>RJVU01019434.1:1343087-1355777 GCA_003731715.1 Anabarilius grahami | reverse complement strand
TATATATATATATATAATCTTTACTGCGGTAAAAAATCCTGCAAAACGCGCCGGCGCGTTACCCAGTATGGAAATACACACAGACAATGACACGCCCCTACTGCGTGCTAGAACCTCCGAAAAACAAGCCGATTTCAACCTCAAAATTTACGCTTTTAAATATACCAATACTGCTATCTCAAACATGGAGAGGCTTCTACATGATCTCAACTAACAGATTCTGCAAAAAAACGAAAATCACCAATTTTGAAAAAAAACGCTTCTTTCTCATTTTGCTCGAGAGTTGTGCTGCCGACTTGTCTCACTGGTTTCCGTGACGGGTCACATTTGTGTTAAAGTGTTTAGATGCTGTCACTGCTGTTTGTTAGCTTTCAATATAAAGCGTTATCCTGATTAAAGCTTTACTGTAGCTGCATACATGACTGAGTTGTCACATTTTTGTAAAGGTAGCGTTTAATTTATAGCATGAACAACTGTTTGTCTATGAACATAGAAGTTTGTTGGTGTTTGTAGAATTTAGCTAACTGGCCAGCAAAAACGAGTTGCTCTTTGTATATGTCCTTGATGCATTAAAAATAGCAACAGAACTATAACATTATGTTTAAAAGACATGTACAAACAATAAAACGTACTTACAGTTTGGGAGCGATAAACAGCAGCTTCTGCTTTTAAAGTGGAAACTGCTTCTTTCAGTAAAAGCCTCTGTGCAAATCCAGCATTGAACTCGTGTAGATTCTGGAAGCTGTCTTCCGCGCCGCATCCAGTGTAGAAAATACCACAGATTATAATGGGTTCTATATCTTTTTACGCGTCGCATCGCGCCGCTCGCGTCCGGTGTAAACAACTCTTTCACTTCCATATGCCGTGAGACATGGCCTCGCCCACTTTGTTGCGTGTTCCCGGGGGCGTGTTTATGTTAATAGCAAGGGTTTATGATGTCACCAACCCGGGAAGAAGCTTGTTGTAGTCCAAACGGGTCATTTTTGTAGGCACTAAACTGCCATAACTTTAAAAGACAATTTCTCCATTTGCATTGAACTTTCAGCGCTGTAACTTTGCAGATAATTTTTATGCTCAAGCAGCAACATTACACACTAACTAAAGTTAAAAAATGAAATCGCATGTAACCACCCCTTTAATATGGTACACACAAACTGTAGTACCATAATAATATATTTCAATATAATTTGAGCCACTGATAGTATTCCTTCATTTGGTAATCACACTTTATCCTCTCAACCTCCACAGACAAGGATATCTTGATTTACTGTAGTCATAAAGCAAACATTTCACATCTCATATAGTAAATAACAGGAAAATCAATATGAGTCTCAAGAAGAAAAAGGGTAAGAGAAAGGATTGGTTCTGAGCTATTGCTAAGAGACAACACCAGTGTTGATATTTTTTTTGGCCTGTATGAATAGAACAGATGGAAATCCCGAGAATTCTGCAGGCTAATTACTGGAGCCTCTTCAGATTACTAATAATCGTGAAAAATTCTGTTTGTCATAATTAATGACAGTTTAAATGGGTAAAGTCCCTCTTATCTCTTCAACTGGCTCTGAGATTGTGTGTGTGAGTTATGGAGAGGCCTTTGCAGAATGCCAGAATAGATCAATGTTGCTCAGCACAGGCCAGACTATAGAGTCAACCCCAGTCCAATTCTAACACATCATTGGGCAAATCCCAAACCTCAGCTGCTTAGCATTACAGAGGACTCAAACAACTCACCCACCCCTACCGATGCCTCAGCTCACTGCAAACAGCTGGGACAGGATGTGTGTGTGTGTGTGTGTCTGTGTGCTCCAGACAAGACATAATAGCCATGGCCTCCAGGATATATCCTGGTGTTGAGTTTGGGCAAAAGGGAGATTAGACAGGATATTTCAAGGCCTTTAATCCCTCTCTCTGCAGTTACACAACGGAGAGGAGATTTGAAATGTTAGCTCACCGAATGCAGGATTTATAAATGAAGTAAAGCCTTCTCTTATTGTGCCTGGATCTGAGTGTGTGAGGTCCAGATGAGAATGAAACGAAAGGGGGGGGGGGGGGGGGGGCCCCCCCCTNACATAACCCAGTGGGACACCTACCATCCTCTTAGATCTGTCCTAGAATACAAGTCTAATTTAATGCTACTGGAGACACTCAATTTCATTTCAGGTAAAGACATTTACAGCATTACAAAAGATTTATATTTTAAATACAGTAAATGCTGTTCTTTTAAACTTTCCATTCATCAAAGAATTCTGAAAAAATGCATCATGATACCCACAAAAATACTAAGCAGCATAGTTGTTTTCAACATTGATTTTGGAATTATTGGAAATTTTCCGTAGTTATATATAAACTATGGCATATTTCCCATAGAACAGAACAAGAGAGAAAACAAACAACTATTGAAACTTTCTAGATATGGAATATTTCCCATAAGACAGAAAGAGAGAACAAACAACTATTGAAATGCATATTTTGTGATGTGTTGTGTGATGTGATCAGCTGATTTCATTGAGAGCAGTGGTTATCATTAAAAGATTCCTGCAGGAGAGCAGTCACGAGAGTAGAAGCAGATCTGATCTCATGCCTGGCTAACAATTAATCACGTGATGGCTGAAAACTGTAGTGTCTAATCCGAAAGTGTCACAACCACAAGCTTAAGATTAAGACCCCCATCGTCACATTCTACAGTACCATCTCACACACACATTTTTTCCCACATATACACACACATTTGCAATGACGTTACTACAGTAATGTGACTCCACACGTGAGCACCAATCCTCTTTAGAGTCGATTAGCAGCTGTTTCACACAGAAAAGCTCTCACAAAGGGTTCTAGGGACCTTATTTGCCAAATGCGTTCAGCTGAATGTCAGTCATAATAGTAGAAGTGCAATATTAAGCAAAGCACATTTTACATTTGTATTCTTTTTCGCAAAATTAATGATTTTCCCAGCATGAGGTTTCTTAGAAACATATCTTAAAGGTGACGCATGTTATTTTATTTATGTTAAAATGCTTTCTCCTACCACAGTTTAATGTGCAGAGACAACTATAAGCAAATCATACATAGACTGATCTCCCTTAAGAGTGTAAACACTGTGATGGTGGCACAACATTGTTCTGTTTGTGCTTTACTTCTGGCTCAACCAATTGAGTGTGTTTGGGGCAGACTACCTATTTGTCCAAACCATCTTTGACATATAGTACACTCAAATCCTCCTGGGAAATTTGTATTTACGAGTTTCGTAATTATTTCCATCAGGTGCGTTCAAGTTACTTTGGTTGGAACAAGATGGCGATGTACCTTTTCTACAAAAAAGTTTTAAAAAAGTTTTTTTTTTTAACTCTACTTCTATAAAAAATAGGCAAATAAATAATGGGGATCAGGTATGGGGGTTTTTTTCAATTAATGAAGGTGCTGTAAATTGAATTGTTATATTTTATTTTATTGTAATTGTACAATACTATCATATTTTGTACTTGCAACGTAGCTAGATTTATTGTAAATGTAACAATTATATAAATTTAGTTTCAACA
Organism: Anabarilius grahami; assembly: GCA_003731715.1. NCBI lineage: Eukaryota > Metazoa > Chordata > Actinopteri > Cypriniformes > Xenocyprididae > Anabarilius > Anabarilius grahami. Next base: position 1,352,241 of record RJVU01019434.1, on the reverse strand, counting down.
AATTTACCATCAATATAGATGCTGCATCTATTACATCCACCATATTTTCTCACTGACACAACCCCAATTTGGAAACTCTGGGCTTAAAGAAAGTTTAGATTTTTTCCCACTTGTAATTATGACAAGTAATGCGAGTTATGTAATCAGATACATTTTTTCAAGTAACTAGTAAAGTAACACATTACTTTTAAATTTACAACAAAATTACATTTTTACAAATTACAAATTACAAAATTGCATTACTTTTAAAAGTAACTTTCTCCAACACTGTCGATGGCCTAAATCAATCTTTCTTACATAACTTATCATTTGAAAAATGTCTCCATTCTTTTTTTCTCAGTCAAATCTAATGAAAGTCAATGGGATCCGATGTTGTTTTGTACCCCAATGACATTTGTTGTATGGACAAAAACAGTTGAAAAATTATTTTGTGTTCCTTAAAAAAAAGAGAGTATTTTATGTTTGGAAAAATTAGAATCAGTAAATGATGATGTATGAATTTTAATTAAAACGTGAACAATCCCTTTAACGGAATTCAGATGAACTATTTGACAGTCATATACCATATATCAAAACCCCAAGAACTTCTGTCCTACCTATCCTCTTGATGGACGTCAGTGTAGATCATGCAGTGTCCCGAGGGCATGGCTGCAGCCTGCAGCAATTTCTGTGTCTCTCTTTTCCCAGAGAATCCCTCCAGCAGGCGAAGCTCATCAAAGTTCCCAGCCACAGTGTCAGACTTTCTGCTGCCTACCCTGCTGGAGTGACCCTGGCCTCCAGCTTGAGACATCTCCACCTCAATATTACTCTTATTCTCCAGGTACATCTTCACTCCAGCACACTGGACTGCAACTGGGGGAGAAGGGGCACATTGAGGTCAAATGATCTTTTAATGCAGCATAGGTGTCATGTTTATGGTAACTAGCAGTTGAGACAGGTAAGTGTAAGAGACTTCTATAAACCACATATAAAATAACGTTCTATTAAAATAAATAATTTGAGATTCAGAACTGCATTGCGTATGATTTCATTCCATAAGGATGCACCTGCACCCTCTAGTGCTTCACATGCTAGCAAATACACTCAAATAAATTATTCCCATCAGGACTTGTTATAATTACCAAGAGACATTAGATATATGGAATAAGTATTAATGCACAGGATGAATTTCACAAACACAATTGTTAACCTTAAAGTGTATGGTCACATTTTACAGCCCCACAGGTCCCTGCGCGATTTTCAATCTCAAGCACTTAAAGGTACACTATGTCTAAAGGTTACAAAAACAAAACTGCATGCATTTGGCAGAAGAACATTGTTTTGGTTGTGCTTCGGCTCTGCGTGACTGTGTGGATGAATATGGTTATCCTACTGCTAATAAAACCTTCACTAGGCTTAAGAGATGTTCCCAGTTTAGATGGAAAGGACCTCATTCTCAAGCTGACTAGATGAAAACATTACTGTAGCTATACCCATTGATAGATACAATACTTCCTTGAAAATAAATTCCAGCAGAACGCCACCATAATGAAATGACCCTTAAAAGTGCAGTATGTAGAATTTCTGTCCGCTAGAGGTCGCTAGAGGCCTATTCAAAACAAAGGCGTATCTTAATGACGGCAAGTTTGAGCGCGGAATCTTGGGACATGTGGTCTTCACATCACAGCCGGTGGAAACAATCGGGATAGGACTCGGGAAGAAATCATGTTCATGGATGAGATTATTAACGTTACTGTAGTATGAAGCAGAGCAGGACCGAGTGTTGTGGGAGCTAAACGAGGCCGCTGGAGTGATTGCGCAACACACGCCTCACGAGCAGCGGAACTTTTATTATGCCACAGTCGAGGGCACCGCTTCCGCTTTTCCAGTCATGAGTATGAGGTAACACAGCGCTGTTTATCATATTAGATACATTTGAGAGTGTTGAAAATGATGTTATAACGTTACTCTGTGTGTTCGCTTGGTGGCTGATGTGAGACACTTGTTTGAGACACACTGCAGTAAGATAGATCGATATTAGAATATCATATTAAATGCTGGATGGCTTGTGTTGATAAATGGCATGCAATTAATTTTAAAACGTATTGTATGATGGAGAAAATGCTGTATTACTGTTACTAAAAATAAAGCTGCATCTGATTATGCTATGTTAGTTACTTCACAAAATAGTGTTTTTCTCTGAGGCATGGTAAAGCATGGTACTTGAAAAAAATCCAGAAAATTAGATTTAAACAATAAGACTAAACGTGTTGAGCTATATAACAACAATTCGTTTTCTGTCTATAAATGTAACCAAACAGTTGTTCCCTTGCCTATTAAAACATGTAAAAATTAAAGCGTCTTTGGTGTTTCCATGGTTTCTACAAAATAAAACCAGAAACCGAGGGTAACGCTGGTATGACGCCATTGACAGGCGACTCCTCACACGTCCAGGAGCCTTGGTTAAAATCACGATTTTCTAACGATTTACAAATAGTTGAAAACATTTGGGATATTGTAAGTAATCAAGTGAACAAAATATATAACACTGGCCTAGTGGTTTTTGGATATTTTACTGCAAAATTCTTACATATTGCACCTTTAATAGATAGCCTACTTTACAATGAACTTGGTTAGAGAGCTACATATAGTAATGCTGCATTCCAGGCAGATTTTTGAGCCCGCAAGTCACAACTTCAAACCACGACTCACGACTTTGTATCGTTCCAGGCAAGTCACGACAAACTGCCTGAGTGTAAACAAACCAGCCTGGCGGACCATACGGGGCTTATGCTCATTTACAATTATTTATATCGCCAAAGGTGCTTACTCCTTGTTTATTTGAGGGAAACAGAGGAGGAAAAGCGGTGCATAAGGCAAGAGAAGCTGTTATACCTTTTATTTTACGTTATTTTACCACGCACTTGCATAAAGTCACCGCATCCGTAGGGGCTGCCATTGTTGTTTTGCGGGCTATGTGACGTCAGAGCGCGGTACATCGATCTAGTACGAGTTCACCTGCCATCCAGTGCACTTTCGGGTAAGTTAACGTTAGAAGGTTGTAAAAACACGGGTTGCCTGGAACGCGGCATAATTTATATGTTCGATAAAATACCTTACTCAGTTGTAAAAATAAATATAAAAACACCGCTCACACACCATATATATGCATCAAAGAAGCCGGAGCAACTTTTCTCTATTTACGGATATGACGAGACACGCATGAGCGAGTAACGTATATGTATTTCCCGCAAAAACCATCCCGCTAGGACTCCACATTTTATACACAGTTGCGATCTTCCTTGCACTTATGGTGCGTTCAAGTCCTCCTGGGAAGTTCGTATTTACGAGGTGGGAAGTCGTGTGTACGACGGTAGGTGCGTTCAAGTCACTTTCATCGGAATATGATGGCGGTGTGCCTTCTCTAAATTAATTACACAAAATATCAACACTTCTACTTTTTGAAAATGTAGAGCAAAGAATGCACTGGTTGTATGTTGCTTTTTTATGTTTTTTAATTAATTTATGAAGCCATTGTAAAAATTTATTGTTACATATTTCATTTTTATATTGTGATGCTATTGTATTTTTTGCTGGGAGTCAGCTTACTTCGTTGTAAATAGAAAAGCCTGACAATGTCACTGAAAAATACCTAAGTATTGTGGTATTTCGCCATGTTTCTGACTGACACGCCCCCAACTCGTACAGATCGGAGCTTAAAGAAAATTACGAGCTTCCCACTGGGATTTACGACATTGTGGTGGCGTTCATGTCGGTTCTGCTCGTAATTACGATCTTTCCGACATGACTTGAACGCACCATTACCCTCGGAGGAATCCCCGCCGCCATTTTGAAGTGCGTTCAACTTCATCAAGTGGGCGAGGGAAGTTTATTTGGACATACCCTCGAGCCTCGATTTTGACAGAGGGAGCGAGTCTACTCAATGGTTGCGTCCGAAAACTTAGGTAGCTGACTTGTTGCCCTGCTGCCTTACTAGGCAATGATAAACTGATTTTGGACAGGCTTCTGAGGCTGCGTAATGGTTTAATGATCTACAGCAGAGAGCTTTGTTGATAACTAAGCAAATAGGCTATTTAATATTTCTCACTAGAAATGACATCAGAAATGGAAAACGTTGGTCAAAAAAGTTGTATTTACACACACGGTGCGTTACAAACGGGATATGTCGCCCTCCGAAGGGCACTTCAGAGTGAAAACAATCATGGCCGCCATATTGAAGGGTCGTTCCAAAAGTGCTCAAAAGGGCCCTTCGGAATGAAGGAGTTCGAAGGGTACAACTTCAGGCCCCCATGATCCTTTGCACAGGGAAGTTGTTTGATGTCACAGAATAGGTACAGGAGGTTAGGAGTTCGATTTTAGCTATAAACGTATATATAGTATTTTTCTATACTACTGCAATATTTATACGAGTTAGATTTGGTACATTATTTTGGTCAAAATTACATTTTACTTCAACAAAAATACTTTACAGCTCCCTTTATCAGTCCATTCAAATGTTTCAAATACATAGACACAATATATTTAACGTAAAAGACCGGCAGTAGCTTATAATGTTACTTCAGTAAATTAATGCAAATTAATACAAAGAGTAAACCAGGGGGAAAAAAGCGAAGGCGCCTCCTTGATTGTCTCGTTAAGATGACGCTGAAGTGCATTCCCAAAAAATAGTTTTTTTTTACCCCTACACCCTTCATCCCTTCGAAGCTCTCACTCCGGAGGGTAAACCCTTTGAAGGGATTAGGGCATAGGGATGAGCCCTTCCAAATGGAACGCAGGGACAAACTGACCACCAACCGCAACTTTCAGACGCCATCTTTATTTTTTAGCTCAACTGTCTCAGAATGGAAAGCACAGGAATGTGGGATATCAAAAGCAGCAAAGGATACTTCTATGCTGCCTTCAAAAATCGATCAGATGAATGCAGGGCCTAAAATGAACACTCGTTAAGCGCCAAATGCAAGTAAAAATCTGTGTTGGCGAGTATATGAAATGCTGTCAATCGGCAGTTGGCTGGTAATATTTTTATAAATTCTAGCAATGCAGTATTGTGAGAACATGAACGTGAATGACGCTCAGGACAGTTGACAGGCCAGTGCTGCATCTTCAGGAAAGTTTAAGCCTTGCCAATTTAAATATTCAAGCACAAGAAGACGGGAAAAGGGAACTCAATTCGCTACTCGCTTTGTGGGAAGTTTTCTGTGTGGAAACATCCAAAGCGCGCTCCCAGAAAGCCAGGTCTCAGACAGTGTTTGAATACTTTTACGTCTTCTTGGGCTTAAAAATGCCCATATTGGCAAGTATCCTCCTTGTTTACTGAACGTTTAAATAAAATAAAATGTAGAATATTTGATGAACATTTTTTAAAAACGTTTAAAAGTTTAAGTAGAATTACTAGAACTACAGAAATAAAAATAAATCAAATATTTTAAAAACGAAAAAAAAAAGACAAAATCACATAAATACTAAAACCTAAACTAAAATTTAAATGGAAACTATAATAAGTATTAAAAAAAAATCTAATTTAAAATATTCATGAATATTATATAGTACATAAATAACACTAAAATAACACTGCCTTACTCTAAATCTAACCACTTCTCTTCAAACTAAAATAGAGATAGAGAGGTCTATACACACAAAATATTGTGACCACTGATCTCTAAATAGAGAGTCACATAATACAATATAATACAACTATTATATAGATATTCCAAGCCATTATGAAGTCAAATTATTTAAATGTGTTAAATGTGATTGCATTAAACATATTGCATTAATCTCAGTCATTAAATACAATAAAATTCAATTTACTAATTCCATGAATTAAATTTTCTACGAGTCTATTCAATACTGAAATCCCTAACCCTAAGAATGAGCAATGGTAATAGTTTTAGCAAGCACCAATTATTAGATTGACTTTATTAAACAGCTCCCCCTAGTGGAAATTGTGAGGAAATGTCAGGGCACGAAATAAAAAAAAGCCCTTTTTTACTAGCGGACTGCCTCTTGAAAAAAGTCTCAATTGCAGCAGATCGAGCTTACTGAAAATTCATTTTTATATAATAGAGTATGACCACTTAACACACGCCTATGAAATTTTAGGGTTATTTCTGTCTACCAATCCCTTTGATGTGTTTGTGCAGAAAAAAGAGAGCCATTATGTCCTTGAGACAAGAACTTAAGTGTTTGTAGTCCTTAGCAACCACGGGGAGTGAGAAAAAACAAACCAACTTAAAAGTGGTACGACTGATCAATGAGAAGCCAAAACAATAATGTTTAAGGAATAATTAGCAATGGGGCTGATAAACCCCTTTCTGGAGTGTCCAGGGTAATTGGATTAGGACTAGAGGTCGCCCATTTCTCAAAGAGCCGTGTGCTACAGTCCACACACAGAGGAGAGTCATTGTGTGTTGAAAGCTCAAGGTCTGCCTTAATGGATGCTTGGGCATATCAGTGACCTGTGACCATTGGCTAGTGACCGGTGCTTGTTTGATTTCCGTTCCTCACTGTTGCTGAACCAAACAAGCTCTATTGTGCCAGTGGTCAATACAAAGTGCTCACTGTAAATGTGTTAACACAGCCTGCAGAAACATGTAATCTGCCATAGAGTGGCATTTCTGTCTACCCCTATTCAAATCAGGCCTGGCTCCAGTTTTGAGATGGAAGGTGGGCCGTACTTTGCGAGTCTCAGGGTGGGCCGAACAGTGGGAGGGTGGGGGATTCAAAAGCAGACTCAGGCGCAGATGACATTACTAGCAAGTCATTCTGCAACAACCAAACATTAATGTTGAATTAAATTTCGTTGTTAAATCAGTGGTTCAGAATTTTACTTTACTCCATCTCATAATGTTATGAGATGTTTACTTATTAAAACTAAGATAGATAGATAGATAGATAGATAGACAGACAGACAGTTAGATAGACAGTCAGATTGACGGATATATGGATAGATGTAGGCCTGTATTGCAAATTAGAGCAAAGGCTTGAGGCTTTTCCTCTGAATCAGAGCAATATTAATCTGCTTAAAATACCTTAACACACACAAAGCTCTCACACACTCTCTCCAGACATTACTGTACATTCCTTTTTACTCCCTCCCTCCTCTCTCTCAGTGTGGGAAGAAATATTATAATCCATTGAAAAATGCATTCAGTACAAATACTGTGTATGAAAATGAGACCATTTCAAATTAAATAAAAAACGCAGAGTGATTGTTTGTGTGTGGATATAAAACGCAAATTGCAACCCACACTTACATAAAATAAAATATAATATTGAAATGACAGTCTGAAATATTGATATTCAACATTTAAATTACATCCAAAATCAAATATACACTATATGCAAATTATAATTGAATTGTATTTGAAATGTAATTGAATCCACTGTTGTAATTTTGTAACCAAGAAGATCCTTAACTAAAAAGTCTTTCTTTTTTAGTTTGTTCAGACTATAGAAATAGAATTAAAAATATAGGGAAATATTTTACCTATCATGTATAATTTTAACTGTATAAAACATTTTTGCAACAAAACTTATTTCCTTACCTGACAATGCAGAGAATTAAATGAAGTGAGCAACAAGATAATGGATGATGATGATGATGATGATATTATAGCATTAAAACGAAATTAATAAGTAAAAAAAAAAGTCCGGTGGGTCCAAATAGGTCTGACTAGCTCACGAGTGCCGCACACAGGCTACAGGTTTTCATGAGCTCAAGAGGAGGAGGAGGAGGAGGAAGATGCTCACTCTTAAATGGAAGTTGTAGACTTCTTCTATGAGCTGGAGGGAGTGACCCACAAAAAACTCTGCACACAGACAGGAGAGAGTGAAAGAGTGAATACACGGCCCTCCCTCTTTCCTGTTCTCTCACAGACCCTCGGATACCTTGTGGAAGTGGACACTCATTAACAATGTTAGAGTTTAAGGCATGCCCAACTTTCCCTCAAATGCCTGAAAACACCCACCCCTTCAAACCAAAACAATACACACAATGATCGTTTTAATCTGTTTCTTGTGCCCACACTCAAATATTACTCACTAGCAACTTACTATGTATGACGTTATTGCTTAAAGCTTTTCCTACTTACACTAGTTGAAGGAATCTCAGTGCCCTACTTTACATCCGTCTTACTGCCCAAGACCTGCTTTTACAAGGAATGGTCCAATCCTCTCTCGAAGATATTCCTAAGTAAAAACAAAAACAATTTAATATCTCACTCTCCAAAATTGACACTCAAAACAGTTGATCAGTCTCTTGAGATGCAAAAAAAGAGAAATATTTGAGCAATAACATTTTTTCCTAGTGCTAATCTGTTTATTTTACAGTTTTACATAATATTTTCACATTTCTCTACAATCTGCATCCACAGAACGTAAAATGTTCAACCATCAATTTAAAAAACAAATAAAAAAACATTTGAATTTACAACTCAACCGGTGTCAGCACTAATGAGGAGACATACCATGCAGATTAATGGCACGGGTCACGGAGATGGCAAAATAAAGCAAAAAGGTCAGAGATGGGAAATTAACCATGAAATTCAATGTCAGAGGTCATTTAACATCATCATCTTTATGCATCAAAGGAAATTATATAGCAGAAAAGACCTAAAATATCCAGAAGCGGGGTGGCAAACTGTTGACACACAGTTCTATGCAGGGACTCCATGATGGGGTGCACTGCACCTAAAATTATACACTTTCTTACATGCCATTGTGCATCACGTTTCAGAATAAAAATGAATGTGAAAATGTTATGAAGCAGCCAGATTAAAGTAGAAGAGAGCTGAATGATCATGGAGGTGATGTGGTGTATCACACGGGTCGGAAAGAGTGCTGTTGAACGCTGTGGGGAAGAGGAAAGAGTGAGAGAGACTTTCATGTGACTTCTAGTAGTTTCTGGATTTTGGCCCAGTCCCAGTCTGAGGTCTTAACTCATCTGAGGGTTTTCTCTGAGGGTTATGGCCAATATAACAACACAGAATTTTCATACAAGACAGATTTGTATGCACACGTACATTAAATGTACATTAAAGGGTCATGAAACCCCCCTGTTTTAGCCTGGTCGTTCACACCTCTGAGCTGGAAAAACTCTGTGAAAATGGGCGTGTAAAGCTCTGGAAAAATGGGAGTGTAGGGGGGGGGGGGG
>RJVU01019434.1:1323074-1343075 GCA_003731715.1 Anabarilius grahami | reverse complement strand
GAGAACAACCAATGAAACACAGACCTGCAACACACTCATTATACAGAATTATGAATATTAATATATGAGCACGGAGAAAAATGACAACAAACTCCCAAGCACAAGGGAGAAATGCGAAAGAATATTTAAAAGGGCTAATAATATTTTCATGACGTTTACGAGCACTACAGTCTCATGATAAACGACACATAGTTTAACAATTGTAACGCGTGTAACAATTGTATTTTTGATGTGTTCGTATTCAAACTCCAGTTCTGACCGCATCGCAGGCAAAATACAAACAACACTCATGTGCTAGCTGTACTGGGGGAAACATACATACTGTAGCACTCCGGATCTTGCCGCAAGTACACGTGTCCGAACGAAGAGCAGACAGAAGTGAATGAACAGCACTTTTGTGACATTTGAATTGTCCGCTGTAATGCGATCTTATGCAAACATATTTTCCATTTGTGCTGGTAGATCACAGCAAAACAAACCACATGCACCCAAACTTCTGCTCTGGTCGCGTCGCAGGAAAACGCATTTTTGTGTTGTAGCACTGAGGAAATGAGCACCTACGACCCATGTCTCTGAATTACAAGAGACAGAGGCAAGAGAAGTGATATCCTCATGCATAATACCGCAATTATAATCTTATGCATACTACAGCGCAGTGATTGGATTGAATGAGCTTTATGTCATGAATAAATGCAGAAACAGTTTACGTCAGCATATTCGACCAGCCCATACTGGAGCCAATAAGCACTCCGGATCTTGCCGCACGATGACGTCAGATTTTGTGACGTTGCTCCGACTTTGCTTTTCAAACCGGAAGACAGAAATCGCTCTGAAAAATGCAAAAATAACTAATTTCAACTTTTAAATAAAGTTAAAAGCCTTTAGTGTTTTCAATGATGTGCAGCCTATACATATCTGTTCACAGCTCAAAAAATGTGTTCTGGGGTTTCACGACCCTTTAATGCAGTCCAAAAATCTGAGACCACATTGGGAAAATAAAAAACAAAAAGCAATGCAAAACAAAAAAAAACTGAGCAAAAAAAACCTAAGCAAAACAAAAACAAAAAACTAAGCAAAACAAAAACAAAAAACTAAGCAAAACAAAAACAAAAAACTAAGCAAAACAAAACAAAATACTAAGCAAAATGAAACAAAAAACAAAAACTAAGCAAAACCAAACAAAATACTAAGCAAAATTAAACAAAAAACAAAAACTAAGCAAAACAAAACAAAAACAAAAAACTTAGCAAAACCAAACAAAAAACTAAGCAAAACCAAACAAAAAGACAAAACAAACTAAGCAAAACTAAACAAAAACTAAAAAAAAATGAAACAAAAACAAAAAAACTAAGCAAAATAAAACAAAATACTAAGCAAAATGAAACAAAAAACAAAAACTAAGCAAAACAAAACAAAACAAAAAACTAAGCAAAACCAAACAAAAAACTAAGCAAAACCAAACAAAAAGACAAAACAAACTAAGCAAAACTAAACAAAAACTAAACAAAATGAAACAAAAACTAAGCAAAACAAAAAACTAGGCAAAATGAAACAAAAAACAAAAACTAAGCTAAACAAAACAAAACAAAAACTAAGAACAACAAAACAAACAAAAATGAAAAACTAAGCAAAACCAAACAGAAAACTAAGCAAAACGGAGAAAAAACAACAACCATGTTCTGGTATAAAATGGATATGAAATATAGATTTTTCTAGGTCACTAATGAAACAAGAAAATCTGTGATTTTAACTCATTGGATCATAACTTGTAGAGATCATGCTGTCATTAAGGTAAAAGGGGGACTTTTTCCTCATTTTAATATGCACTGATGAAGGCATGATACTGATGAGAGGGGACTGATTTGAGAGTAATCAGTAAGATAAACTATTCCTTCAATCAGACAGCTGTTTTGATTAATGTATATTTCCTAAGCACTTCCTGCATAGTCCTCAAAGAATAAACCCTGGATATGATGTACCAGTAAGAGTGATCCTGTGCATGGGAGCCCATTTAGTGTACATCAGAATCGGAAGAGACTGTGAAACCCACTGAAGTGCATAATTGGACTTTGTAAGGTCAAATAGAGTCTTCAGATAATGAGGAAAAGAGACACACAGAGGTAACGTATCAAGTATGTGGCTATTGAGATCCCATAAAACATCCAACAGACCCAGCCATCAAAGGATCCCATCCGTCTGAGCTCTCCTAATCGCAAAATTCCTCTAAAGTCAGTTATGAAAAAATTGCCCACACACATGCCCTCCTACAGTGGTGGGTGCTTATGCAATGCTACCGAATTAATTCAACACTTCTTACATTACATTTCATTTACTGAATCGACAGGAAGAGCAAGAAGAATACAGGAACACCTCAATTTTAAGAGGAATTAAAGCTGCATTTCAGAAAATATTCATTGAGGTCCACTAAAAATATTGAGAGTATAATTTGAGTATCATATAGTATAAATACTATAATACTATATGACAGTAAAATTTTTTTTAGTATTTTGCAAAATAACTACATTTCTATGGGTTTATAATATTAGCCATCATTTTGGTTATTGCGCAAAATAAAAAAAAATATTACCATAATATAATTTGGCATGTATTTGCTAAATAATGCTTTTCACAAACCAAACCACAATTTGTTTATCACAAGCGTTTTGCTGTTTGAACGATTTATGAGAGAATGTACAGTAAAGTCAGACCTTGCTGCTGCATTCTAAATGAAGTACAGTTTTACATCCCTGGTTCACTTCTTCTGCCTGCCTGGAGCCAACCCGACATGAGTAGAGCACCTGACACATTCCAGCATAATGCGCTCTGTGATTTCTGCTTATGAAAGAAAGAAAAAAGCATTAAGACGGTGAAGAATGCTCCTGATTTCTAAGCCAAATTAAGCCAACACTCCCCCCATTTTTCCTCTCTGTCATGCACCCCTAATATCCTTTCATCTCCTCAGCCTGCATCACACTTTAATGTAGGCAGAGGATAAAGGAGGCGGGTTTACTATGTAACCTTTGACCTCTGAGCTTACTACTGTGGGCCATTAACAACAAAGCCTGTGAACCAAAAGTAATGTATGCAGAGCTTGAAGGCTCAGCCGATTCACGGATAAACATCACTTGACTTTCCTATGGCTGCATGTGAGAACTATAAGGGGGTGGAAGTGGTCACTCTCTACCAGAGGTGGGAGTAAGTCACACATGTGCAAGTCACAAGTAAGTCTCAAGTCTTAACCTTCAAATCTCAAGCAAGTCCAAGTCAATTTTTGTGAGAATCAAGTCAAGTCACTGCTTTATGTCAAGCAATTCAAGTCAAGTCATAGCTTGGGTCAAACAAGTCACTGGCGAGTCATACAAATGTTTGATGATTTAACTGAATTAATATGCATTTCTACTCAAAAGGTGTCCACACACAGCTGAGCTGTCAATACAATAAAAATCTTAAAGGGGTGGGGTTCATTGCGATTTCACTTTTTTAACTTTAGTTAGTGTGTAATGTTGCTGTTTGAGCATAAACAGTATCTGCAAAGTTACAGCGGTGAAAGTTCAATGCAAACTGAGATATTGTCTTTTAAAGTTATGGCAGCTTAATGCCTACAAAAACGACTGGTTTGGACTACAACGAGCTTCTTCCCGGGTTGGTGACATCATAAACCCTGCAAAACACGCCCCCGGGAACACGCAACAAAGTGGGCGAGGCCATCTGGCACGGCATAATGGGAGCGGAAGAGTTGTGTACACCAGATGCGTCAAAAGATAATAGAACCCATTATAATCTGTGATATTTTCTACACTGGATGCGCTGCGGAAGACAACTTCCAGAATCTACACAAGTTCAATGCTGGGTTTGCACAAAGGCTATTACTGAAAGATGAAGCAGTTCCCACTTTAAAAGCAGAAGCAGCTGTTTATCGGGCCCAAACTGTAAGTACGTTTTATTTTTTGTACATGTCTTTTAAATATATAGTTGTTGCTATTTTGTGGTTGCATCAAGGACGTAAACAAAGACCAACACGTTTTTGCTTTGCTAGCCAGTTAGCTAAATTCTTTTGCATACTTCTCCAACAAACGCCAACAAACACCAAAACGTCTATGTTCATAGACAAAGTTGTTCATGCTATAAATTAAACGTTTCCTTTACAAAAATGCTACTACTCTACAGTAAGTACGGCTACAGTAAAGCTTTAATCAGGTTAAAACTGGATATTGAAAACTAACAAACAGCAGTAACAGCATATCTAAACACTTTGACACAAATAATAAAAAAAAATGTTCCTTTAAAAGCTGCGATTGCAGAGGTTCTGCTTGACCCTCTTCATCTGGGTCTGATTCTGGCTCAATTTGATACAGCAATATAGACGCCGTTATTTACATTTCCCCTGAAGCACATATAACTAATGGTAAGGGGCGTGGCGTTTCTGGACGCTTCAGAGAATCACAATACACTGGGCCAGCTACCTAATCTGAGCACATTGCGTATTTCGGAGGGAGTGGTATCATAGAATCAGGAAGTCAAATGAGCCGTTCGAATGACAATGGAAACAGAGGTGTAGAATAAAGGTATTTTTTTTTTAAACGAAGCATTAAGACATGTTAAACTGCGCCCCAAAAACACAATCAAGCCTAGAAAAAAAACACTGAACCAACTCTGTATCGGCTAATCTTTAAAAAGTTTCGTTAGCCCCTCGAGGTTAGTGGAGGAGTCTGGAGATGCCATCGTCACAAAACAAAACGTTATTTATAAATCACGATCTCCGGTTCACTTTTCAAACAAAATACAAATCAGATTCCAGAAAATGCGAACTACAGGTGTGGAGCATGCGATTGAAGAAACTGTTGCTCTCCACCCTCTAACCTGTTCCTGTCAAACAATGCTAACTGGCTATTAACACTTGCACTTTCGCGCCGTAGTGACGCGTCAAGGAGGAGGAGCAAGTAAATTCACATAAACAGGTTAGTCCAAGTATTAAATAAACATAAAATTACTTTCTATATTTAAATCATAATATTGAGAATAGAAAATAAATAAAGTTTCTTAAATTAATAGTGTACAAGTATCTAAATATGGCTCCTACAACCTCTTTAAAATAAAAATGAATAAATGAGTGAAAAGTGTATTGTTTGCATGTGCATGGTTGGGTTCGCAAGCCTGTATGATTTTTTTTTTTTCTGTGTGTGTGCAATATATTTATGTGCATCCTCATAAACTATCCATAGGCTTTTCACTCAAAGTCTAACACTGAAGATAAATTATTAGACTGTACACATACTAAGTGCTATTGCAAAAAAGCTGACATTTCCTTATTTATACTGTTTATAAACAGTGACTAACCATTTACAATGCATTGCACTTGCAAAAAAATTAAATGAGATAATTTTCTCTGCTACCTTTGTTCTTCAATGACAGACAGCATTGGTTGCTGTCACTTTAAGATCTGTCGCACATGACACGGATCTCACGCTCGTCCCACTTTCTCACAACTATTTACTTTCGTTTAAGACTTTATTTAACTCATTCAAGGCTGCTCTAATGAGGATACTCGACAAAACGGACATTTTTGGCATTATGTGTTATTGTTCGTTCAAGCGTGACATTCTGGCGCGCGTCTTTCTGTGCGTCATGTGTGTGACATTCACAGACAGCGCGTCCTCTTTTTATTCCTTTGGCGCGCGCAATTAAGCATTTGCATGAATAAGAGCGTGATTATCCAAAGGATGACAGAAAAAAACGGATGCTGCGTTTGCGTTAAATATTTTTGACGTTAAACTGGAAAACGTTGACAGCACTGATTTTAACCCAGTTTTCTGTTGAAACCAATTCAAAGTCAACTCTTAACATGTTCAAAATGTTTTTTTGTTTTTTTTACTTAATTATTCTTGGCATAGCGCCTTCCATGTTCAGTCACGACTGCATGCTCTGTCTCGTCCATGAGAGAGCTCACTATAGCTCTCTCGGCTTGCCTGTGCGTCACATGGTTAGGTTGCGGTGCGTTCAAAAACAGATTAAACAAAAGACAATTAAGTTATTTCGAGTCATTTAGCTCAAGTACGAGTCAAGTCTCAAGTCATGAATGTCAAGTCAAAGTCAAGTCAAGTCTTTTGTTAATATTTGTCAAGCAAGTCTCAAGTCCTAAAATGTGCGACTTAAAGGCTGGTTCACACTGTGCGATTTTGGCCACAATTTGGTCGTCTTGAGACAAATTTTGCAAATCCTAAAAGATTCCTATAATCCTAGCCCAAAATCTGTAGTCTTTGATCGCTAGTTTGACATGTTCACAGACAGCCGGTTAATGACCGTTGGGATCAAATTTTACCTTCGACGGAATTCTGGCAGTGTCAGAAGATTTGGCGCACAATTCTCCAGTGTGACTTCTCCTACGACGAATGTCAAATTGTCTTCGTTTTTCAAGACAAGCCATGATCAAAATTAACGATAGAGATGTCTTTGTTAGCCACCATTTCAGTTCCGCGTATAATGCAGCTCACAGTCACCGAACGTGTATGGGTTGGTGGCTGGTGTTTGACCGCACTTTGGTAGCGTTCACCGCTAATATATTCTGTTTATATATTGTGATTTATTTTTTGATGCGTAATTACTGTCGCTTAGGTTACTGTATGCCTGCGGTGCTATCCGAAGGGCAGTTTTTTGATCCATTTTACGTGTGATTCTGAGTGTTTGTCACGATCATAATCTTTTGGTCCTATCCGAATTTTTTATCTGTCATGTCTTGTATGCCACGCGGTGCTATCCGAAGGCCAGTTTTCTGATCTCTTTTTACATGTGATTCTGAGTGTTGTCAAGATCATAATCTTCCGGTCCTAACCGAAGATTTTATCTCAGTTGTCAATTGAATTTTTTTTTTTCCGGGCTCGTGTCTCACTGTTTGAGCTCCTACGGTTCTAACCGAGGATGTGTTATTGACAGACTCATAGCTCAAGGTTCTATTATCTCCGGATTTCCTCCGAGTTGCAAATCGTGCCCGAATTTGCTTCTCCCCGATGATGGACACGATCGCTGCCCGTCGTGTTTAGGGGTTCAACATTTAAAAGATGCTTTGACTGACCCGTGTGTGCACTGTAGTTTGCTACCAATGTCAGAGAGACAACTCCGCATTGCTGAATTGGACCCTGGCACTTCTGTGTGCCTAGCTCAACAAGGTTCGGCCCTGTGGTGCTCTAAAAAGCGTCGTGCATCAGCAGCTGCTGGCGCACCTCCGACTAGAGAAATTTTCCGCAGTCTGGCGATCCGGAAAACGTGTTATCAAAGACTGTTGCTTCCCTCTCCTCAGAAATGGCAGAGATGAAACGCCTTCTTCAATCTTTACAACCCCCAGAATCAGCCGTACCTACTGAAAACACACCTGCAGATGACGGTGATTTTCAACTGCCATGTACTATCGATTTGGATGCCCTTTCTACCAGTGCATCAAATTCGCATTTCCATAATGAAGAATTTGTTGAGCCTGCCACGCATGCCCTACCTCAAGAATTTTTTTTTTTCAGCCTGTCTGGCGCAGGTGGTTCAAGCCACGGGTCTGTACATTCATCAGGAGTGGGGCCATCCTCTCCGGATGACACGTTGTCAGTTCTACATATGGCAATGGTGCGTTTGGGCCTTGATACATCGCCCGCTCAACCTATCCAGACCAACGTGTTTTTCAGACAAGCTTCTGATGCAAATGTGTTTACAATGCAACCGTGTAGGGATTTCATAAAAGAATTCTCCAGTGCACTTACAGGTTCCAATGTGCCCAGAAGGAGGTCAAAGACAGCCCGTACCCTAGCTTCAATGGCCGAAGCGCCCGAGATAGAACAACCAGTAGCAGCTTTAGTGGTATCGCCTGATGAAGCACTAAGAGGCAACGTGCGCTGCCCAAGTGCACAATGCGGACGTACTGACACATTGTTGAAGAAGGCATATGAGTCAGTAGCTTATATAACTCGAGCAGAAAATACTATCTGCCAGCTGCTTCTTGCTTGTAATACCAGCTGTAATTGCTTGCTTGCTTGGCTTCCAACTGTGGACCCTTCTGCATCTCAATTTCTACAAACTGCTCTACTGGCTATGGGTCATGTAACCCGTGAGCTTGGGACACTATCAGCAACCCTCCTAACTGCCCGACGTCAGGTATGGCTCGCTCAGGCACGGTTACCTGAAGATTGTAAGAGGACCCTGAGGGAACTTCCAATTGTACCAGGGCATCTTTTTGGGCCCAATGTCTCTGAGATATTGGAGAAAAGAATGAAACTGTCAGAAGCCACAAGACAGTTGACTCAGACCCCACGTGCACCTTCTTTTAGGATGCCTTCAGCTCCGACTCAACCACGCTACCCGATCTCGGAGCAGCGATTGCGTCACCACATGGCTTCTCAAGCTCAAACACCACGACGACATAGAGGGAATGAAATGGTCCAGGGTCGTCAGTCATTTCACCGTCAACCTCAGGATGGGCCACGTCAGCCCACTCCCCGCCACAGGAAGTTTCTCCGATTCAACTTTCAGGATCAAACCTATCAGTTCAAAGTCCTTCCATTTGGTCTATCTCTGGCTCCTCGTGTTTTTACAAGATGCATGAGTGCAGCCCTGTCTCCTCTCTGGTCCAGGGGCATGAGGATTCTGCCCTATTTAGACGACTGGTTGCTTTGCGCCCCAACGAAACAACATGCTCTACAAAACACCAGACTTCTGCTAGAGCATATTCAGAGACTGGGCCTCACTGTGAACGACACAAAGAGCAATCTGGTTCCGGTACAGTCCATAACCTTCATTGGGATAATACTCAATTCTCTCACAATGTCTGCCACGTTGTCTCACGCTCGGACAGACAACATTCATCAATTACTGACTCGCTTTCGACTGGGGGCAAAAATTCCTTATGGTGTCCTTCTGCAGCTAATGGAGATGTTAGCAGCTGCCACATCAGTGATTCCCTTGGGTTTGCTTCACCTCAGACCTCTCCAGAGATGGAGCAATGGCTTAAGGCTGAACCCGATAAGACATCGTCATCGCCAGATTGTTGTTTCTCCTGCGTGTGTTCGCGCACTGAAACCCTGGCAACAGTTAACGTTTCTGAGGGCCGGAGTGCCGCTGGGGGTTGTACCTTCTCGTCAGGAAGTGATCACAACCGATGCTTCCTTAACAGGATGGGGGGCAACATGGAACCAGAGGGGAATTGGTGGCCATTGGTCACCAGAGGAGTCCTTGGAGCATATCAATGTTCTGGAATTGAGGGCAGTGTACCTTTCGCTACAACACTTCGTACCAGTTTTAAGAGACCGTCATGTACTTGTCCGGTCCGACAACACATCGACTGTCTTTCATTTGAACCATCAAGGTGGCACCAGGTCTCTCGCATCCTTACAACTAACTCGCAAGATCCTCAGATGGTCTCTGTTCCGACTGGCTTCAATACGAGCAGTTCATCTCCCAGGGACAGACAATCAAGTGGCGGATGCTCTGTCCAGGGACCTGCTACATCCGGGCGAATGGAGGATTCACCCGGATGTAGTGCAGCAAATTTGGCAGCGATTCGGCAGGGCAGAGGTGGATCTGTTTGCATCAGAACTGACCACTCATTGCCGCTGGTGGTTTGCAAGGACAGAGACATCCAGTCCACTGGGTCAGGATGCGTTGGCCCACGAGTGGTCAAGTTACCTGTTGTATGCGTTCCCTCCTTTTCCACTACTATGGGAGACATTACACCGCATATTCCAGTTCAGACACAGGGTACTCTCAGTGGCACCTCGATGGCCGGCCAGGCCATGGTTTCCTCTTCTTCTGAATATCTTGCAGGGCCAACCATGACAGCGTCCCATCAGAAGGGATCTTTTCTCTCAGCTGAACGGGCGGGTTTGGCATCCAGATCCGGCTCATCTTCAGCTTTGGGTCTGGCCACTGGGCCCAGTTCACTGTTAGCGGATTGTGAACCGGCAGTACTCAATACCATTGGTAAATCCAGGGCTGCTTCAACACGCCAGCTTTATGCTGCTCGTTGGAGGATTTTTTCTTCTTGGTGTGAGGATCAAGGAATTGACCCAGTTCACTGTACTGTGCCGAAAGTACTGAGTTTCCTACAACATCTATTGGAAGACAACAAAGCGCCTTCTACCTTAAAATTGTATGTTGCTGCCATTTCGGCTCATCATGCTCCAGTTGATGGCTCTTCTTTGGGATCTCATAACCTTATTGGTAGCTTTCTGAAGGGAACGAGGCATTTAAAGCCTGTTCGTTTTACACCTTTTCCTGTGTTCGCTTGTACTCAAATTCCTTTGTGCACCACCGTTTGAACCATTGGGTGTCGCGGATATTAAGTGGTTGTCCTTGAAAGTGGCGTTTCTTCTCGCTGTTGCTTCGGCTAAACGTGTTGGTGAGCTTCATGCCATGTCAATTAGTGAGTCATGTTTGCGGTGGTTACCGGAGGACTCAGGGGTCGTTCTTCGACCTAATCCGGCCTTTCTTCCCAAGGTTTTATTACCACAATTTGTGAATCAGTCCATTAATCTGGCTGCTTTTCAACTCCCCTCTTCCCACTCTAATATCGATGGGAGGGCTAATCTTCTCTGCCCTGTACGTGCCTTAAAATCTTACGTAGAATCTACTGCTTCTTTTAGACGGTCAGATCAATTATTTGTCTGTTATGGTGATGTGCGTAAAGGTGCACCTTCGTCTAAACAAAGACTGTCACATTGGATTGTAGAGGTGATTAAACTAGCCTATAATAAATCTCATCAACCCTTACCAGAAGGTGTTACTTGCCATTCTACAAGGGCCGTCTCTTCGTCTTGGGCTGCTTTGCGGGGAGTTTCCTTGGCAGACATCTGTGCTGCGGCTACCTGGTCTTCACCATGTACCTTCGCACGGTTTTACAAGATCAATGTGGCTGCTTTCCATGATGTGAGCTCTGCAGTTCTTCTGGAGCAACCTTGATGTTTCAGGTGGGTGGCATTCCTCATGACTGTGTTGGTATGTGTCATCCACTAGTGCTTAAGCACCGCCTCTGGCGGTCAGGAGGAATGAAACAGAACGCTAGTTATGTATGTAACTGTGAATTCCGGATGACCGACAGAGTTTTTTGTCATTCGGAATGTGCGAGAAAGCATTCCGAGGCTGGGCACCGAGCTGCTGCGGGTTATAGCCTTGTGGCTCGGTCTGCGTCATGACATTACTTTTTTGTTATATTCTCTCGACCTATCTGGCTAGCGCTGCGATAATCCACTAGTGCTTAAGCACCGCCTCTGGCGGTCATCCGGAATTCACAGAACCACAGCTACATATGTAACTAGCGTTTTCATGCGCGCGTCCGTTTTTAACGCGTCTTGACTGTCGTACAATCTGAGATAAATGACAGCTGAGATCCCACAGTGTGACATGAGGATCGTGTTCGTACAGTCTGACAAGCAACCATCATAAAGAACTATTATAAATCGTACAGTGTGCACCCGGCTTAAGTCAGACTCGAGTCAAGTCATGTGACTCGAGTCCCCCAACTCTGCTCTCTACCACGTAAGCCGGTACGAGTTGTGCAAGTCATTATGGGGATTTAATTAAACCGTTTACGTTTCAGAGGAACGTGCCTTAAAAGATCTGGAAATCCCACACAAGACCAAAGCCAAAGTAGACTGAATCTAAAGTGTGTTAACCTGAAACAATGGCAAAGTGCTTGCATATTTGGGGATTTCAAATATTAAATAAATAAAAATGTAGTTTTAGAATGAGTATGACTTCATCATTATCAATTATTATTATTATTATTATCCAGTATCAACACTGGAAGGAAGTATTAGGGGGTAGGGCTTACATTTCAAAATTTGGGGGTATGTTTCAATCTCACAAAAATATTCAACCATTACCAATCTTTTCTATTGGACAGTGAATATGGATTTATAATATTGGCCATCATATTGGTTATTGAACATAATATTAGCTGTCGGTACTGCTCAAAATGCTATGCTAACATACAGTCTACAAAAAAGTATAATTATGTAATTTAGAAGAAAAAAAAAAGATTCTGTGCATTTCAAATAATATATTGACCAATATTTTGACTAATAAATATCAATATCAGCTAGTTGTTTTTAAAGTCTGTATCAAATTTTTCCCCAATTCAAATGTGCAATACAAACACTCAAAAATATACAATTATATAAATTAATAATCGTAATAATAACATTAATAATAATAAACTTTCAAGAGAAATTTGGTTTAAATTTATTAACAGAAATTAACATTTATTTATAACATGGGAATGAGATTTCTCATAAACACATGGCACAATCAAATTATATACATTCCATAAGGAGAACAGTGCAGACACATATGGGAGGAGAGGATAGTGACCGACAACCTAAAAACAACCCCTGATCAGGCTTCCACTGACCAAATGAGAACACAAAATGTCCTGCTCCAAGTTAAAAAGGTTCTTAAAGAAACACTGCTTTCAAATAAAGAGGCGAAGCAAAAGTTCATAATACTAGCTCTTTAACACAAAATTGATGTGAAGATCTTCACATAAACGCCTGTCAGGAGTCGTCTACCACAGTGCTAGGCTAAGCGGTCTGTCCTCTGTAATAAAACATGAACAATGTTTAACACAAAGAGATGTGTAGTTTCTCCTGTCTTCCTGGTTCTCTTCACAACAAATATATAAAAAAAAAAAAATCTCTCTATCTTGCTTTTCACCAGCTTATAATGCTTTAAAGCTAATTGCACATGATATACACTTATTTCTCATCATTTAGTTGTATTTGTGTCTATGCACATATTAATAAGTGAGGTTAAAACAAACATCTTCAGTTCAGTTTTCATTTAAACTTCTTTTTCATCTTGTCAGCTTATTTTCAAGACTTACTACAACTTATCACACCATATGTCTGTGTGTGTGTGTGTGTGTGTGTATGTGCGTGTTCGTGAGACGAGTTTAACCAGCGGTTAAGAGTTCAGTGTCCTGTCAGGTAATCCTGTGTGGAGTCGGAAGCAAACGAGTCCGCATCCTCATTGTCAGAGTCGTCGCTGCTGTCATCTGCGGCAGGCTCACCGGTCAAAGCAATCCGTGCGTAGTCATCCGTGTCAATGGACTTGCAGAAGTGAATGGCGTATTTGAGTTTCTCCTCCAAGACTAGCTTACAGGAGTAGCGAGGCAGCTTGAGCAGGAAGAAGCAGGTGTAGGACTCCGGGAGGAAATGGTCAGGTGGGTTGTATTTATCCAGAACCTGGGCAAATAGGGCAAAAACTCTAAAAATGAGCAATGAGCAATATGCACACATACATATGTATATAAAGAAAGCATGAACTGTAGGTGGGGGGGGGGTGTGCTCATTTTAGCTATTTATGGAAATGTTTGTGCACATGCGTGTTGGTTTTATCCATCCTATTCATTGTATTTATTGACTTGTTTTAACTCTTGTTCTTAATCATCTTGTGTATTTATTAATCAAGGTGAAGTAAGAGTTAATTCAAAAAAATGGTATGCTCCAATTAGTAAGCGGGAAAATTTGAGTTTTTAGGGTAGCCACCGTCATGACAAATTGGGTTCTCCCTCGAAATTGGGTCTCTCCAAACTGATTATCCTAAGTATATACGAATTATATTAATTTAAAATATCCATATACTGTAGCTTACTATATTATGCGCAAGAAAACAAATTAGTGCATAATAAAACCAACTGAATGTAATTTCTTGCACTTGATTGTTAATTCAAGTGTAAGTTAACTGTTAATTAATAAATAATAATTATAAAAGCCTATTAAGTGAATAATTGAACATCATTAATTTGTTTTATTTACAACTGAAATATTTGGACATTTAACAATTGAAGAGTTTATTTACAAAAACCGATAAATGCCACTTTAAAAAAAAAATGAACTGACTGCGTTATTCTCCACATATAGGATGTACTGAACCCTAAATATTTTGTGTTAAAAAAGCCGGTGTTGTCCACTGTCAAGGCATCATGAGTTCACGTTTTACAGCAGAAACCAACAAGCGCTCTTGTTGTTTGTGTACAGAACCCGATAAGTCTGTTTTAGCTAATCAGAGCGCAGTATTCAAGTCAGGTGACAAGGCTGCTAGTCACTTCGAAAAGACGCGAAAAAAACGACTGTTGGAGTTATCTACTAAAAACAAACTTTTAATATATGAAAAAACATACTTTCCATGAACTTTAATTTTGTAAGTTAAAGTCAATCAAAACAACCCAACTGCAGTTTGATTGATATTACTTGGAATGAACAATCAAAAACATGATTTCTGAGAATAAAAACTGAGTTATCTGTTTTTGCAAATGAACTCTTCACCTAATTCAACACAATTAGATTAAAGATGATTGTAAATACATGTAGGGTAAGTGAAAATACATGTATAAACTAAGCTATCAGGCTAATCAGGTATCTGTATGCTACGCTAGTACATAAGATAACTAATAGAGACATAAATTGTCATTATAACGTAGTTTTATTATAACATGATTTTGTAGGACTTGTAAACAGACACTAAAGAGAGTACATATTAAAAGCAATATGAACCAATGGGATCGAGTGGGGTCCTAATGGAGACCCGATTTCAGGGGGGACCCAATTTGTCACTATACTGTCACTAGTTGAAGGGAGGAATAGATGACGGATTATGGTTTAAGTGAATTTGAAGAAGGTTATTAAAGCGCTGCTGGAGCGCACTGAAACTCCCGTCCATAAATGATGAATAGGAGAGTTGATAATGTACCAAGCATTTCTAGTTTTTAGACTGTTTTTATTGATAACCTGTTTTATTTCTGCTCCAAACCAAATTTATTTGCTGCTTGTATTAAACACCTTTTTGGTGTAATTTGGTGCAATTCTCCTTGTGACCGCTTGGGTCCCCAGCACAGTTTGGACTGACATATGGGTGGGTAGATTTTAATTTCGGGTGAAACCATCCCTTCAAGTGATGCTTTTCAGAGTTACAAGTTACCTGCACCACAAAGTCTCTTCCACGGAAGTCTGCAATGGTCCTGGGAAGGCGTGTGCGACCCCAGACGAACCGGAGAAAGAGTGAGCGTTCCGTGTTAGAGAAAGACTCCATCACCTCCCAGAACCACTGGATGAGAGGAGCAGTGGGCTCCACCCCCTTATAGGTGGCCACTGATTTGAGCAGGTGCAGGGGGATGTCAGGGCTACCACACACCTAGAAAAACACAAACAAGTGACATGAAGTCTAATAAGAATTCCAGACGACATGTTTGCTCAGTGTGTTTATGTTGAAGAAGCACTCACCATGGTCTCCAGCTCATAGCCGGTAAAGAGAGAGAGGAGAGGCACCGGTACCACACGAGCCATACCTTCCCTTACTGCAGACACTTGCTCATCGAATTCATGCAGCCTGGAAGAACAAAACAACAACATACCAGCAATATTTATTTTATTCATGAAGTGGTTCTTTCCTCAGGATGTGTTGGTAACACTTTAAAAAAAAAATCAAATTAGTCACACCTGTAGTTTATTGCTAGCCGCACATATTCGCTGCGGTTCTCTAAGGTGATGTGGGAATGTTTGGAGCTGAGCTGGACTTCCTGTCCACAGGCACTGGGCACAGTGAAGGGCAGAGGCATAGCCTCAAACTCCTCCGCAGATGCCTCGTTATCTCTGATATACATCAGACCGGGGATGAAGTCCTTGTCCACCTAACACAAAATGAAAAGGTGAGGTAAAATATTGTGGAAAGCCAGCAAGCAAAACTTTATTTTTATAAATACACATTCAAAATTTAGGGTTCAATTTTTTTAAACAAAAAATTTATACTTTAATTTAGCCTTTGATCAAATGAAAAATGTGATCAAATTGATCAAATATGGCAGTAAAAACATTTACTGTGTTAAAAAATATTTCTATTTCAAATAAACACTGTTCTTTTGAACTTTCCATTCACCAAAAAAATCCTGATAAAAACAACAAATATATAACGATTTCCACAAAAATAATTAGCACAACTGTTTTCAACATTGATAATAATAGGAAATGTTTCTTAAGCATCAAATCAGCATATTATAATTTTGTAGAATGATTTCTGAAGGATTATATGACACTGAAGACTGGAGTAATGGCTGCTGAAATCACAAGAATAAATTAAATTTTAAAATACATTAAAATAGAAAACTATTTTAAAATGTAACAATATTTCACAATATTACCCTTTTTAATGTATTTTTGATAAATACAATCATTTTTACTGCATAAGAGACTTCTTTCAAAAACATACAAACCCCAAACATTTAAACTACTGTGAATTTAAATAAAAGTTTGCCACTTTTCAGATTCAGGTACCAGCGAACCTTCAAATTGTAGTTGGATGAACTGAGTAATCTAGCAGGAGAATGTTCTACGGAGGAGACTGTTTCCATGACTTAGGTTTATTCAAGATTCATTCAACAAAGATGACTAAATATAACCTAAACCTGTGCAAATGACCATAGCAAAGGAATGTGTGGGTGTCTTTGAGTGCATCACAGTCAGCGTCTCACTGTTGTCTTGTGCCTGGTAATCTTTCTCTTTAACCTTTCTGATATCTCCAGGCAAAAGCAACAAACAACAGCTGCTCTGTGAGCAAGAGCCATCCTGTGCTGAGAAACCCCATCACTGCAGACGTCTCAGCAACACATGATCTCAGCGTGAATGCAGGAGATGCGTACACTCACATTCATTTTTACACATCACACGTGCATGTGCGCACACGCTTTATACCTCAAAGATCATTCAATTTAAAAAAAAGCTATATTTGTATAAGTGTATAACATTCCTGTAATTTTATATAAGTAACTGCTGAGAAACGCAGTATTACTGTAGCACAAACATACCACATAGACTTAGAGAAAGCTTCTCACAGTAAGTATGCATTACAGGCGGTAGGTTTTATGACTGTCATCTATATCAGCTGACCACAATCAGGACAAAGGTACAGAATGCACAAGAGGTATGTGCTCTCATTATGTTCATTTATATAATGGATTCAAGAGGCCTTGCCATAAGCTGCAACTACAGACATACTTATTATGTGCTGATTGAAAAAAATAAAAAAATAAAACACCAAAAAGCGCCCCAAGACAAAACACCAACAAAAAGCAGCAAAAACAAAATACCAAAATCAAACCACCAAGAAAAAACACCAAAAACAAAACATCAAAAAGCCACAAAACACCAAAAAGCAGTAAAAACAAAACAAAAAACCCAAAACAAAACATCAAAAAAAGCCCCCCAAAAAACTAAAACAGAATACCAAAAAACTCCACCAAAAATGNTTTTTTGACCACAAAAAAAGAAAAAAAAAAAAAGGATAACAAAAAACTTTAATAATACTACTTAAAAAAAAAATCTAGGTTAATTTTTTAAGAATTTTAGTTAATTATAATAACCTTGGATTCACAAACACACACACACGTTTGTTTTTGTGAATTGTGGGGACATTCCATAGGTGTAATGGTTTTTATACTGTACAAACTGTATTTTCTATCCCCCTACACCAACCCTACCCCTAAACCTACCCATCACAGGAAACTGTGCACACTTTTACTTTCTCACAAAAACTCATTCTGTATGATTTATAAGCCTTTTGAAAAGTGGGGACATGGGGTAATGTCCTCATAAGTCACCCTCTCCTTGTAATACCAATGTCATACCCATGTCATTATACACATTTGTGTCCTGATGTGTCACAAAAACACACACACACAGACACACAGACACACAGTCCTACCTCACTGAGATCAGCAATTGTCAGGTTCATGCCTGCCAGCTGTTTCCACACAGGTTCAGCCAGGTACAGACTTAGAGGACTTCCTGTACGGATTGCTATGCCTAGGAGCACCCCTGTACACAAATAAAAACAGAATAGTTTACCAACAAATCTAATGAAGGAAAAACCACAGCTGTGAAACTATAGACTTTTCCCCATCAAGTCTTTTCAGTGTAGGAAACACAAGCAGGTGGTACCTAGGAAGCGGAACATGCTGATGTGCAGAGGGGACTTGGCAGCTGGGTTGAGCAGGAAGCAATCTCTGTTTGCTCCTGACTCGTCTCGCCCATTAGGAGTGACGATGAGGAGAGGAGTGAGACCGTTTTGTAGTTCCTCACACATTTCAGCAATAGATTCACTATATCCACCACCACAGTCATCGACCGACTCGCCTACAAACACACACAAGAAACATGATGGACCATGATCTAAAAGCCTTTCTCCAAATCCCCTCTTTCATGTAGAAGCATCCCTCTCTAAATATAAACTCACCCACAAACTTGACCTTCCAGACCCGGTGTGGCAGCAGCAGACTGTCAGGGCTGAAAGAGCTCATCTTCGCACACATCTGCCCAAACACTGACTTGGTGCCATCTGGCCCTGCCAGTCCTCCTTTACTGCGGGAACGCTTGACCTGATAGAAAGAATGAGAGAGTATGAATTATTACAGGGTTCTCCATATATAGCACTTCTGCTCTGAAGTACTGTATAAATTCCACTCTTATGCTTTCCGGCTCTAAGACTTTGCAGATCCCAGCCAGACTCAAGGGGCCCTATTAGAGGGCCACTGGCCCATGAAGATACATATTTGGGGGTAAATCTCATGATGAGCAGATTCAAAAATAAATCACACATTCATCTGCTGTTTAATGAACATCTCTCAAAATATTAGGATTTAGTGCTGCTAACTCTTACTCAAAATGGAAGCTAAAATAAAATGGATGAAAATAATCACAAGGTGTACACAGTACTTGTGTGTCCATGCTGACAGGATGGAGCAGGAAATGCAACAGTAATTACGGTGATTAGGGAAATGGAGACAATTTTACGGAGAACCTGCAAGCTATTTTGGCCCATTAAAAGTAATTGTTCATTTTGGATTCTGCTTATCATCCTAATTAACTCCCAAACCAAGTGGGAAATGCAAGTAAAAATTAGCTTTGGTGAGGAAATAACATGCAGTTTTGGTCACCGTTTTTCAAAATTGAAACAAATACAATTAAATAAAATTTAAAATTGAAACAAATAACGATTGTCTGATTCTTTCTAATGGGTAACTATTTAACATACTGACATAAGTCAGATATGCACAAATATGCAACACATTTTAAATGTTAAAAATACATAACTAAATAAATTAATTCACTCATTTATTCATTCACGCAAAACATTAATTTTGGACCCGATGGTGAGATTTACTGCATTGCGGTTGAATGCAGATCTCAAACCACATTTTGTACACAAGTGTACCTGTATCCTGTTCAGCTCC
Source organism: Anabarilius grahami (assembly GCA_003731715.1). Lineage (NCBI taxonomy): Eukaryota > Metazoa > Chordata > Actinopteri > Cypriniformes > Xenocyprididae > Anabarilius > Anabarilius grahami. Next base: position 1,323,823 of record RJVU01019434.1, on the reverse strand, counting down.
ACCACTGGGCCATGCTGTCGGTCTCTAACCATGGTGGCCTGCACCACCTTACGGAATGCTGCCTCCTATAGATATTGAAAACAAAACTGTAAATAAATATACTTAGAAATTGGTATTAAAATAAATAATACTCCTTCAAAATATCCTCACCTTGCCCTGTGATATGAGGATTCCACGGAGTGTGTCAAAGCCAACGGAGACACCGTGTCCAGTCTCGCCCAGTCGTCCTTCTAGGTCAAACATTGGGATGCAGGGGCAGAAGAGCTCAGAGATGTGGTGCAGTAGCAGTAATCGGTTTCTCAGGCCTATGATGGCAATCTCTTGCAAGTGGTTGTACTCCATAGGAACCTATAGACAAACATTTAATTAATTACACTCACCATTTAGCACATTTAAAATGATTTTTGGTGGCACGGTACCTGAGCAGGCAGTTTTCCAGCATTGGTAGGTTTACTGGTGGACCAGGCAAGTGTGTGTGCTGAGCCACAAGCCACACGGTTTATCTTCTTGCCCTGCAGTGCTGCCACCAGCCTGGGCCGCTGAATAGCATTGGTGGTCCCATCACCGAGCTGACCCTCATCATTGTCACCCCACGTGTACACTTCACCTGTGCATTTACATTCATGTATTTAGCAAATCCTGAACATTTAAAATGTGTTGCATATTTGTGCATATCTGACTTATGTCATGTATTTAGCAAATCCTCAACAAAATAAAAATGACTAAGTATACAGACTGTGCCAGCCTGT
>RJVU01019434.1:1281928-1322873 GCA_003731715.1 Anabarilius grahami | reverse complement strand
AGTAGAACAAAATCTATGCTAGAATCCAAACCATAAAATTATGATTTAAACAACTTTAGCATTCAAATAATAAAGGATTTGATAAAAACAAAAAGTTTTATAAAATGATAAACCTCACATTTCAGCCTTTAAACTATTTTTAAGAAAAGGGTTGAGTCAAAATTATAAATGAGTATATTTATTTTAATTTAAAATATGATATATATCCTAATTTTAAGAATAGCATAGTTAGAATTTTTAGCTTCTTTTCGATCCACCAGCTGAATGAAAATGCAGATGGCGCTTATGGAACAGCAGAAATATAGCGGTAACCCTTGTAATCTCTGAATACAATGCAGCTGCACTTTTTTAGAAATGTGATGCGTTTGTAGGAATGATATAAACACCATAAGTTAAACATGATCATAATTCTTTAAAAGTAGATCATGAGCAATAGATTGGTATAAATGCACAGTATTCATAGAATGTAAACTGCCCTAAAACAGTGAATCTGTAGAACGTGCAACAGCGTCACATTTTTCTTTGAAACATGCATCAATTACATTTATTTAATTAAATCAACGCCTTTTGAAGTTTAATAGTAAGCCATTTCGCGATTCCCGTTTTACTGTCCCCAAATTTAAGAGTTCTTGTTCTAATTAAGACTTTTATTATACCATTTAAGATACTTAAGGCTTTTTATGGCCTTAAATTTTATACAACTAAATTTAAGACATCAAGGACCTGCAGGGACCCTATATATGAAATATAATAAATGACATAAAGACCCTACAGATCTTAAACAAGATTATAATAAGGTGTACAAAGACCTGCTCTAAACACAATTAAAAATAAGGTTAAAAGAAATCCTACCATCCTCTGTGCAGCACACACAGTGAAGTGAACCAGTTGCTATAGCGATGACCTTCTTGCCTTGCAAACCCTGGACCTGCCGGGGTCTGCGAACATGATCATCCGAGCCATGTCCCAGCCTGTGGTAGTCACCCTTCCCCCTAAATCACACATGAACATGTAAACAACTCTATAGGTGTCCTCACTAAATAAAAGATCCGTTTATGGTACCAATGTATTGTGGGATTGATTACCATGTGTAAACTGCTCCAGACTTGGTGAGAGCCACAGAGAACTGAGAGCCGCATTCCACTTTCACAACACCCAATCCAGTTAATGAGTCAATCTAAGCAGAGAAAGAGAGAATGAGGTGTGAAGAATCATACAGGAATCACTTACAAGAAAAGCTTTGATACTTGAGTAACTGCACAAGCAGTCTCACCTTCATAGGCACTTTACATCCGTCACTACCTCCTCGGCCCAATTTGCCATAGTCTCCATCCCCCCATGACCACACCATGTCATCATCAGTCAGACACAGAGTCTGGGCATCCCCGCTGCCGCATGCAACGTCTATCACCCGGTGACCCTGCAGAGCCTCCACCTATACACATGCAAAGGCAATGCATGCATTATACATTATATATTATACCACTAACTAAACTTTATTTAAAATCCCTTTTCAAAATTGTCCAGAACCAATACCCCCCAAAAAGATAAAAATAAATAAATAATAAAAATAAAATATCAACTACTATTGACAAGCCTGACTAATTTTAGTGAATCAGCTTGGTTCAGTTATTTATGTATTTTAATAATAAAAATTAAAAAAAACAGGATTTAACTATTATTATTATTATTATAATGTTATANTATAAACGAATTTCCATTATTTTTGAGTTGCTCATTAAAAAGATTTTTTTAAATTATAGATTGTAGTCAGCAATTTCTGATGAACTAATAAAAAACTAATAAGAACTGAGGATAGTGAAATTATATATTATATAATAAACTTAATAAAGTTAAGTATAAGTATATAATAAATATAATAAACTATATTACAAAATTCTAATACTATTAGAAAATATTTTCTTTTCTTTGTGAGTTGTAAATTTATGTTATCCCCTAATTGAAATATGAATTGTTTTCGTGCTAGATATGTATAAAAATGCATAATGAACGTACCAGTTTTGGTTTAAGCTGGTCTTCACTGTCTCCATGACCCAAGCGACCATAGCGACCTTTGCCCCATGTGTAGAGCTCTCCACTGGCTGTAATGCAGGCGCTATGGGCCCCACCGGCCGCAATGTCCACCACTTCCACACCTCTGAGAGACTCAATCACGCGTGGACGGTCACAAGGGCTGGGGAAAAGACCACACATACTGTACTGCTATAACAAATCAGTGATAGTCTAGCACACATATTTGAGTGAGTAATGACTTTTGATTCTTTAAGGAACTACAGGAAGCACTGTGGTACCATACAGTGATGTAGTAATACGATGGTATTCTGACATATCCCATGGTATAGAATTCAGAATTTATATGGCAATCAAAAGACAGGGTTACATTTTCAATAGTCCACTTTAGACATTCTAGTAACTACAACTATGTCAACTAACTCTCATTAGAGTATTAGTAGACAGTTAGGTTAGGGTTAGTAAAATAAGTTGATGTACTTGCAAAGAGACTTAAAGTCAGCAGAATGTATGTTGGGGAACCATCAAAAAAAATAAACAAATAAAAGTGTTAGCAGATATTAAGCAGACAGTCTAATAATACTCTAATAACTGCTAGTTGACATGTAGTTGCAAAGTTACATATAGCAAGTAGAATGTCTAAAGTGGACTATCAAAATAAAGTGTTGTCAAAGACACTTCAAAAGAATGTATAGGTTCTAAAAATCATGGTACAACTATGATACCACGTCCAATAATATACTTTTCTGTAAGCATTTGTCTTCACTGTGAAGATGGAAAACAGTTGAATAATGAAAGTATGCAAAATCACTGCATGAGATTAACCAAAGGTGCCCATGTGAAAAGACAACAAGTAGTAACCACAGTATGGGGCTGACCTTCTGTTTCCATGACCCAGTTTCCCATCTTCAGCCTCTCCCCAGGAGTACAGTTCTCCTTCAGAGGAGAGAGCCAAACAGTGCTTGCCCCCAGAGTTCACAGCCACCTTCCGGATAAAAACATGCTGAATTGACTCCAGCAGGGTCGGAGTGGAGACGGACTCTGTGCCTCCTATTCCCAGCCGACCGCCGGCACCATATCCTGTAGCGTACAGCTGAGGACAGCAAAGACAAGTTACTAAGGACATTATTCAGCTGACATAGTGAATGACACTAGAGACTAGAGCAACTGCTACAACAGAGGTCCAATACAACATAATTGTAGTTACAAATGTAAAACAGCCTTGCTGGTTGGAAATTAAATCTTTTAAATTGTAAAAGCAGATGAAACCTTACTTTCCCATCAGCAGTGACAGCAAACAGGGTCTGCTCTCCACCAATCAGCTGAACAGGTCGCAGTGTGGCTAAAGCTTCTGTTGGTGTGGGAACCTTGACTTTTGCTCCTTCAATACCACCTAACTGACCCCGGTGATTGTGTCCCCAGCCATAGATGGTCCCACTGCCACCCGCTGAGAGTGTCCAATCATCTGGCCGTCTATATAGCAGTAAACCAGAACAAATAAAACGTAACAAATGACTTTAGAATCCCGACCATTTAAAACATAATTTAAAAGGTACACCAAGTCATTTTTGCTTATGTTTCACGGTAACATTTATTTTAAGGTGACATAGTTACACGTTACTATATGTACTATAGTAATAACAGTAACTAACCCTAAACCTAACCGTAACTCTATAGTAGCTACATGTAGTTAATTAAGACTGATTTATACTTCTGCGTCGGACCTACGCCGAAGCCTCTGCGCCTGTTTCCATTTATACTTCTGCGTCGTTGTCCGCGTCGATGTGCATGCAGACCACTAGTAGGCAGTGTCCGTGGTCATGTTGAGTATTAAGGCAAAAGCCGAAGAAGAAGCAGCTTGTCATGTACGTTGTCAGAGAAGCTTACAAATAGAAGCAGCAGAGAAGCAGCAAATAGGTAAAGACTTTTGTTGCAGTTTGACTGTATGTGTCACCTGAAACAGAGCGTTTTTCCTTCATATGGAAGTTGAAAATGCTCACTCTTCTCCGACTGCTCCGCGCCAGTTTTTTGACCTGATGGAGGGGTTCTAGCAGACCAATCACAGCGCTTGGGGTCTGCGTAGAATTGACGCGTTGTTACATTTTTGAAGAGGTGCACGTCAAGCTACGTCGTAGGCTACGCGTGCTACACACAGCCTACGCCGTGGCTACGCCGTTCACGCGACCCAGAAGTATAAATCAGCCTTAAATATTACTCAGTACTGATTTGAATAAGTACAATGTAACTACATCACCTTAAAATAAAGGGTTACACTTTATTTTAAGGTGTCATTGTTACAGTGTAATTATGTATTTAAGTACTGAGTAATATTAATTAACAAAATGTACTTACTATAGGGTTAGGGTAGGATTACGGTTTGGTTGAGGGTTATTTCCATGTAATTATGCATAATTATTATGGTAAGTACATGTAACATATGTAACAAGGACACTGTAAAATAAAGTGTTCCCAAATAAAGTGTAACCTGTTTCACTAGGTGAAACAACACATTACCTGTTCATCCACTGAACTAACTGCTCATCCTGCTCCCTTTTAAACAGGTCATGACTCTCATGGAGCGTGTTCATGTTCTCATGGTCTGCCATGAGCTCGCGGATTTTCTTTGCCACCTGGTCAAAATGAAGAGATTTTAGGATTAGTATCATTTGTATAAAAAAAATAAAAAAAAAGACCCCACAGTTGCTGATATTAAACAGTAATATGAACTAGAAAATGTTTTTACATTCCATAAATATGACAATAAAAAATGCTATATGTAAAATTTTTTACAAAGGAAAATCAAAGATATTTCATTAGATCAGATGCATACATGTACATAAAAGAAGGTATAAATGTATAAAATAGCCTACAAAATGCTTCACTTGAGTAATTAAGTAAATAGCACCATCAAGTTGATGTTAAGATATGCCATAAAGAAAGAATTTTTCTAATTTCAAACCAATATTAGAAATCCCAACCTCATCCAGGAAAGGGCGGGGTAAAGGGGTCCTCTTGTCCAGAGCCACTGCCACTCTGGAGGCGGTACAATAGCGACGGAACCACGCCCATTTGTGTGTCTCAGCACAGCATGGAAGAGTGTCCAACTCTAGATCACATGCAAGTGCGACCAACACCTAAAGAAGACAAAAATAAAACATTATTTCTGGAAAACTCATCTCTCAAACTTACTAAGTACTTCTATTAGGCAGACAAACACACCTTGAAGAACGGGCTGTGGAGTAGCTGTTTGCCACCCCTGACTATAGGTTCCTCATACTCATATTGTCTCTGTAAAGCCTCAGGAAGTCCTTTTACCAGAGCAGCTAATGCACTTCCTGTAAAACTCTACACAACATGCAAAAAAAGTTAATTGTACAATTAAAAATACATACATGCTTACATACATACATACATATTGTCTAACAATACATTACAAAAAATGTACACTGTCTAACCATTGAGCGAGCCTCTCCTTCGCTATCTCCTAAGAGGCGGTTGATGTTTATGGATTGCCCATATTCGGTGGTAAGGAGCTTGCGTAGCCTCTGCAGGGCCCACATACGATGACCAGCCGCTGACCATGCACATAGAAACAGACACAGAAAATATTGATTATAAAACCTCAAATTTGAAATTTCAGGATAGCATAAAAATAACCTTGTAACATTACATAGACATTTACATTTAAAAATTAGACTCGTGTAATATTAGAAATTGCAAATAATAAAATAAAATAAATATGCAAAAGTAATTATTAATACTAATTATTTGTGTGATTCTTTTTTTTCTATCTAATAAAGCAATTAATTTGTTTTTATATTATTCTGAAAATTCTACCATTCTGATATTAGAATAGAACTACAAGTTTAGGTAGCATTGTGGTTTTGAAACAATTCCGATGTCTATGATAACATCCTAAAAAACAAATATTAACTATATTTATATTTAATAAAAAAAAAACAAAAAAAAAACCTTGAATTTCCACTATGAATTTAAGTGTCAGAAAGGAACATCTCACCAAAATGAGACAGGTTTGTGGGTATAATAATATAAAAACTGTAAACCCTTCTTTCAAAGGTTCTTCTCTTACCCAACGCGCTGAGCTGGGCACAAGCAGCAAGTGAGGCTGCCAACCTTGGCACGATGCTGCGATTTGAAGCAAAGTTCAGGCGAAAGTCTAGCAGACATGTTACTAGATCCATCGAAGGGCAAGACAGAATGCAACGGTCTGACAGGAGGTCTTTAGGACCTGCGAGTAATTCAATAAAAGGTCAAACACTTCAGAATATCATATTACATATGAAGCATGAAAAATGAAGTGATGTCATATTAAACTGATGTACCAGCAGCAGGCATGATGGGATAGACAGTGAAGCGCCAGCCCCAGCCATTAACAGAGCCGTCACTGGTGAACTTCCATTTGAGCTCATCTCCTGGAATCCTCAATTCACTGGACCAATCGGACCACTCACGACCTGAAAGGGCAGAGACACGTAAAGTTATGTGGCCAATAGTTCTAACAACTTTTTTACTGTTGTTTAAATAAAAAGACAAAATAATGTCACCTGATCGAACAGACACAATCCTATTGGCTCCATCCATAATGGTAAGTGGGTCATGCCTCCTTTCTGTTGAACACTGGCGATCAAACTCTACCCTCAACCCTTCAGCACCTGAAATCATTTCAATAATTTAAAATATTTAAACCTCCTAAAATTGTATTCAATATTTTCCACAAAGCATGTACAACACTACAATTCAAAAGTAATCAGCAAGGATACATTAAATTGATCAAAAGTGCAGTAAAGACTGACAAAAACAAAAGAAATGCTGTTCTTTTGAACTTTCTATACAAAGGATCCTGAAAAAAATGGATCATGGTTTTCACAAATATATTATGCAGCATAACTTTTTTTTTTTTTTTTTAATATTGATAATAAGAAATGTTTCTTGAGCATCAAATCAGCATATTAGAATGATTTCTGAAGGAATTCTGAAAGATCATGTGACACTGAAGACTGGAGTAATGAAGTAATGGCTGAAAATTCAGCTTTTCCCATTACACAAACATATTTAAATGGAAAAAAATGTAATGGTAATACTATTTCACAATATTATTGTTTTTACTGATTTATCATCAAATAATAATGGGTTGGTTCATTCCCATCATCATTAAAATACTATAGCTGTACATTTTCAAAAGAACTTTGCTTTGCTTAATTGTGCCAAAGTTTAACACTTAGGTTTAGGGAATTGTTCAATTTAGCAATAACAACCATTTGGCAAGCACCATTAATGAGGTTCTGAAAGTTGCTGAGATAGACAGAAAAACACAAGGTTACCTGGTATTTTCACAGTTCCGCTAGTAGAAGTGTCGTCAGTGTACGGGTGACTGCTCTCCACCACCACAGGCTGCGAGGACAGTCGTCCACTTTGAGAGTCCGTGGCCACATCCTCTAACTCAGTCACACACAGCTCCAGCAGCATATCTGCCACCTGCATGCAAACAAATACATTCAGATATGAGCACACAAAGATTTAAAAGATGAAATTATTCCATTTTAGTTCAGAAAACATTGGTTAAGAAAACATTTAGTTAAGAAAACGTTGGTTTTTACCTGTGGGAAGGCTGTACCCATGCCAGATAGCACAGCAGACAGCACTTCCCTGCCTTTATCGCCTGAGCGCAGAGACACGGCCAGTTTCAACAGGTCCACCATCACACGTGTGTCATCGGGAACCAGCAGACTGGTGAACTCATCCAGATATTGTGGCTCTGGGCCCACTGCTTTACTCTGGCTCTCAGAGTCCTGTTCCAATAAATCAAGCCACTATAAATATCACTTCAGTTTATTTATACAGTAGTCAACATTTGAAGTGGATCAAAACCTTTCATCAAAGTTGTCCTAAAACCTTCTTCTTAGGACAACTCTGATGAACTTTTTTGATTCACTTCAAATGTTGACTACTGTATATGGGATTATGGCACAACATACAAATGTAATGTTTTTTTTTTAAAACAGACTTAAATTACATGCATTTCATTTTAATGATCAGGAACAAACATTTAAAAAATATGATCAACAGGAACATTTCTATGACCGGTAGACAAGAATTCACTTAGGTCAGTCTGCTATTTTTCCTCTATAATGCTCAAGCATTTGTAGTGTTCCTTAATCATGAATGAATGAATGAATGAATGAATGAATCTGGCTTTGTCAAACAACAGGACAATAAATCCTTTTTGGTAAACAAAACAAGAAACACTCAATTGTGACATGCATCCATGATTATTAATTCATTATCGCAGTTTAAGAAAACTTATTTCAAATTTGCAAGCAGATGAATCAATATAAAAAAATAAGTAAATAAATAAATCAAATAAACAAACAGTTTTAAAATCAAATTAAAACCAAATCAATCAATAAATTAAAATCAATCTAAAATAAAAAAAAAAGCAAATAAACAAAAATAAATAAATATATTTATAAACGCTATTGCAAGAAGCATTTGTGACTGACCTCCTTGGTTTTGGTCATGGTCTCAGCAATGATGCTGGCGGCACCAGGGTCATCTGTAACTGGGATAAAGGGCCGAGATGAGGCAGAGGCAGCAGAAGGGGTTACCGCTGAAGACGGAGTAGTGGCATCCTCAGATGTGGTCACCTAGACCACATAATAACATGACAGAATGAGCATTTAAATGCAGAGCATGTACTGTTTTGTTGTTGGATGATTGATTCGTGAAAGGGAAAGAAAAAAAAAAAAAGAAGGAGAAAGAGTTGAACATTATGGGATACTGAAAATTGATCATAAAATAAACAAACAAAAAAGTACAGCAAATGTGAATGAGGCAGCATTCTTCACCTCTCCTCGTTTGCTGTCCATCCAGGGGTGCGGACTGACCCTCTCCTCTGTCTCCGAGGGCAGGGCTGGACCCTCAGCCTCAGAGGGGCTGGAAGCTGATGAACAATCTGAAGGTGGCACCGGAGAGCTGGAGGGACATTCCAAAGGAATCATACAGGCAGGCATCAATGCTCCCACCACTGCATCCCTATGGATTTCAAATGACATGAGGGGGATTAGTGATACCAGACCTTTTATTATTTTATTTTATTTTTTATTTTATTTTATGGAACAGAAAAACAAAATCAACCTGGTATGAAAAGTAGTTCTAAAGTCATTAAAGTCATACCTGGCATACATGATCTGCAGGGCAGAGAGCACATGGGACAGGGCCTGCTGTTTGGCCAGATTACCATCCAGAGAGAGCAGGATCTTTGCCAGAGACGGCCTATTGGGCTTTACATTGCTCGCACCATTCAGCTTATTACTCAGTAAAGATGGATCACTNACACCTATTAAAAAAAAAAAAAAAAAAAAACCCACACCCACAAAACTTCAACTTTAAGTAACAGCACACAGAGACACCAAAGGAATGGAAATGGGGCAGATTTTACCAAGATAAGAGGCTCCAAGAGAGTCTCTGGCAGTTTGGAAGAGGACAGGCTCATGGACAGAGGGTGTGGTGACATCTACAGTGGTCCAGGCCACACTGTGAGAGGATCCGCAGGCCACACGGGTAATTTTCTGACCCTCTAGACCCTGCACCAGAGTAGGCTTCCTGTTGACCGTGGTTGTGCCGTTCCCCTGCTGCCCATGGTCATTATCCCCCCACGCGTACACCTACCGAAACAACACTTAATCTTACACAAGGACTAAAGCGAATTGCTTTTCATCAACAAAAGGCGAGTTGTGTTTACCATGCATCATGAGTTGTTTAATGTGCCAAAATAAAAAAAACAAGCAAAGTATGCAGGTAAATGCAAAATAAAAAAAACCCGTAGCCCACCTGTCCAGTGTCTGTGACAGCCAGGCAGTGCAGAGCCCCCACAGCAACATGAACAATCTTCTTCCCCCTCAGTCCTTCAACCATCTGGGGTTTGCGCACGTGAACATCTGTGCCGTGACCCAGTCGGAAGTAATCGCCCTTACCCCTGCACAATGCAACAACATGACATTTCAATCATGTTAGGGATTACTCTGGGAAAAAAGTAACTCATACAAATCATGAACTGTATTGTAATGCCTCTGAAAAATCCAAATCTCCTCTTAAAATCATACCAGGTCCAGACAACTCCAGATTTGGTGAGGGCGAGGGAGAATTGAGCTCCACATTCGATCTGACACACCCCCTGCCCATTCAGACGCTCAATGTTCTGAGGAATGTTACAGCCTTCACTGCCGCCACGGCCCAGCTTCCCAAAGTCTCCATCTCCCCATGAGAACACTAGTCCTACAAAACATACATTCATATACCTTCAGCAATGTATAAAAAAAACAAAAAAAAACACAAACACCAAACCAAAACACCTCAAATTAAATCTACAAAACAAAATGCAGGAATATACCTTCATCTGTAAGGGCAAGAGTCTGGGCATCTCGACTTCCACAAGCTACCTGGACAACACGATGGCCTATAAGCACCTTGACCTGCAAACCAGATACAGACAAGTTTGATCCAGTGCAATGAGGGACACACTGTACTAAACAAAACTCCTCGCTGTCATTAAAACAGCGTGTCACAGGAAAAGTGATCAAAAGTAGCACATCTACTATCTAAATTCATATCATTTTTGTTTAACTTCTGCGTAATGACCGTGTAATTTGTGCTTATCGCCATTAGTGAAAGTGTAATAAGTTTATTTAAAACACGCAGTCATCTTGGCAGTTTGACAGATGTTTTCTATGTATGCAACAAGCATACAAGTACAGCTCCTATTTACATGAATGGGGGAAGACTGAAATCTCCAAAACGGTCAAGATTCAATTTCAAGTACATTTAAAAAAAATCTGACAAAAAGACATTATAAAATGTGTTTCTTTAGCTCAAATCGCACTTATTTTTCAGTCTGGTCGAGTTAAAGGACTTTGTAAAAAATTATTAAAGGGCAGTTGGCTCTTATAACTCAAATAATAATAATTAAGCATTACCGCCAAATTGAGCATTACTGTGAATTTCTATCATTCATTTTTCAAAAAGTTGTACATCACCTCCACCTTTTAGGGATACTGGAACCCTGCAATTCTGAACTGAGAAGTCTTAAGTTTACTGAGATAAGTAAAACAAATACCATTTTGGGTCTGAGCTGAGTGGTGTTGTCCCCGTGGCCCAGGCGACCATATTCACCCAGACCCCAGCTGTACAATTCTCCACTGGAGGTGATGGCAGCACTGTGAGAGCTGCCACAGGCGATATCTCGAATGCGCTTGGTTTTCAACGCCTCGATTAGCCGTGGCTTATCACAGTTCCTGGTTAAAAAAAAAGGAGTTCTCATCAGATCCCTCTAGAAATCTTCTACATGTTCTAAATTACTGTTGAAGTTGCAAATAACCTACATTCGGCTGAAGTGCCCAAGCTTGCCATCATCTCCTTCACCCCAAGAGAACACTTTCCCATCCACAGTCAATGCCATGGCATGTCTTCCACCTGCACACAAACAGTGTACCCACTTCAAAGAACAAGTTCTTACAAAATGCTTTCCTTAAAACGGAAAAAGAGCATACCTGAATGTACAGCAACCTTTTTGACCACATAGTTGCTGAGGGCAGATATCTGTCTTGGTATGGGGATGGTTCCACTGGACAGTCCTAAACCAAGTCTTCCATTAGTGGCCTCTCCACAGGCATATACTTTACCTTCAGCAGTCACTGTAAAAACAAAGAATCAATCATTCATTTGGTAAATGAGCAAAATGTAATACTTCGGCATTTTAATGCAAAATAATACACATTCAATGCTATGGCAAATAAAGTAATTTCAGATTTAAAATACAACTAGAAAGACACATTGGTGTCTTGTATCATACTGCTGTTGTCATTTTGCAAAAGGGCACTCAAAGCCATTTGTTAGTGATTTTTACAGCCTCGTGTCATTCACCCAGGGTTGGAAATTTCATACATCCCTTAACTAGTGGTATAAATCACTGTAATGCATGGCATTAAGCAGCCAGAAAAAAAAAAAAAAAAAAAAAAAAAAAACTGCTTTTGTTATTTTTAAACAACTCACCAGCAAAAAGACTTTTGGAGCCTCCAGCCACCTGCACTACATTCAGAGCAGACAGCGTCTCTGAGAATGATGGAACTTTGATCTGAGAGAGAAAACAAAACACCAAGATTTATCATTGTAAGCTAAAGCTTAAAAAAAAAAAAAAAAGTTATGCTATCAAAACTTCAAGACCTTTACCAAAAATATTATAGATTTGTCTTTGAAAGCTGTAGCTAAAAAAAAATTATGCTATCAAACATTCAATGCCTTTACAGAAAATATTGTTTTATATCAAATAAATACATTTTTAAAAAGTAAATAAAATAGAAATTAAATTAAAAATAATTGTAAAATATATATTTTTAAATAAATAAAAATTTAAAAACTACAAAACTGAATGCGTTTTTTTTCACATTACTGACCTTGGACCCCTTAAGTCCTCCAAGTTGGTCTTTATCGTTGAGACCCCAGACAAAAACTTTAGTTCTGATGGTGGCAGCAGACTCCAACCCCGACAACCTCTTTCGAGACAGACTGGAAAGAGAGATTGAAAAAAGAACCTCAATGACATACCAGGTAATGCATTTTCTTCTATACTAAACCCTAAAATCCCACACCTTCCAGTTGCTGTCTTTTCATCCTCCTCTTCCTCATTGTCAGATGCCAGGAAAGGCACAGTAGCCAGATCTTCATCCTCTGCACGGACACGACCCACAATGCTCAAGCCATGGATCTTACAGTCAATCCCTGAACTCCGGCACTGTTTTATGGCAATCTCGATGTACCTGTGATACTGAACACGCAAATACAAGAGTGGTCAGCATTCCTAAAGAAACAGCCCAAAAGAACAGACTTTTGTGAGGAAATTCAAACCAACATCTGTGCAGTCATTGAGTAGAGAGACTGCGGTGTCTGTGGGATTGATGTTGATGGTCTTCAGCTCAATCAAGTTATTGAGCGAGCTTCCACCTGGAGAACAAACATAGTTTATTAGTTCACCCATAAAAGGTAAGACTATGAATGAATGAAAGGCTTTGTTTTTTTTACCTGACACCACGACCAGTGAAGGCATGTAGCTGCTGTCGGCTGGATCTACGATCATTTTCAGTCTGTGGACCAAGATATCTGGGAAAAGCTCCAGCCTGATCCAGTGCTATTGGAAACCAGCAAAATAAAACACATAATTGATTTTTTTTTCCCCTCAATTAAACTTTCAAACAAGTTTTTCCAATTGATCTTTGATATGCAAACAAGCAAATGAACACTGTAACTAAATTATCTTTACCTTAACTAAATTGTTGTTTTTACTAAACTGTAACTTTATATTTTTTCAAAAATATCTTACTGACTCCAAACTTTTGAATGCTAGTGTATGCCTATAATGAGACAGACCTTGCCCTGAGAGCCTGAGGACTGCCAGCACTGCTCTCCACAGTCAATGAGCCGAGACGCCTGGTTAACGGAGGACGACACGCTGAGGTTCTTTACCACTCTGGACCACTCGTCAATCAGCATGCCACGCTGACTGCTGTGATGTCTCTTCAGCTGCTTTCCTGAGCGCCCACTGAAGGTTTGTGACTGACCTAAAGAGAAATGATTAGGTCAAAAGACTGGTTATATCCCATGAAGAAGTTTACACTGCTGTAATGCCAAACTACATGAAGTAGCTATTAAATTATACACAGAAATTTCTCAGACCTGGTTCATTTATTCGTCCAAATGAATGTCTAGGGTTGTGTTTACGGGTCTTGAAGCAGCTCTCACAAAAGTCAAAGTCATCACAGCTCCGACACTTAAACCTGGGGCCGTTTATAGGAAACATCTGACATCCATCACACCTAAGGAAAGTGAAAGGTGAGAAAATGTTTGTTAGTTGTTTATTTATTCATTGTCTTGATGTTATTTACACTTGTACTGTGTGTACCTGACACCAGGATGTATGCTGGGCACAAGCTCCATCTCTGACAGCAATCCAGTCCAGTGTGACTGCTGAGGAAAGTCCACTATCACATCTTTCCCATTGGCACTGAAGGCTGGACACAAATGTTACACATTTACACACAATGATGAAACCCAAATACAACAGTTCTTATTTGTAGCTCAATAGACAGCCCTGTTCTGCAGGTTTGAGATGTATAGCCAAACAAATTGCTATATAAAAAAAAAGGGATAGTTCACCCAAAAATAGAAAAAAAAAAAAGAAGTAATGAATAACATGAGGATGAGCCATTCATTTTAGAGGTAAACTATTCCTCTAAACCTGTGACAGAAAAATTGTTTAAACATAATCATGTTACCTTTGACCACACCCACACTCCTATGAGTGACAGATCCCCACTTGTACTTTGGTGTTGTGACCGAGGGCTTCACTCGCACTTTATCACCAATCTTTATGTGAGATGGAGAACTCTGAGGAGGAAATCCTGGGAAATACAGAAATGCAAAACACATGTAAACATTTTACAATGACAAAATTCACTAACTGACAGCTTTAATTTAANAAAAAAAAAAAAAAAAAAAGTTAAAAATATTATTGTTACAATAAAAATGCAATTAGGACTTCTACAGTCCTTATAAACAGTTTAAGAGCAGATCAGAAAGAGTATTACCCAGGAGCTCAGTGTGGATGTAACGGACCCAGTAAGTTCCTCCTTTTTGCTGCCAGTCACACTGCACATTTAGATCATGCAGGCCGTCTCTGTCCAGCTTAATCACTTTCCCCACATCTCCCTCATATACTTCCTCATACGTCCTACAGCAACGCACCATCATGCCCACCTGCAACACACACAGTTCAATCAGTTCTTATTTAGTATTTTCTCGTTTTTCAGGAAAATGTCAGATATTTACTAAAGAAAAATTGCATAACATTTTTCCAGAAGAATAATAGCTTTTTCTCATTTTAAGCATAAATTTAGGTTGCTTCTTAAGTACATTATTCTCATTTCTAAGGATGTTTCAATACTTGTACAGGTAACCCAAAATAAAAAATTTTAAGTGAATATGCAAACCAGTAAGTAAAGAAGTGTAGCTCCTCACCTGAATGTTCTCTCTCACATATACAGCATAATCATCGTTGCTCTGAAAATCCGACCTCTTTTTAAACATCTGACTCTCAGTCACCACAACCCCAGGAGGCTGACATGCAAAAGAAAGAGCATTAGTCACACATTAAATGACTACAAGTGAATCTTCACCTCATATCTGGTGTGTGACGGATCAGTTTGTGTGTACATGCTATTATACACACCACAGGGAAGGCTGGCTCAGGCTCCTCTAGCTCTTCCAGCACCTCTTCATCAGAGTATTCATCTGATACAGTATCTGCATCTGACAGATCTGTAATGTGAACATCTGGATGGTCCAACAACCAGCCCACCAATGCCTCTACACCTGAAACAAGCAATCATGAATAAATGTATTCTTACAATAAAAAAAAATACTGTGGGGATAGCATGACACAGATATATGGTACTGTATGAACACTATATTTATATGACATGGTATTTACTCCAAGATACTTGAAAAACAACAGTATAACCAACATGCTAGTGTACAAGTGACCATGCTATTTCTATTGTACCATGTAAGCAATGCAAGGGTAGGAACTTTGAGTACCCAAGCATGTAATGCCAACACTGAATACATTATATGACAATTTAACATTTCAAAAACTTGAGCTATTGGTGCATTACCTGGCACTCCAGACGGGCCTGTGGTTCCAGACAGTGATTTAAGGGCAAACTCGATGTTTTTCCTTTGAAAGCCCATCTCCATCAGCTGCAGGACGATGGGAGCAGGAGGCACAGGTGAGGTCTTGTGTTTCTTCTGCTTGGGTGGGCGCATATGCTGCACAGTGACCGGTGTTGTGGCCTCACTAGAGCTGCTGTCCTCAAACAGAGGGGAGGACGGGTGTGTGGATTCAACCGCCAGGTACTGACACACAGCCAGAGCTGCTGCCTAAACACACACACACACACACACACAAATGTGAAAACATTTGAAATTCAGGGAGAAAAAAAAAAAATATGGAGGAATGGGGTGATGTAACATCTGGTACATCTGGAGCTGGTAACCGAACGTTTAAGTTCACATTCACATACAATGTATGTTCTATTAACAACATATAAAACATAATATTAATCACAAAAAATATTTAATAAAAAAGTAACATTATTTTATAGTACAGTTCAAAAGTTGGTATGATTTTTAATGCTTTAAAAAAAAAAAAGTATCTTATGCTCATCAAAGCTGCATTTTGTTGATCCAAAATACAGTAAAAACAGTAATATTGTGAAATATTATTTCAAATAACTGTTTTATACATTTATTTGTAGTAAAAAAATATATTTTGTTACCAAAATGTATATTTATTTTATGTATTATAAAATACAAATAATCTGAAAATGAATCCAAAAAAAAATGTGATAAAAAATAGTCACTTTATCAATGCAATACTGAATAAAATATTTTACAAATAATTATATTATATTATATTACATAGCAAAAGTCATGGTTAACAAATAACACAGCTATTATATAGCTATTATAGCAAAAGCATGTTAAAAGCATGTCATTTAACATGCATTCAATAATGTCAAGGAAGTGTAAATGTGGTCTCTGACCTCCAGCTCCTGGCGGTGGAATATGGCTTTGATGGGGGAAGGTTGAGTGGAAGCTGACAGCAGCTGCTGGAGGAGGATGAGGGGAGGCTGAGGACCCTCAGGAGACAAATCTCCCACATCAGGAGATGACACACACTGATCCTCTGATCACAAACACACAAAATCATAACATAAGCACATTACACAATTGTCATTCCCAAAGAAAATAGACTGTTGTTATTGTGAGCAAAATATTGACCTCAGAATAGAGAGTGGTGCAGGGATGACATCAAAACCTGGAAGAATATTTTGCCAGTGGTTCACTCAAGATTTTCCTATGTGTTTTTATAATGGGGTTTTTCTCTACAATGTTAATTACACACCCAAATCGAAAATGCGAATTTTGAAGTTAAGTTTATTTATAAAAAAAAAAAAACACTAGATAAGAACATTTGGGGTGTGAGTGTGTGCAGTCTACACTGTAGAACAAAATGTCCAAGTATCATCAAGTAACGATTTCAATTTTACTCATATATTGAAAAACCCTATTTTAAAAACCCATCTCGAGGGAACCACTGGCAAATTAGTCTTCCAGGTTTTGACATCATCCCTGCACCACCCTATAGGCACCATATTTAAAAGCAAAAACCAAAAAAATCTACACATGACCACCAGGGGGTAGTGATGTGATACAACCAGACACAATTCTGTTCAAATCATTGCCAGTACATTACAGTCAGTCTACACTTACAGATATTTAATCTTCATCGCAACTGTGCCAGCTTAGAATGATAAAATTGTAAACACTTATGGCACCACAGCATGTAAAGATCATTGCACCTGTAGGATTGGGGCTGACGTCTATGACGGCTGGCTGAGAAAGGATCTGTCGGAGTTTGTCTTGGTGGGAGAGCAGAGCACGTGCTGCCTTCAGGACGTATAGCCTGAGCTGCTGACACCGCAGCAAATGCAAATCCACCTGATCCGCTGCAATGACAAACATAAACCAGAATATATATTTTCATAAATAGGTTAGTTTGGGTGGAACAGATGATTCTGCATGTCCCACCAATGCAAAGAAGTACCGTGGGTGTCATATTACACTGATGATATCAATTGTACTGATATATACAGTATATCTTAGTTCTGGATAATGATTAGCAAATTCATAGAAGGGCTTTTCACACTGCACTTAACTCCAGGTTGTCGTCGTTCTAAACACTGTTTTTAACCCCGGGTAAAAGGAATGTTTTACCCTTTTATATAATTTAGAAGCGGGTTAGCACAGCTTTTTACCCAGTGTTATGAAAAATAATACCTACTTTTGCGGTGTTAACCCTGCATTGCGGTTCCAAACTTGTACAGTGTCAAATGATGCAGTGTTAGAATGTTACACCTAGACGCT
The DNA here is from genome assembly GCA_003731715.1 of Anabarilius grahami. Classification (NCBI taxonomy): domain Eukaryota; kingdom Metazoa; phylum Chordata; class Actinopteri; order Cypriniformes; family Xenocyprididae; genus Anabarilius; species Anabarilius grahami. The sequence goes on along the minus strand of RJVU01019434.1, from coordinate 1,304,786 downwards.
TAGCAACAGACAACCAATCGTGTGCCTCATATTCACGTGCTTTATACAGTCATGGACATTGTATAAACAGCAGTTTTAGTAATTGAGGGGAAAAATGTCAAACAGGGACAGAAAACAATTGGAGTGAAGAACAGACCGTTTCATTCTTACCTTGATATTCGGGATAAACTTGATAGTACAGTCGGCAAATTCGGCAAAATGTAATATGAGAATGCGCAATGCTAGAGCCCTTATGTAAGCATATCATGTGCGACGTTCGTACAATCAGTGACACTGACACCGAAGAAAATTTCATTTTTTTGTAGGTCTAGCAGTCTATTTCATCACATGAGAATAACATTTGATTCATGATGTGCTGTACCTGTAAGTCCTCTGCTAAGGGATTTCTTCATGCGTTGTTTTTCCAGCTTGCTTCCTGCCAAGTTGACTAGCTGTGCCCACACAGTCAGCATGGGGTCAGTGAAGGGCAGGTTTTGAACACTGAATGGAACCATGTCAATCTGCAAAGATATAAAATACATTAACCACAGAGATAAACAATAACTATGTTTGCAAAAACACACTGCTCTTATTAGATCTTTAATATACAGTACTGTATTGTTTATTGTCCATATTTTACACTACCATTCAAAGGTTTGGGGTCTGTAGGATTTGGGGTCTGCAGCCATTACTGGAGTTTTCAGTGTCACATGACCCATCAGAAATCATTCTTATATGCTGATTTGGTGCTTAAGAAAGAGTTGTGTTTCTTAATATGTTTTGAGGAAACCGTGATAGATTTTTTTTATTAAAAGGATTAATAATAGAAAGTTCAAAAGAACAGCATTTATTTGAAATAGAATTCTTTTTAACAATAAAAATACATTTACCTACACTTTTTGACCAATTTAATGCACTCTTGCTGAAATAAAGTATTTATTTCAAAAAATTAAAATCATAGTGACCTGACCCCAAAGTTTTGAATCATGTGCAATTTACAACAGAGAACACAGAGTGGAATTCTGTATCCCACAATGCAATGCGCTCAACTTTACCATCCAGCAAGATGAATGAACAGGGAGTAATACTGCATGTAAGTGAATATGTACCGGCTTAAGCTGACTGAGCAGGCAAACTTTGCAGTTTCTCATCTCGTGGAACTGAACAGTGATTCGTCCTTTAGGTGTGATGCGAGTCACAGTGCCCTCCCCATATTCCTCATGAACCACAGGTCCACCCAGGCGCAGACGACCATCAATCCCACCAATGACTGCCAAAACAGCCATCAGACTGCCCACAGCTGGGGCTTCTGCATTGGGGAGGTAGTCTTCAAGCACAGCCTGATAACACAGAAATATTTCAAAATCCTCTAGCCAGGGCTCAATAAAAACTTATGGCACCTTAAGTCATCATTTACAACACTTATTGGTTGACTAATGAATATGATCAATTTGAATCATACCGCTTCAGTGTGTCTGCCTGCCATGACGTCAGTGATGCCACTCAGCTGAGAGTTAATGTATTCATTAATGAGGCCATTCCATTGGCCGAGGGAATGAAGTATGCGCAGTACGGCCACTATTTCCTCTGCTAGGGTACTGCTGTGAGTGGCTGTCAGAGAGGCTTGAGGGCGGGACTTCCTCCTACGCATCAAACCTTCTGTAAATCAAAAAAATGTAAAAAAAAATAAATAAAAAAGTTAAGATGACATCCTGATATTAACCTTTGCACTACCTATAGTCAAATACTTTAAGCACAAAATGGAAAAATACCACAGTAAGAAAATGAAATAATAAATGTACAGTACCCCTGAGAAGGGGCAGATCTGAGGAACAAGTGCTGAGCAGGCTTCCGAGAAACCCAAAGAGTTTCTCCACCAGGAACTTCATATCCTGTGAGCGCTCAGTCTTATCCCAGGATGGTAATACTGCCTGTAGAAGCCGCAGGGCAAGAATCTGCCAGGGAGTGAGGAGAGATTGATGAAAACCTGGCACTAAATGGATCCCGTCAACAGCACTAATGTGTACCGCTCAGCTGCACTCATACTCATATGTGGTACTCATGAAAGTTTTAATATGACAATTATACGGTAATAAGACAAGGAAGCTCTCCTTCTCTTGTTAAACCCAAACAAAACTCATGATAAGTGTTGAATAAAACCAGAACATAGTGCTGGCACCTGTCTTTGTAGCGTGACTGCAGTGAAGGACTGGTGGCCCTCCACAATGCGTATGAGCAGATTTATCCAGGCAGAGGTGCTCAAGGTACTGCACATCTGGGGCATGAGAGCTATACTGCGAATAAATCCCAGCGTGCACCAGCTCCTGTGCTGCTCACGGGATACTAGCTTGTGAGATGAACAACCTAAAGAAGAGAAGGAGGAATATGGTTTAAATTTTATATTTTGAAAGGACCCTCTATATATTAAATGTCTTTAACTACTGTGTGACATTTTATCATTTGATACAATTAAAAAAATTTATTAAATTAAATACCAGTCTTGTCATTGGCTCCGCTCTCCACCAGTATCCTAAGTTGACCACACAGAGTGCTAATGGCGTCGACCTGCATCACCTCAGCATGAATCCCAGAAGACAGGGACAGTGTCTTCAACAGATTAACTGTACTGGTCAACATGATCGCAGTAGGGTGAACACTCTTCTCCATCACCTCCCCTTCTGAGAGAAAGAGAGAGTGGTTGTATAAATCAACATGGCAAGGTCGAGTATAAAACACCAAGATTGGGACATAATTCTTATGTTCTCTGGAATGGCTCAATGCCACAGCAGAGTGCAGCACGAACCTGTGTCATCCTCTGTGTCAGAGTCTTCTGTGGCAGGTTGGGTGGCAGGTGGAGGCTCGGCCAGTTTAAGGTCATACTTGCCCTCTTTGCCCATTCTGTAGGAATTAGTGCTGCTGGTATCCCACTGGACACGAATCCAACCATCTTCTCCCAACTCCCCAATCACACGCCCTAGGCCTGGAGGTGGGCCATCCTAAAACACACCATACAGGAACTTAAATGAACTGACCCGCCATTGTCTTATCCACACTTAGAATGCAGAATTCATAATTCAAGTGTACACAAACGCAAACACATCAGATTTAACTCACCTGGTCTCCCCACTTCCAGTCAGGTCCTCTCATCACCCTAGTGCCGATCTTCATCATAGCTGCCAACTCAGGGCCGGAGGCGGGGAGAGGGGTGGGGGTCGTCTCCTTCCTGGACTCCTCAAGAACTGTAGCAGAGTCTCCATGAGCTACAGAGCTCAGCTCCTCCTCACTGCTGTCAGAGCTGGGACCTGTAAAATACAATGCTGAAACATTCATACCAAGAAATACAAAACACACCAAATAAAAATAGAACCCCATATGACAAGAGAGTCCAACTGCACTATAAAACAAAGAGAAGGTAGGTACTAACCAATGAGTCGGAGAACACTCTGGGTGAGGGCGAGGATGCCGGAGTTCAGCAGGAGGCTAAGACTGTTGGCTCCGTGTTTAAGAGTGAGCATATGGAGCATGGCCAGCAGGAAGCGTGCCTGAGGGATGGTACCCAGACTGGGGCCTGCTGGGTTTTCATTAGTAATAGTCTGCAGAGGCACTGGCTGCACACCTGGAGGAGAGGAAACAACAATAAGTAAAATGAAAAGACTAAATACTCAACCATACAAAAGTAAGATTTATTTATTTTAAAGGGTTAGTTCACCCAAAAATGAAAATTCTGTAATTTATTACTTACCCTCATGCTGTTCCACACCCGTAAGACATTCGTTCATCTTCGGAACACAAATTAAGATATTTTAGTTGAAATCCGATGGCTCCGTGAGGCCTTCATAGGGAGCAATGACATTTCCTCTCTCAAGATCCATAAAGGTGCTAAAAACATATCTAAATCAGTTCATGTGAGTACAGTGGTTCAATCTTAATATTTTTGGAGCGCCAAAAAAACAAAATAACGACTTATTTAGTGATGGCCGATTTCAAAACAATGTTTCAGGAAGCATCGGAGCACAAATGAATCAGTGTGTCGAATCAGCTGTTCGGAGCGCCAAAGTCACGTGATTTCAGCCGTTTGCAGTTTGCCACGCGAGCTGAATCATGATTCGATACACTGACTCATTTGCGCTCCGATGCTTCCTGAAGCATTGTTTTGAAATCGGCCATCACTAAATAAGTCGTTATTTTGTTTTTTTGCCGCACCGAAAATATTCTCGTCGCTTTATAATATTAATATTGAACCACTGTACTCACATGAACCGATTTAAATATGTTTTTAGTACCTTTATGGATCTTGAGAGAGGAAGTGTCATTGCTCCCTATGAAGGCCTCACTGAGTCATCGGATTTCAACTAAAATATCTTAATTTGTGTTCTGAAGATGAACGAAGGTCTTACGGGTGTGGAACGGCATGAGGGTAAGTAATAAATGACAGAATTTTCATTTTTGGGTGAACTAACCCTTTAAGGAAAGGACACATAAAACTGATCAAAAGTAAGAGCAAAGACTTATTATGTTACAAAAGATTCCTGTTTCAAATAAAATGCTGTAGTTTTCCATTCAAAGATTCCTGAAAAAAAATGTATTACGGTTTTCAAACATATCAAGCAGCATAACGGTTTTCAGCATTGATAATAAAAAGAAATGTTTCTTGTGCACCAAATAAGAATATTAGAATGATTTCTGAAAAATCATGTGACACTAAAAAATGGAGTAATGACTGCTGAAAATTCAGGTTTGCCATCACAGGAATAAATTACATTTTAAAAAATAGAATACAGTTATTTAACATTGTAATAATATTTCACAATATTACTGTTTTATTGTATTTTTGATCAAATAATAGAGGCTTGTTTTCATAAACATTTACAGACCACAAACATTTATTGTGTATAATGATAATGTCGTTTTTGATCTTTAAACTTACCCAGCTCCTTGAACTTGACACTGGCCTCTAACAAGATGTTGCGGATGTTTTGGATGGCCCAGGCATAGAGTTTACCGAACGTCACCTCCAGCAGCATGCGGTTAAAGGGAGGAATGAGATCTACGTCCTTTAGACAGTCAGCCAGAGGCTCCCTATTTAAGCAAAGCAGATATTAATGTAAACACAAGCATGCTTGAAGTGCTATACATAGTTTATATTTTGCACTTACCCAATATTGGTCCCTTCAGGTATAACTCTCTGCCAGCCACAGAGCATGGCATACTGTACAGAGGGCAGGAGGAAGTTTTTGGATGCCAGCTTAAGCATAGTGTCTATACCCTCCAGCCGGACCTCAGCTCGCTCCAGCTGTTTAAGGAGGCATTTCCTCATCTTCTCCACATCCAGCGGCTCCTCTTTCAGAGCAAACTCAACGATGGTGCTCATGAGGCTGGACTGAGAAAAGGAGCCCTGAACGCTGTGCCTAAACCAGCGGTACTTCTGAACGCTGCCTATGGTGTTTAGCAGAGGCTGCCACTTATCCTGCTACAAGTTAAAAGGACGTAAAAAATAAAATGTAATAAATAGGACTGTCAATCAATTACAATTTTAATTACATGATATGCTTTTTTAATATAATCAAGAGTATAATAATATTTGTAAAGTAAAGCTAAATAAAAGTATTTAAAACATTTATAAAACACAAAGAGACCCCTACAATAAAAAAATTTTTTAAAAAACATTAAAAGGCACACTATGTAGTTTTTCGCCGCTAGAGGTCGCTTATTCAAAACAAAAGCGTAGCTTGATGATTTTGCGGAATCATGGGTGGTGTTGTCTTCACGTCTACAGCCGGTAGAAAAGAATCCGACGAGACTCGGGCAGAAATCATATTCATGGATGAGCTAATGTATTAAATATTTATTAACATTACTGTAGTATGAAGCAGGGTGTGGCTGAAAGCCGTTGGAGAGGAACAAGGCCGCTGGAGCGATTGCTAATGAGAGACAAGCGCGACACACGACACGGCTAGAGAGCAGTGGAGCTTTTATTATGCCGCAGATGAGCGCTTCCGCTTCTTCCTGTCATGAGTATGTGGGGTAACACAGCGTTGTTTTATCATATTAGATACATTAATGTGTTGAAAGTTGTCATAATGCTACTCTGGGCGTTCGCTCGACGGGTGCTATGAGACAGTGCAGTAAGCTACATCGATATTAGTCATGGTAAAACATGGTACTCGCGGTAAATCAAGAAAACAAGATTTTAAACAATAAGACTTACTGTGTTGAGCTATATAACAACGATTAGTTTTCTGTCAATTAATGTACACAAACAGTTGCACAGTTGCTCACCTGTCTAATTAAACACATAATATATTGAAGCGTCTTTGGTGTTTCCATGGTTTTTACAAAATAAAACCAGAACCCGAGGATAACGCGGGTATGATGTCATTGATAGGCGACGAACGGACACGGTCTGTATCCTGGTTAAAATTGTATATTTCTCTTGGGAACATTTAAGATAATGTAAGTACACAAGTCAACTAAATATTTAACACTGTTCTAGTGGTTTTTGGATATTTTAATCCAAAAATCGTACATATTGTGCCTTAAAGCTACCAAAACAACACATTAAAGGATAATAAATAATTAACTACAACTGAACAAGAGGCTGTTGAAGAGGAAGGTATTTAAAGTAACTCTGGAAGGACAGTGACTGTAGATATAACGCATGGAAATAACAACTAGATGTCAGAGCTGCAGAGATGCAAGAGATATTTATAGACAGCTGTGATAATCTCTGACTGAGATATGCATGATTCAATTAGAGAGAGAGAGAGAGAGAGAGAGAGAGAGAGAGAGAGAGAGAGAAACGACAAACCTTTGCAGATTTTACAGTTGTTTGTTTCTTGTCCACAGGGGTGGGATTGATAGGAGCAGGTGGTTCCTCATTGGTCCCTTCCCTCTCCATCTTACACTCCTCCAGATCAGCTGACTCTGACTTCTTAGGCACTGAGAGATTAAGCAAAACATGCTATAATTATAGACTGAACATTTTACACTGAACATTTCAAATGAACAGTTAGACTAATTACATCTTTTTTTGCGGCGGTCTCTGATCAGTTTCTGCGTGATCCTCTTCCAGCGAGGCTGAGAGCTCAGCAGCTTCAGTTTGGACACAATGGACAGGTCATTACTGACGGCAGGCCTGAGCTCATTAAACAGGAAACGCAGCCTCTCGATCACTGGGGCACACACCTCCTTATAAGAGCGGCCCTGCTCCTGGTGAGTCTTTACCACACAGGAAAGATCAGAGAAGATGGGGTCAAAAAGGTCATCATGGTGTAAATGACAAGGTGACATACCACGATACACATAAACACCTGGTATTAACATGTGTTAAAATGTAAAGCTACTGTAAAAAGTACTAAAAATGTATGTCCTGTAATTATTAATTTAAATTTCATCCCAAATGTGACAGCTCAAGCTGAATATTCCAAGGAAAAAGATTATTTATTCGGATTGTCTTTGCTCACTTTTATCAGAGAACACTTGGCCTGGTACACCATTCGACACACATCAATCACAGATTTGGGGAGGGACCTCTGTTTCCCCTGGTCTACACCCAAAGCATATTGATCAACAAGAGAGAGGGCAACATGACCTGTATAAGAAAACAGATTTTACTATTAATGAATAAAAAGGAATATTCAAAGAATAACAAAATAAGACAGTCAGTAACAATGAAACTTATAAACTGTTTTTCTCTAGTTCAATGAGCAGAATTTCAGAAACTAAAACTACAAACATTCAATACAACAAACACTTTCTAAGTTACCAAGGTCCTGGTGCTTGAGAAGGCAGCAGAGCAGCAGGCGGCCCACTTCCTCTACAGGATGTTCTGGTGGAAAAGTGATGGGAGTGATGAGATGGTACTGTTTACAGCACCGCTCGATTTGGCATAAGAAGTCCTGCAGCAAAAAAGAAAGAATCCAACATTAACCATCAGAACAAATGATGCAGTATCTGTTCTGATAAACACTTAGACAGTGAAATCTTAGGGAATGGGCTGTAAAATAATACTACATGAAGAGACAAATAAAAATGATAGTCTTTCACTGTGTATAACCTTCACGGTGTGGTCCTGGGTGTTGTTGTCAGCGATGGCCTGCAGGAAGGGCTGGGCGTGATCACTCAGGGTGATTCTGCGGCAGTAGAGTTTGGCTTTGTCTGGTGTGGTGGTCCCTGGAGAGCTGCAGTGGTCCTCATCCTTCTCCTCATTATAATTATAGTGGATCTGACTCGTCTGAAGACCACCAAAGAAAATAGATGACTGGAGCCATTCTGGAAGGTAGAAGAAAGTTGACTTAAAATGTGAATTGTTTGAAACATCTTTTTGTTTCTTTACTTGTTTTTTATTTTTTCATTTTTTTATGTTTTATTCGTATATAAAATGTGTTAGCATATTTAGGATATTTCGTATTTAATTTTTTATTTTATGTTTAATTTGTATATATATTTTATCTAATATAAATGTTTTACATTTTTTTAATTTTTATATTCGTTTCTTTTATTTGCGCCTTGAATTTTTATGCATTACTGAAATGTTTGTAATAATATAAAACATAATTAAAGAGACTCACTGGCACATTCTAATTCTATGCGGGAAAGAGGGGTGCTCATAGCCAGATACGAGGCATGTAGCCCCAGCAGCAGACCCAGGTTCCTCTCAGCATCTATAAGAGGCGAGGACAGACTGCTCAGGTCAGGCGTTGTCACCATTTCCTGGTTGGGCTGGACAAACAGAGAAACAACAAGAAAAATGAAGTCTGAACATTCTTGGAATAAAGCAGGTTGAAACTGGTGAATACAAAGTCAGACAGACCTCCATGTACTGGCCCACACAGAAAGCTTGCATGGACTCTCTGGTGTCTTCAAACTGGAGAGCGGCCTCTAAAGCTACCACAGGATCATCTCCAGCAAACTGGGCTGTGGAGGAAAAACAGATGACAAATGAATTTACAAAACAATTTATTTGAAAATGAATTTCAGGTAAAAGGTTTCAGGCATTTTAGTAGCATGTTCACTATACCGAGGATGCTGTTCCCAGTTAGAGTCTGAGCTTGGAAATCTTTAATGTCATAGACCTTCCCATCAATGACAGTCCAGAAGCCACCATCTTTATTATGATTCTCAAGGTCAGCTTTGCGGATAAGTGACACTTCCTCGTTGTTCTTTGAGCTCGGCCCATTGAAAAAGAAACCTGAAACGAAAGAGGTCACAGATAAGAGTACATCATTGATCTTTATTTACTCTACTGTGCATTTCTGCATTCTAATATCTTTAATAAATGAACTAAATATTGTGTAAAATAAATGTTCCTTTACATTTCATACATTTGATGCATCTCTCTCTTTTTATTTTTTTTATTTATTTAATATAGGATTGGATTAGATTAAAGCATAACTCAACTGTGCAATCAGACTCTCTAGGTTAAGAAAGAAGCACATGGGTGGATTTCTCACATACCCATGAGTCCAGGCCATGCAAGATCCTCATTATCATCTCTCTCTGTACCAGGGGCGAGATGGTTAAAACGGTCCAGGTGCTCCAGTAGAGCAGCGAGCAGAGGAATGGATCCAGTCTCCTGCATCAGGCCAGCATCATGGGTCAGCAGCAGCACAATGGACACGATCAACTCTGGTAGCAAAACACCTGGAGGATGAAGGAACAGGATGGTTGGCAAATGAATATGAATATCATTTACTACTACTATTATTATTACTACTACTAAAATTCTCTTTAAAGTAGAAAAACTATCATTATTTAATTCACCCGTGTCTTTTTCCAAATCTGCCATTAAAGGCATAGTTCACCAAAGAATTAAACTTCTGTCATCATTTACTCACCCTCATGTTGTTCCAAACCTGTATGAGTTTCTTTCTTCTGCTGAACACAAAAGAAGATATTTTAAAGAATGTTGGTAACCAGACAGTCGATGGCACCCATTGACTTCCATATTAGGAAAAAAATATGGAATTCAATGGGTGCCATCAACTGTCTGGTTCCCAACATTCTTTAAAATATCTTCTTTTGTGTTCAACAGAAGAAAGAAACTCATACAGGTTTGGAACAACTTGAGGGTGAGTAAGTCTTGACAACATTTTTGGGGTACAAATTCTAATAACTCTCAAACCAAATAAAGTGCAAACAACTGACATGATGTCAAACCCTTTAGATGGAAGAGATTGAAGACATTTTCCAATGAAAAAAATCTCTACACCACTATACCCCTCAAAATCAAATAAAATCTCTTCCTTCTAAAGGGTTCGACATCATGACATTTAAGAAAACATATGAAGAAAAGAAATGAACAGCAGACAGGTTTGGAATTACATGAGGGTCAGTTAATCACTTTCAGAACTTAAACAGAATTTTAAATTTTCCTTTAATGTCAGAATTGTTCTAAAGCTTTTCATGATGAATCTTATATGTTTAACATGAAATGGCATATTAACCTGTGAGGTCTCCCTCAAGGACACGTGCCACCTCTGCAAAGTGACGATGGCTGTTGAGGGCGATGCTGGTGGCCACAGGAAGGATATCCCCAATGTGTGTGCACAGTAAAGCCATGTACTTCTTCAAAAGAGACCCAACTCCCAGAATCTCTGAGTGACTCAAAGCTGTGACAACGAGAGAGACTGTTGACTTGATGCTCAAATGGTGGCTTCCATAACAAAATCCCTGGTCATAAGGCCATGCACAAAAAAATATTAAGTTCTTCTACTTACTGTATCCTCCCACACCCACAGTGCCATTGACACCCACGTACAACTTGCAGACCAACAGCCTCTGAAAGCGCAGCAGTAGGTCCAGAGAGGCCGAGCGCTCTTTGCTGACCTGCTCCGTGTCTTGGCAGTTTGAGATCCGGCGTGCCACATCCTTAAGACGAGCTATAGTCTGCGAAGCAATGTTCCTACAGCACAAAGGAAAAGTTACTACAGGCTATACACCAGAAGTATCAAATTCAGGTAATTAAGAAAATGACACTTTTGTTAAAACCCTCTGTAAGATTCCAAATGATTGATTGATGAATAGAGCAAAGCGAGTCTGCAGTACCTGAGCAGCTGTTGGACCAGCTGGACCAACGGGAGGCTCTGTTTGTTGGCAGACTCATAGATGCCGGTGTTGATCAGGTCTTTGTCCAGTGTGGTACGACAACGATGCAGAGAAGAAGCACTGGCTTCCTGCTCATCGATCTCCTTCTCTTTCTGTGCCTCCTTCTTCGCCTCAATATCCTAATAGAAGATAAACAGAGAAATTAGTTAACTGAAAAGTCAAAACACAAAACAAACAAATAAAATAATTTATAAAATAATTTACAAAAAATAAAACAAAAAATGTAATCTTGTGTATGTAGGTTTCGGACAAAATATTACACCATTATTTAAAATTTAAATGATTTTTGACACTTTCCCCCCAGGGGTCATGAATCTGTTTCCTCCTGTCTGTTTTTTGGCAGTGCTCTGTTGAGTGTTGCAGATATAAGGCATAAAGGGTGAATAAATGATGAAGTGACTAATGAATAAAACATGCTGACCTGGATCTCGGCCGTGATGGCAGCGTTCAAAGCGGACTCCAGCCCTCCATCCGCCATCAGACTACTAACCAAGAGGTCAATCATGAAGCGGCGGCCAGGACTTACACTCATCTCATTAGCAGATGCTAAAAAACACAAAAATGCTTTTGACCATGAGAGTTGTGCTGGAAACAATCATCACCTTTTTATTTACTTATTTACATATCCAAAAATGCTAAGACAGCCAGCCAATATGATAGATATGATAAAGGAGAGATGCAAATAGTACGGAGTGTTATCTAGCAGTTTTCCAAGGACAGAATTCATGCACTGACCTGCATTGGGCAGCAGTGAGGACAGGGCTCTTGCTCTTTCTTCCGCAGTGGGCAGTAGCACTGACCAGCCACTCTGGAGCACGGCCTGGGCGGCCGCCTGCACAGTGTTTAGCACCCCGGCGTTGCTGGCCAGCGTCACCACCGTCTGCTTGAGGTTGTTAAGCAGCCCACTGCCCAGGCCCAGACCTAGCTCCTCAGGATCTACCTGGTTACTGATGGCTGCATGGAGCTGAAATAGATTAAATACAATGATGATTTTCATTTCTAAGGGAACTATAACTTTAAGTGGACACATACTCTACCATTCAAACTGTTATTTCAGAATAACTTAATACACATTCTGTCATTTAAATGGAAGAATGATAAAAGTTTAGATGACTGACCTGTAGTCTAAGCAGGTTGAGAGCGGTCACAACCATGCATTCTTTCTCTTGTGGAGGTGGCCAATCAGAACTGCCATCCATACCCTCGCTGACCTGCCGCAGCAGCAGGTCCAGCTGGTCGAAGGTCATAGTGCATACGTCCACCACAAATGGCACACGGAGCCCCACGGACCACTCAGAGCATGACGACCACGCAAAACTCTGAGAAACAGAATACATGAAAGATAATAAGCACACACAGTCAAAAGTAGTATACAACGCATCACATCTTGGTGACTGACAGGTTATACCTGGCCAGGGCCGCATGAGATGCCCACTATGTGTTTGGAGTTGAGCCCCGGCAGGGCTTTAGGTTGCTTCTTATTGGAGAAGAGCGTGTCAAAGTGCTGTAGTTTATCATTACTTCCCCAGCTGTGCACCTCCCCTTCTTCTGTAAGGGCCAGGCAGTGTGTAGAGCCAACCGCTACGTCCACCACCCTCTTACCTAAATTGACAAAGAATGAATGTTAAGAGCAGACTCTACATTAAATACTCTTACATTGTGTGTTCGTGCATTTTGGGGGCGAAGCAATGAAGGGAGGGGTGTGTTTGTTTGGGTTGATTTCAAATATCCTTTAACTACAGTAATGCATAAATGTTTAGCTATTGGTTAGAATAGTTTAGTTAACAATAATAACACTGCTATATTTTGATGAAAGACTGCAAAAAACAACAACATTGCTTTCCCCTTTGGAATAATATGTGAATTAAACATTTCACAATGAGGAATTGTTTCCAATAAGATCAGGAACATGTATAGAAAAAAAAAATTGTCATGTTGACATTGCTTTCAGGCTTTTAAAAACCCGAAATACTTTGTGAAAACACAATGGTTGAAAACAAAGGAAAACTCTGAACCTTGTAGACTGTCAAGCAGTTTGGGATAGCGGACGTGTTCGTCAGTGCCATGGCCGAGTCTTTGATTGTCTCCTTTGCCCCAGGTGTACACCTGTCCATCTTTAGTAAGAGCTACAGAGAACTGGCTCCCGCAGCACACCTTCAAGATATCCAAATCCTGCAGCTTCTCCACAAGTTTTGGCGTCTTGCATCCATCGCTACCCCCACGGCCGAGTTTACCATAGTCCCCATCACCCCATGACCACACCTGACCTGTAAAGTGTAAGCAAGAGAAATATGATCATATCATCCACTCATCCTCTTAAAACCACTTCTAAAAGTGCTCTTTTCAGATGTCATACCATTCTCAGTCACAGCAAGGGTCTGAGCATCTCCACTTCCACAAGCCACATCAATCACCTTAAGCCCCTTTAAAGCAGTTACTAGCATGGGAGTGGTCTGGTCCTCACTGGAGCCTTCAGAAACAAGGCACAGATGTCATTTCACTTTGTCCTGAGATAAGATTCTACATGTCTTGCTATAAACAGCAGTGGATTTTAGCTGGGTTTAAACTGTAGATATTACCGTGGCCCAGCCTGCCATAGTTTCCCCGGCCCCATGTGTACAGCTCTCCATCTGCTGTGATCGCTGCACTGTACGTGCTGCCACATGCAATGTGTATGACTTGCTTCCCTGTCGGCCTCCCTGAGAACACTGAAATCATGGTGGGTTCCTCTAAATACCTGTAGAAGCACAAGAAATTATTGGATAATTGTGCATTATATTTGCCCAAATATTTATTTATATTAGGATATATTTATTAATTTATTAACTTTTTAAATTGTATTTTTTACATTCAATGATATATGTTAATTAGTGTCATACTTGTATTGTTATTTGTTTGTATTACTGTTACTACTTGTACTGTCTTGTTCATGCTGCTGTAACGTTTAAGTTTCCCTTTGGGGATAAAAAATAAAGTCTAAAGTCTAAATATCCAACAAATCATCAATTTTGTGCAAAAATAATTTTATATGCTTTTTATATTACAAATCTGGCTTTCTAGAATGCTTCATTTCAAATCACAACACTAATTGGAGAAATGTGTTTATAATTAGTGCTAAACTGTACAATTCACTCTGTCCATGGTGACATGCTTGGCCTTAGAGGCCTTTCATATTAGTTTATTTTTCCTTTAAGCATTACATGCTTTTTCAAGCTACACTAACATTCAAAAGCATGTGGTCAGATTTTCTTTTAATACTTTTATTCAGTGTAAGCTTAGACACCTCTTGCGGTTCAAACAAATAGGGCTGTGCAACAAACTGAAGCTACTCTTCTCTTATATCGAAATTCTCTGACATGTCTGCCGGAAGCTAGTTGTTATAGTTAATAATGTTTTAAATATGGATATAGATATGCATTTTTTTGGCTTCAAAATCTGGCCCCCATTCACTACCATTATAAAGTTTGGAAGAGCAAGGATTTTTTTAAATAGATCTTCAATACGTCTGAAAGAAGATCATAAACACCAAGGATGGCTTGAGGGTAAGTAAATCATGGGATAATTTAAATTTTTGGGTGAACTAACCCTTTAAATTGATCAAAATTCAGAATAAAGGCATTTATAATGTTACAAAAAGATTTCTATTCCCCCAAAAAAATGATAAAAACAAATATTTATTGAGCATTAAATCAGTGTATTAGAATGATTTCTAAAAGATCAAAAATCATCTTTGCCAGCCCAAGAATAAATAAAATTATAAAATATTCAAATTAGTATGTATAAAAAGAGTTATTTTAAATTGTAATAATACTACACAATATTTCTGTTTTACTGTATTTTTGAGCAAACAAATGCAGTCTTAGTAAGCATCAAAAGACATTAAAAAACCAACCCAAATTTTTTAGATATTACTGAAAGTGTGATGACAATGGTGCGCTCTTACGTGGTGTCTCCATGTCCCAGCCTCCCTCCATCTCCACAACCCCAGGAGAACACCTCCCCATTAACTGAAAGAGCCAAGTAGTGCTGCCCATCAGGATGAGCTGCAAGCTTCAGTATTTTCCTAGATGACAATGCGTGGACTAGCATAGGAGCCTGAGGGGAAATCAAAGGTTTATTGGTTTAGCATTCAAAACAAAAGCAGAAAAAAAAAGAACAGACAAATCTGGCTTATTAACAGCAATATGCACAGTCACATTCATTTGTGAAGTATAGGGAAGTAAAACAAAAAAACAATCTAAAAAAATGAGGGACTCACTAGAGTGGTACTTTTATAATTTTGTGTGTAGACAGCACCAGTGATGGTCAGAATGAAAAAACCCTTTTCTGAGCAGACAATCTGTGTGACGCCCAGGTTTGACAGTGCCTTGCACTGAATTGGTCCATTCACATTAGCGTATGGCTTCCATCCAAGCAGACCCCAACCAATCACCTCCTGCAGTGTGCCCTGGAAGTGGAACGATATAAATAGATTTAGCTCTATTAAGAATGATTTTGTTTTTCACATAGAGGGATTATTGCACAGTATACTGACAGCAGAGGGACATAATCATATTTAAATGATGGTTCCCAGGGGCTTCCTGGAGAATCATTGTGCTCTAGAGCCAAGAAGTTGCTTCAGCACAAACAACGAAAAGAGGGAATCTAAGCAACCAGGTGGTAGATGACATAATGCTAAGCTACTGTTACTTCCTGTATGACACTGCAAATAAAATGTCAAAACATGACTGAGTGTGTTGCATGCAGTACCTTGTTAGAAGTGGGTGAGCTGCACTGCGGGGGGCTGCATGGGGCTGCCAGGCGGTCCAAGTGTGCCATGACGACTACAGCTGTCTGCCGCAAATCAATTGCCAGGTCATTATCTTGAGGCAGTGTAAGGTAGCGCAGAAAACTCTCATTTGGGCTCAGAGGGGCTGAAAGGATCTGACAACAAAAGTAGTGAGATATAAAACCTGGAGAACAGCACAGTCAGAAAAAGGATTCAGTGATTCCATCTCACCTCGATCTCTTCTTCGGGAACAGGCTCCTCCTTACTGCTGTGGATGTTCTGGAAGCGCTGCAGGAGGGGCAGTAAAGGGGCGCTGGTGCCCTGGGTTGAGCGCTCATTATCCATCTCTCTGGTTCCACTGTCCCAGAGCCTCAGCAGCAGCAGAACTGCAGACAGCAGCTGACTACAGCACAAAATAGTATTTATGAATGAGACCCTTTAGTCCTTCAAAAGTCTCGGAAAAGTCAAAAATGCAAAGTCCAAAATTAACATTCGCCAAGGGCCAACTGAGAGTAAAAAAAAAAAAAAAAACTCTTTCAGTTACAGATTTTTAGGAATATTAGCAAAACGCATTTTGGACCTTGGTAATATGTAACAGAATTGTGAATACCTAAGAGTTCCTCGTTGCACTGCGAGCTCCAGCAGGATGGCCAGGGCCAAGTGCTGATCCTGCAGGGGAATGTTACTGGATGCTTTTCCACTGGCACTTCCATGGATGTCACTGAAAATCAAAATATAAATGAGCTTAAACAGCAAAGAGCATTAGGAATGCGTGAATTTATGATTACTTTATGTTGAAAATCTGTATATAGACTACCATTTAAAAGTTGGGTCAAAAAGATTTTGTTTTTTTAAGAGAACTCAATACTTTTATTCAAGGATGTATTAAATTGATCACAAAGACATTTAAAGGGTTAGTTCACCCAAAAATGTTGTCATTAAAAAAAAATATCTCTCAGATTTCATCAAATATATCTTCAATTCATTTGTTTTCTGAAGATGAACGAAAGTCTTACGGGTTTGGAACGACAGAAGGGTGAGTAATTAATGACAGAATTTCTCATTTTGGGGTGAACAAACCCTTTAAAATGTTACAAAAATGTATGAAAGTTTCACATGTGAAATTGAAGACTGGAGAAAATTCAGATTACCATCACAAGAATAAATTACATTTTTAAATTTTAAAATGTAAAACAGTTATTTTAAATATTCCACAATAATGTATTTTCGATCAAATAAACATAGCCTTGGTGAGCATAAGAGACTTCTTTCAAAAACATTTTAAAAATCTTACCGACCATAAACATCTGAACGGTAGTGCAATTTTTCTAGACAAAAACTTACTACATAGGAAAAAATATTACAACTTCTGCATTGTGCATAGTGAAGATGACTAGTAGTAAACCTGAGGAATTTGGTAGCCCTCTCGACGACCTCCAGCCAGACAGGAGACACCGTACCCTCATCAAAGAGTGTAGCTTCTGGAAGAGCCCGAAGAGCATCCAAAGACTCCTGCAGTAACTCACTGCACAAGTCCGCATCATCACCTGAGATGGCAAAAACACACCAGTTAATGAGTGTGAATATAAGACTTCTTTATACAGCAGATGCTTTAACGGCTGTCATTACCATGCTGTGCTTTAGCTACTAGATATTTTAGACCGTCTGCACTGTCAAACTCAGAGAAGTTGCATGTTTAAATTCTATACTTTCTATTTGGAATTGAATGGACACAAACCCAAAGATAGGATTATCAATTATAAATCAATGGCAAAATATGGCATTAGTGCAAAAACTGCTGCTTTAATAATACTGTAACACCAGAGTTAAAAACAAGTCTCAAAACCATAAAACTAACATTATACAGTAAAACACAATTTACACAAATCAATAAGGTCCACAGCCTTTTATGCGCTCACTGCTTTATTCTTAAATGAACCTCTGGATGTGGAGTGTAAATATCATAAAGCAGGCCTTCTATAGACCATGATACCATCCAGCTCTATGTACAATCTCTTATGATGTCTCTTTTCCACCAAAGACAGGAAAACATGAACACTATAAACTTTAAACACAGGATAAACATTTACCCTTCCTTTCATACATCTCCCTCCTCCCTTTCCTCTCCTTATTTTTCCTCTCATATTCTCACAACTATAGCCGCTCTCAGTCGTTCATTGGAATGTGCATATGGCTCAGGTTTCAGGGCGGCTTTATTTCCTGGGCCAGAGAGGCTGTATCCACCCATTCCCTGTGGACACTATGCTGCACTGCTCTCAACATCTAAACAGATCACAACCAGATCTCCCACCAGTCTGTAAACCTCTGCCCAGACTCAGGGTTTCAGCTACAAGCAGAAAAGAAAATTCTGCTCATGTTTGCCCTCAAGAGTTAAGCTGCAAAGTTGACCTTTTGTAGCACCACTACCTATCTGAAGTGGAGATCAATGCCCGGCCAGACAGAAAAACAATTTCATGTGCTTTACATTAAGCTCATAAAATCTACAAGCTGAGCACGTATTTGACACAACAACTTTAGTAAATGTAGGCCACATAAAAGTTGACAAGAACTCACTAATGCTATACTTGATCGATATATTAGTCAATAATATCATGGGATGCCTTCATATGCTTCATGTTCAGTAATGCTTATGTCAATATTTCCAGAAACCTGGTTTTGAAGAAATGGATTCTGGTTTTTGGACACAATATTCTGTCTTTGCATGTCATTTCTCATGCGGATCGGTATGACACAGGAATCCTACAAAGGGATCATGGAGTAAAACACAGTGTCAAAGCTTCTGTAACCTTCACATTAAATGGAAAGATTTCTGAACAGGCGATCCTATATAACTTCATAAGAGCTACAGAACAACTGGGGATTCAGGTAACACAGGAGGAAGCAGTAAAGTAGCAGCAAATCCTCTGATTATGTTAAACCACTCTTTCTAAGAATCTGACTTTAAAAACAGATGCCTTAAACATTTTGTCAACAGAAGTGCTGTTATAATCAAAGCCTGTTTTGGGAAATGGATGCTGGGTAATCTGCAAGTAACCCTGATGGCCAGCCAAACCATGCTGGAAATGGCTTACCTGATCTCCAGGCTCGGCGGAGGAAGGCAAAGGCAAAGGAAAGAGCTGCTCTTGATCCCACCCTGGCCAAACCCTCCACTCCTTTACTGACTGGCCGAGTGCTAAAAAAAACAAAACAAAACAGACAAAACATTTTAGACCATTATTTTTATTACTTTTAACCAGAGCAGTTTAAAAGTTAATCCTGAACTGCAATCAAAGTTCTTTTTCTCATACCTTTTATTATCAATGGAAGAGAGCGGAGGGCTGGGGGGACTCTTCCAGCGCACTTTGTACTTTTCCTCCATCATGCTGTGGGTGAGTGAGATAAGGTAGCGCTCCAAGATCACCAGTCTCTGGCTCAGACGCAGGGCAGAGAGTGTGCTCTTAGCTGTCTGTGAAGACAGCTTCTGTTGGTCATCTACCAGAGCCATGAGACAGTCCTTTAGCTCTCCAGTTTCTGTACAAAAAAAAAAATTGGAAAATATAAATTATCTTATCTTATCTTATCTTATCTGTAAATATATCTAAATACCAACTCAGAAGCAACTTCTGGGGAAAAAAACATTTATGTTGTAGCCTAAAAGTTTGTTTAATCAATTCTATGTTGAATCAAAATACCGAAATAAAATATTTCTTTCTAAAGCTACTTTTTGTAACCTCGATTTGATACTTTTCTCATTTAACACAATAATGACTTTATGACCTTTTGGGGGTAATTTCTCAGCCCTATTATATAATATATAATGGGTTTTTGACAGCCCTTTTATATTATATTTATTTTGGTCTTCTATTTAAAATATTTTAAATGCTACAAACCATAATTAGTATTAAAACACCTGCTCAAGTGGGTTTTTAACTTTTGCTATTTAAATCCCTGACTACAAAAAAAGTTATAAACAGTCCCTGTGTGATGAACGCCATAAGGCATTTTATTGCAGTTTTGGATATCGTGATAGTACTTATTTTTACTGTTGTACCAATTAACTAAGAAGTATATTTTGCTTATGTGAAATACAACCTTAAAGGGATAGTTCACCCAAAAATGAAAATTTGATGTTTATCTGTTTACCCCCAACGCATCCAAGATGTAGGTGACTTTGTTTCTTCAGTAGAACACAAATTATGATTTTTAACGGACGGACGGACGGACAGATGGAAATCTAGTAATAATGATGTCTTACAACAATGTCTGATGCAACATGAGCACTTGAAGTGCATTCTGATCTAAAGCTTTCATTATGCTTGCCTGAAACCGTCTGCCTGGCTCCAGTGGACTGTTGTTACGGATGTGCATGCATTCATCTCTGCATAGCCTCTGGATAAAAGCCTCATACAAGCAGACAGGGTGAATTAAAATAGCCGATCTTAAATCCACTTAAGCCTTATGTAAGCCAAGCTGCCTAACCCTCACAGGCCCTGGAGCAGCAGTCTATACAGCACCAATAAGAGGTTATAGTGCATGGAAGTGTGAGTATGAGTGAGAAAAAGAAAGGGTTTGAGCACATCACAAAGATAAGTAAAGGAAATGCTTTTACTTTTCACATAGCTGTTTGACAATTTGTATCACTTTAAAAGGGTTCTCGCAGAAGCTAAAAAGCACCAGTATCCATTCATTTCCTGCAATTCAATATTTTGATTCTAGTATAGTAGTAGTTTGTGCTGTTATCAGTAAATGTTCCTTTTTTTCCTTACCACTTTTATTATTAGAACAATGGAGAGATGACAGGAAATGATAGCGCTCTTCAATTGCTCTCTTTCAGGGGCTAGATTATCTAGATCAAAACACGCAGGCTATTTTACAAAACGGAGGGGGGGAAAAAACAGATTTTCAACAATCCATATTTTTATTGGTCAAAAATGGTCATTTGATAAAGACTTGTAATTTTACATGAGGAATACATTTAAAACCGAAGAAAATAAAACAGCCTGTTTCTCTATAATTTTCCCACTCAGCAAGCAAAATTAAACCTCTCTTTATCCTGCATGTTATTATTTGAACCATATCAAGCAAAAACCATGAAACCAAAGGTTTTGGGTCTTTAAGATTATTTTGATGTTTAAAAAAAATAAATCTCTTCTGCTCACCAAGGTTACATTTATTTGCTTAAAAATACAATAAAAACAGTATTTTTTTTAAATACTATCATTCTGCATAATATTTGTGTGGAAACTGATCAATTTTCAGTATTCTTTGATGAGTAGAAAGTTTAAACTACACCATTAATTTATATTGTTTTATATAAAAGTCTTTACAGTCTTTTTTTGCACTAAACTGTGTTAGTGCATTCTTAATGAATAAAAGTATTAATTTCTTTAAAAAAATAAATTAAAAAAAAAAACTTATATTGACACCAAACTTAATTATGGCAACTTTACAGCACCATAAAATCTCTTAACATACAATGATACAGCCCAGTGTTTATCCTGTGATACTGAATACACCGCCATAGAAAGAAAAAATAAATAAATACATGTATTTAGTTGTAATAAAATATTTTTAAATTGTATGTCGGATGGGCTTCCCCAGTAAATGAACAAAATTCTGTTGGAAACACTGGTATGGACATAATATTTTTGCAATGGGATGTTAAAGAAATCCAATTATAGACTAAAGAGACCTATATTTCACAATCATGCTAGTTTTACTCTTATGAGTGACAGAGTATTTGGGTGGGACACATCCTTAATCAGAGGGGTTACTACCATGTGATGCTCATGAAAATATTCTTATCATCACCCACCAGAAAGCTGCTCCACCTAGACCTGTCTGTAAACACACATGGCCTACAACCACACATAGGGTAAAAATAACCACGCAGACAGTATGTACAGTTACCCGAGCCCCAAACACCTCACGCGCCAAGGGGAACCAGAAAACACACACACACACATAAACCGAGACACATGGAGGGTAACACACACTGCCAGAGAGGGAGTAGGTCACCTATGTGGTGACAGGGCTGAATAACTGGGCCACATTTAGATGTGGCAAATCCATCTACTATCCTACATTACAGTACTGTGCTGTGCTGATGGGGAAACATGGCCAATGGAAACTCAAGGGTTTGCACTTGGATGTCATGTGCTGAGGAGAGAGAACAGTGTGTGAAGTTGGGGCCATTGCAGGTGATTAGATGCAGGATGTAGAAATGGATCTTTTCTACTGCATTGTGATGTATATCCGAGTGTAAAAGATTATCGGAAAAGAAAAAAAGGGAGGGACCCCGGGTTTTGTTCATCGTATGGAAGTTTGAGTTCCGCTATGAAATAAAAAATAAAAAGATAATTGCAACTTTTTATCTCACGATTCTGACTTTTTTCCCCTCGCAATTGCGAGTTTATATCTCACAGTTCTTACTTTTTTTCCTCAGAATTGCATGATATAAACTCACAATTGCAAGAAAAAAAAAAGCCAGAATTGCGAGTTTATATCTCATATATCTTATAAAGTCAGAATTGTGAGATAGTCGCAATTCTAACTTTTTTGCGCAATTGCAAGTTATCACGCAATTCTGTTTTTTTTTCCTCAAGAAAAGTTTCTCATAATTCTGACTTTTTTTTCTCAGAATTGCAAGTTTATATATCGCAATTCTGACTTTATAAGATGCAATAGTGAGTAACAAGTCAGAATTGTGAGATATAAACTTTTCTTGAGAAAAAAAGTCAGAATTGTGAGATGCAAGCTCAGTTTTGCAAGAAAAAAAAAAGTCAGAATTGTGAGATAAATAGTCACTATTTACCTTTTTCATTTTTTTTTTTTTTTAATCTAGTGGCGGAAACTAGCTTCCATACCAATGGGAGTTGATTGGATCATTGTTATTTGCTATTGCTGCGATCTCATGTGAGTGACAGAAGAGATGTCATTGCAAGAGGGAGGGGAAGTTATTTAGATTAACGATTACAGCACATGAATAATAAAAAAAAAAAAAAA
>RJVU01019434.1:1266914-1277554 GCA_003731715.1 Anabarilius grahami | reverse complement strand
TCAGAAACTAAAACAATACATTCACAATATAAAAATCAGGCTGAATGAAAAGTCTCCCTGTGAACACCAACAGGAGGTCAGAAAAATAAACATAAAGAGACTTCTGTTTGCTTTGAGAGCTCTGACAGCAAGGCACATTGACTGAAATGCTGTTACCCCATTGCTAAGAGAACAGTGTTTAAAAACGCACACAATACAAGCTTTTCAACAGTTTAGGACCTCAAGCGATACTTTTAATATGCAACTGACCAGAAATTATTTATCTACTGCCATTCAGCATCAGTACTCACCGAGAGACAAGATACAAAAGATTTTCAGTGTCAACAAACACTTTCTGTTTCTGCTGAGACTTAGTACCCACATTGCTAAATGTTGACCAACAGTGCAACCAAGTAGCTTTCGGATAAGGACTTTAACAAATCCCTGCCCCCCTAAAAAAAACCATCAACACTCTATATTTAGCATCAAGGCTGGGACATCCTAGACAACAAAATTTGGACCGATGACAAAATTCATTCATGACAAAATTTACCTGCAAGTCTATCTTCAGCCATTTGTCATGGAAGCGCAGCTGGGCATCAAGGGAAAAAGATGGAGACGGCATCCTTCCCTCGACTCTCCAGGCTGCAGATGCAGCCTTCCTTAAAGAGACACATTCACGAATCAAACAACAAGTTAACACTGTGGAGTGAAGCTCTGAAAGCAAATCAAATCACATCATGCTATCTATTTCTCATTAAAACAACTATCCCACCCCAGTTAATATTGATTATTTGCATATAGATTTTCGCAAAGGCACAGTAGTTCAGTGCAGTACAGCGTGTAGTTGATGATACAACCTGGCAGTTTCAGATAATTGGGAACCATCTTTATAGCCAAATTCTAAACTATATTAGTTTTTCATTCAGTATAATATTTGGTGTTAAACATTCATCATAACAAACATCTAATGCATTACAAAAACATTAAAATAGGCTTAGAAAATCATAGCAAGTCATTTTAAAGGGATAGGTTGAAAATGTAAAATGTTTTGAGAATTTTTGAAGAATGTCTTTTCCATGAAATACTTCCAAAAAGTACACAAAATCAAAATAGTCCACACTACTCAAGCACTAGGCTATATTTCAAGTCTTCTAGCATGTTATCTTTGTGAAACCAAACACCAAAATTACTTCGGGTCAGAGGTCACCCTTCCGACAGAACTCGACTCTCTCGTGAACGTGCATACAGCCCTTGCTGGAAGCCAGTGATTATAGTTTAAATATGGATATTTTTCTAACAAAAACCCATCGGTTTGCTTCAGAAGGGATTTATTAACCCACTGGATTGGATGGATGCGCTTTTTGGAGCTTCAAAATCTCGGACACTATTCAATGCCATTATAAAGCTGGGAAGAAGGTACAGGATATCATTTAATATAACTGCGATTGTGTTCGGCTGAAAGAAGAAAGTCATATAGGCCAGTGAATCTCAACCTTTTTTTAGTAATGGACCCCTGTCATATTTGGAACCATCCTCAAGGACCCCAGAATAATTGGTAATATTAATGTCTTTGTGATGACCAAATGCAATCAAGTATAATTTACTACTACGTCAGTTGACTTGTCCTATATTTAGTCATATCGTCAGTTATATTATACATTTATTATCTTCTTCTTTTATGGGAACATATCAAATGTAAAAATATACAAAAATTCATATTCAGATATTTTATAAGGACCCCCTGACATTATGTCAAGGACCACTAGGGGTCCATTGACCCCTGGTTGAGAAACACAGATATAGGCTACAACTATGATGGCTTGAGGGTGAGTAAATGTGATAATTTTCATTTTTGGGTGAACTATTCCTTTAACCACTAAGATCAAATCAATTGAACTCAAGAATCACCCAGATTGATTCAGTGAAAAAGAGCAAGCAATTCTTGGAATATAAGCGCACAAATATAACGGACAATTTTATAAGGGATTTTGTATCCATTATGAGATATTATTTAATCATCCTTCATTGTCATTGCACAACATATTCTTCAAAATTTCAAAACGGCTTTGAAATTACATAAGGATCAGCAAATGTTGACAAACGTTTAATTTTTGTGTGAACTGTCCCTTTAACTTCAAGCCTAATCAACCTTGAATTGTTATAATGTGTCTTCCACCTCTTCCCGCAATGCATAAAAACGGACAAATGAGCAATATTTAGCATACAAGCTGCAAAATATGAAAATAACATCATTAAAAAAATATTATAATATGACTGTGGAACTGTGTTAAAGCATTCAGACCTCATCGGACAGGAGAGCATCACTGAAATAATTTATTAAAATAAACTGGGTGTTGGCTTGGTCACATTCTTCTATCCGTATCTAATCTCCTATGTCAACAGCTAGATGTGTATAAAATATTGTTGTTGTTTTAATCAACAGATGTTGCTGTAATGCTGCAGGTTGCTATCTGTGATCGTGTGTTGTTGATGGAACTCAGGCTGTCAGCCGCTAGCAGCTACACGACAGGACGTTCCCAAATACCGCGCTCTGACCTGCTATTCTTGAACACACCACAACCTATTAATACCGCAACCCAGCTATCTTTTCCTATCCTAAAAGTCATAACGGAATCAACGCATCGTTTACCTGTTCGGTTGTCTTATTGAATCCTTGCTGCTTCGGTCCTACCACCAGCTTCACTGCACTCTAATGTCGGCCATGTCGTGTGTTGACTGACAGTATCTGCAGCCAAACAAATGTAGACGAATCAGATGACGTACATCAATCGGAGGGCGGGACGACGCAAGGGCCAATCACAGGCTGGGATAGACACACATGGCATTGAGAATTTATAAAATGACGTAAATTTAGTTTTACCGCATAAACTATAATATACTACAATTTTAAGCTAAAAATTATATTAATGTATGGGGAGAATGTATATCATATTCTTTGACAATTTAAATAATTTTTTTATTCTATTTCATAGGTTCCTTTAATTGCTCATGAGTTAAAGTACAAATATTCAGTGTAGTTTCAAAATTAATAGGAGGTCATAACATTGCATGCGTAATTATAAAAGAATTAGGAGTTTTAGATGGAATATAGCATGCAACATCACAGCACTAGTTTTTCTTTATTTATTTGATTTTTATTTATTTTAATTGTATTTATTTAGTTATTAATTTAGCATGTACAAATGTGGGAGTAACTAATGAAATCCTCTGTATTTAAAATGAATTAGAATCTGAATTAAAGAAATTATTTTAATTAATTTTTTTATTATTGCTCAAATGAATTACAAACCATGCCTCAAATAAATAAACATAAAGATAAAAAAAGACAGGAAAATATTACCATCAAAATATTAATCATTAAAAAAAATCATCCTAAAAATACATTGCACAGCTTAAGGGCTTTTTTTTAAAGAATTTGAAGAGGATCGATTTCTTCTGCAAATACTATCTGAATATGTATAAAATAATTGTCCAAAAACAGAACATTATTAACCATAAATTCATTATCACAATTCATAGAAAGAACAACACACTTTATAAACATAACCAAACACAAAGGTTGCCCCAAAGTATTTTAGAAAATTTGTATGAATAAAATAAATACTCCAATGTCTTTTTTTATGAAAATTCTGTGGTCATTTGACTGACAGCCAAAAAGTGACTACTCAATTTTATTGCATTTTTTATTTTTATTTTTTTCATACAATGAAAGTGAATGGTGGCAGAGATTGTCAGTTTGAACCATAGACTGGGTTTTATCTATGTAAACCTTTTTAAAAAAAAATTTTTTTATTTTTTATTACAACGCCACCTGCTGTTAACAGCTTGAAGATCTGCGCAGCCACCTCATATTTGTACTAAACGTATTATGAAACTCAAGTAATACAAGGAACACAGCATGGGGCTTTTAAATTTAATTATAATGTTTTATTTGCCTTAAAAGCGCATAACTTTATCTGTTAGATTACTCTTTATTAGTTTAGTCCTCTGCTTTAACCAGTAGAGGTCGTTAGTTTAGCGAGGAACTCCTGTGAATGAACTTCCGGGATGTAATGTATGCCTATTCATGCGTTTTTGTGCATTTCTAGTCGAATAACAAAGTCCACAACATAACAAGCCTATGAGGGCTTCATCATCACCAGTCAAAGAGTGTTCTAAAGACTTATACTGACCGTTCATAAACTCGCATACATTTATGGACGACACTTCATTCCCAGTCGCCGGTGTTGTGATAGCTGTTGTGTCCAGTTTTATAAATGGATCCACGTTTGTACTACAGAAAAAGGGGATACTGCGAGCCCGCACATCAGGTATTTCACATCAAAAGACCATTATTCCCCTATTTTGTCCCAAAGAAAAGTTACAACTCCTGTCCAGATAAAACTGCCCAGGTGTAATATTTAAAGGATAAATATGTCATTACAGGTGGAACTTACCTGGCTGACTGTGTGTGGTGGTGTGGTACACTTGCAAGTGAGTTATACCTCTATATATGCAAATAAACTTAAACTAATGTTAATAATGGTAGTTTAAAATTGTGTGTTTATGCTTTTTTTTAAGTGATTGTGGGACAAATAGGGAATTTTCTGGCATACAATGTTGCCCCGGCAGTTGTGGTCACTCCCCTTGGAGCCCTGGGTGTCCTGTTTGGGTGAATTTCTTTATTATATTAAGATATTTTTCACTAATTGAAATGTATTCAATGCTGTGGTCTGAGCGCTCTCAAAATAAATATTACTGCAGCAACAACATTTGACATTAATATCACATTTAAATCACCATATCAGAGCACCTCTGCTGTGACCTGAAGTGATTTGTGTGATTTTGTCTTTTCATCATTAATCAGGGCCATTCTGGCATCATGGCTGCTTCAGGAACATCTCGATCTCATAGGGAAACTTGGCTGCGCTTTGTGCTGTTGTGGTTCAGTTGTGCTCATCATTCACTCACCCAAGTCGGAAAATGTTACATCAAGAGCAGAACTAGAGGAAAGACTGATGGGTCCAGGTATGATAAACATGTCTGGTGGAGCCATAATTCATCTATTCTCAATGGTAGTCTTGTGGTTAAAGTGATTGTTAACCCGAAAATGAAAATTCTGTCATCATTTACTCACCCTCATGTCGTTCCAAACCTGTGACTTTGTTTCTTCTGTGGAACTAAAAAGAAGACGGTAACACTTTATTTTAAGGTCTTTTAACTAGTTGCTTATTAGCATCTGTATTATTAGAGTATTGGCTATTTATTAGTACTTATTAAGCACATATTAATGCCTTATTCTGCATGACCTTATTCTACATTCTTAATCCGACCCAATATCTAAACTTAACAACTACCTTACTAACTATTAATAAGCAGTAAATTAGGAGTTTATTGAGGGAAAAGGCGTAGTTAATAGTTTATATGTGTTCCCTATACTAAAGTGTTACCAAGAAGACATTATGAAGAATGTTGGTAATCTTGGTTTCGGTTCCCATTGACTTCCATTGTATGGACAAAAAAAGTTTTCTTAATAGCATTATTCAAAATATTGTGTTCTGAAGAAGAGAGAAAGTCATAATGATTTAGGACAACATGAGGGTGAGAATTTTCATTTTTAGGTGAACTATCCCTTTAAGAATAAGGACAGAAAACACAAAACTGATACAAAGGATACCTGACATGAATTGCAAAGTTATGGAAATCATCTATTGTACTTTTGTGCAAATCACTTAACGGCAGATTTTTCCAAGTTTCTCTCAAATATTGTTCACAAATCTGTCTAAACCTGTGTTAGTGAGCACTTCTCCTTTGCCGGGATAATCCATCCACCTCACAGGTGTGGCATATCAAGATGCTGATTAGACAGCATGATTATTGCACAGGTGTGCCTTAGGCTGGCCACAATGAAAGGCCACTCTAAAATGTGCAGTTTTACTGTTTTTGGGGGGGCCCATCTGGTGTGATCACCATTTGCCTCACGCAGTGCAACGCATTTCCTTTGCATAGAGTTGATCAGGTTGTTGATTGTGGCCTGTGGAATGTTGGTCCACTCCTCTTCAATGGCTGTGCGAAGTTGCTGGATATTGGCAGGAACTGGAACACGCTGTTGTATACACTGATCCAGAGCATCCCAAACATGCTCAATGGGTGACATGTCCGGTGAGTATGCTGGCCATGCAAGAACTAGGATGTTATCAGCTTCCAGGAATTGTGTACAGATCCTTGCAACATAGGGCCGTGCATTATCACGCTGCAA
This sequence comes from Anabarilius grahami, assembly GCA_003731715.1. Lineage (NCBI taxonomy): Eukaryota > Metazoa > Chordata > Actinopteri > Cypriniformes > Xenocyprididae > Anabarilius > Anabarilius grahami. Next base: position 1,271,313 of record RJVU01019434.1, on the reverse strand, counting down.
CATGAGGTGATGGTCGTGGATGAATGGCACAACAATGGGCCTCAGTATCTCGTCACGGTATCTCTGTGCATTCAAAATGCCTTCAATAAAATGCACCTGTGTTCGTTGTCCATAACATACGCCTGCCCATACCATAACCCCATCGCCACCATGGGCCACTCGATCCCCAATGTTGACATCAGCAAACCGCTCACCCACAACGCCATACACGCTGTCTGCCATCTGCCCTGGACAGTGAAAACCGGGATTCATCCGTGAAGAGAACACCTCTCCAAAGTGCCAGATGCCATCAAATGTGAGCATTTGCACACTCAAGTCGGTTACGACAATGAACTGCAGTCAGGTCGAGACCCCGATGAGGACGAAGAGCATGCAGATGAGCTTCCTTGAGACGGTTTCTGACAGTTTGTGCAGAAATTCTTTGGTTATGCAAACCGATTGTTGCAGCAGCTATCCGGGTGGCTGGTCTCAGACGATCTTGGAGGTGAAGATAAAGGATGTGGAGGTCCTGGTCTGGTGTGGTTACACATGGTCTGCGGTTGTGAGGCCGGTTGGATGTACTGCCAAATTCTCTGAGACGCCTTCGGAGACGGCTTATGGTAGAGAAATGAACATTCAATTCACGGGCAACAGCTCTGGTGGACATTCCTGCAGTCAGCATGCCAATTGCACGCTCCCTCAAAACTTGCGACATCTGTGGCATTGTGATGTGTGCAGGGTTGCCAGATTTTCAGAACAAAACCCGCCCAATCGTTCCTCAAAACTAGCCCAATCGCATTTCAGGAAGGGTCCCACAGTTAAAAATCGCGTTCCGGGGGGTAAAATGCGCGTTTTTTGCGGGGCTCCCCTGGTAAAATTCGCATTCCAGGGGCTAATGCTGTGTTCCAGGCAGTTTTTTGAGCCCGCAAGTCACGACTTCAAACCACGACTCACGACTTTGTAGCGTTCCAGGCAAGTCACGCCAAACTGCCTGAGTGTAAACAAACCAGCCTGGCGGACCATACGGGGCTTATGCTCATTTATAATTATTTCTATCGCCAAAGGTGCTTACTCCTTGCTTATTTAAGGGAAAAGGAGGAGGAAAAGCGGCGCATAAGGCAAGAGAAGCTGTTATACCTTTTATTTTACGTTATTTTACCGTGCACTTCCATAAACACCGCATCCGTAGGGGCTTCCATTGTTGTTTTGCGGGCTATGTGACGTCAGAGCGCGGTACATCGATCTAGTACAAGTTCACGGGTGGGAAGTCACGGGTTTGACTGCCGTTCCAGTGCACTTTCACGGGTAGAAGGTTGGAAAAACACGGGTTGCGGGTTGCAGATGGCTTGGAACACGGCATAAATATCACGTTATTTGGGGTCGATTCAACCCGCGGACATGAAAAACAGTTTAAAAGTAGCCCAATTCCACAGACTTGGCAACACTGGCTGTGTGATAAAACTGCTGCTGCTATTAGTGTGGACTAATGATCTATTCTACACAAACAGCCAACTGTTAAGAAGGAAATAAAAAATAAAATGAGAAAAAAAAAAAAAAAAAAATTTCAATAAATTATAATTCTCAAATTCTATTCATTAATCTTGTTGATCCTAAATACTCTAGAAGGAGATCCCAACTCTTGTCAACAACAGATTTTTTTAACCCTCTACAGCACAGCGTTGCCCTCAGGCAACGGAAAGTTTTCTTAAGCCCTATGTTTAGTAAATTTTTCTTTAAATGATTACAACCAATTAGAAAGGTTGAGAAAGTACCAAAGAACAGTCCAGTAAGGTGTGGGAGTCACTATCAAGCACCATTTAAAGGTGGGACATCCTGTTCACACATGGTCACAGGAGCATATGGTGTGAGAAGGCAAGATTATTTGCTTTAGTAATCTTATTTCAAATGACATGAACTGTACATAAAAAATATGTGTGTGTATGAAGGTGTAGAGAAGCCTTTTAATCAAAAAAAGACATTCGCACTCAAACGCACTCCGTCCGAGGTGCAGGTCAAGAGAGAGAAATCTAAATATACATGAGATTTGACCGCACACTCACTTGCAAAAAGTTTTTATTAACCAAAGTTTCAGCACAAAACCTTTGTCAAGGTATGAATTTGTGCCGAAACATTGGTTAATAAAAACTTTTTGCAAGTGAGTGTGTGGTCAAATCTCATGTATATGTAGAGAAGCCTTTTGTCAGGTTAAGTTTTTTTTATTTTATTTTGCATGTTCAGAAATTCAGTTTTTCTTTTCGTTGCCTCAGGGCAACGTTGTGCGATAAGGGGTACTTTTCGAGGATGTTTTGGACAATACCTCACATTGGTCATAATGTATTATAAGAAGGGAAGATGCAGGGTTCCTGGGTGTGCAGCAACACCCAAAGTGATGTGCAAAAATTGTAACATACACCACTATTTCACAGCAGAGAAGAACTGCTTTTTGAAGTTTCGTACTTCTGAAATCTTATACATGAAGTACATTATATGGCATGACACACTACATGATACAAACCTATGCATGCATCAAATTCAATATATCAATGTCTTTCAAGTGTTTTTCCTTTTTTACTTAAGGATTTCTTTTTTTTTTTTTTTTAATTGTGATTTTGATAATTTTCTCTAAGATTCTGTACCATTGTTGCCCCGAGGCAAAGAAAAAATATTTTGGAGTGGAGGGAGAATTTTTTTTTTATCAATAAAATGTTCCCAAATGAACCAAAAAATTATGTGGAATAATTTGCCATCAACATGTGTGCAGTAGAGGGTTAAGAATATTACTGATATTTTGCTCTCCGTTCTCTCTTAGTGAAACTTCCCTATATTCATTAAAACTTCTCTCTCTGAATCATATTTCAGGCAATGTAATAACACATGGTCCACTGTTTCTTCCTCTCCATAATATTCACATTTTCCATTATTATGCTTTCCAGTCATGTATAGAGAACTGTTTAGACCAGTGTGACCATTCCTTATTCTTGTAAGAACCTTCTCCACTTTTCTATTTCGTCCTCCAGACCCTGTATGCCCAACTAATGGATTGTTTTGAGATAGACATCTTCCTTTAGATGTCTATCTACCTTTCCTTTCTTTGTTCCATTGATTCTGCCACATCTTTTTGATTTGTCCCTTAATCACCACTTTAGCTTCTGACTTACTAATATTTACACGTATGTGCTTATTCTCACACTTCAAAGCCCTTTTTGCTGCTTTATCTGCCTTTTCATTTCCATCAACTCCAACATGTGCAGGGACCCACACAAATCTAACAGACAATTGCATTTGATGAATTCTGAATAATGATTGTAGTATTTCATACAATAAATCCTCTCTACTCCTGGAGTTGCAAAATTTTAAACTCAAAGTTCTCACTAACACAGATTTAGACAGATTTGTGAACAATATTTGAGAGAAATAGGCCTTTTGTGTACATAGAAAAAGTCTTAGATCTTTTGAGTTCAGCTCATGAAAAATGGGGGCAAAAACAAAAGTGTTGTGTTTATAATTTTGTTCACGTCCATTTGTTTTCGATGGAATGAGTCTGGAAATGAGTCTGGAACTTTTGTTCTCTGGAACAAAAGTGTTGCATTTATCATTTTATTCAGTGTATAGGTCCACTTGTTTTCTCTGGAATTAGTCCTGCTTCATCATCATTATTTTAAATGATGTGTGGAGAAATAACCTTAACTGATCTTTCCATTTATGTTTCAGTGTTCCTGGTGTACATCTCACTGGTGGTCTTGTTACTGATCATACTGATCGGTTGGCTATCTCCAGTTCACGGAAAATCCAACATTATGGTGTACGTGGGCATCTGTTCTCTCCTTGGGAGTTTCACTGTGCCGAGCAGCAAAGGCCTAGGACTGGCTGCTCAGGAGGCTTTCGGTGGAACACCTACAAGTGATAGCAGAGCACTTTACCTCTTCCTGGGGTTGCTGGGAATTCTTGTAGTCAGTATTCTGATCCAGTTCACCTTTATCAACAAAGCCTTGGAGAGCTTTAGCTCTAACATGTTTGAGGCCATTTACTATGTGACTTTCACCTCATGTGTCATCCTGGCCTCCGCAGTTCTTTTCAGGGAATGGACAGCACTCTGTATTGTGGACTGTTTGGGTATTCTGTGTGGTTTTATCACAGTATCTGTGGGTGTTGCCTTATTACGCATCTCTCAAGAAGCAAAACTTGTTTGGAGCCAAACCAAAGCTAAAGAGGACTAACTTTTAATATTTTTTAATCAATACCTGACAGAGTTGGTTTCACTAACACAGACGGGATATGATGTGTTACTAGTAATTCACCAAATAAGGGAGTAAATTCAATAGTAAATCCAAATAAGGGAGACGTCCTATAACATTTTATAGACTAGATTATATTAATTTAAAAAAATGTATTTTAATATGGAATTTACCCTGATTATTAT
>RJVU01019434.1:1211478-1258556 GCA_003731715.1 Anabarilius grahami | reverse complement strand
TGTATGTTTTGAACTTTAACATTTACTTTTTTTAGTAAAGAAAGAGCCAGGGAAACCATGTTTGATACATATTTATTGAATTAAAATCTGATTACATAATTCAAATACTAAAAGGCACGTTTATTGAGAGTAAAAACTTGGTTATGCTTAAAGTTTTATGCAGGATAATAGAAGAATTTTTTTGCATGCAATCATTCAAAACCACCAAATAGAAAAAAATACTGCAGGTCTCTCACCACAGCAGAAGCTTAAATAATCAGTTGATAAAACCCACTTGGCCATTTTCCAACCCTTTCCCACTGCTTTCCCCAAGTATAAAACATGAAAATGAGTAGTGCTGTGCTATCATTAACATATAAAAGATAAGTCATTTATCTATAATAAGGCACGAGTGTGTGTACAAAAAAAAAAAAAAACCTGAAATACACTAAGAAACTGTTTGTCTACATCATCTTAAAACATATATTAGCCTAATTTACCTAAGCCCGAGACATGTGCAAAACCAATAATGGTACAATTGATTGGTGCATACCAAATCACTAATCGCAAGGCAAATTACTGGCTCTGTGAACACTACAGGCAGGCATAAGAAAGGCTTCTTTAAGTAGAATGTGACAGTGAAACTGGTCCTAAACTTGTTGCTAAATATGTTCCCCTCTACCATCTCTTCCCCTTCAAATTGGTACAAATGTACGTCAATCTCAATTACTGGCCAATGACTGATGAATCGGAGGCTGAAAGCAACGGACATGTTCTACTGGCATGTTCTCTCCATCCCCAGACTTCAGGTACTTGTTTAAAATGGCGAAGATTTCATCATTCAGAATCTGGAACTTGCGAATTCGTTCACCCATTTTCTTTAGAGGCTAAAATAGGAAGGAAACAAATATATTTGTTTGTGTCTTGATTGCACAAGTTACAAGAAAAATACCCCAAACTCACATAGAAAAACTCACCACACTCTTGATGATTTCATCTTTGCCGTCATGTTTCTGCACCTTCAGGAGATGGTAGCTGAAGTCCAGGATATCAAAGCGTCTGTGCTGACCGAGTAATGTGATAATCATGCAACCGGCCCAGTTCAGACCATCTCCAAAACATTGCCTGGAAGGGGATCAAAATGCTTTAAAAAAGCTCAAAATCCTAATTTCACTGCAAACAGCCGTTCTACATGATGAGAAAAACAGGTGATTAGTCGCCACTCACTCAACGGTGAACTCGTGAGCTCCCACCGGGATGCAGTACACAAACTGCATGGCACTCCACAACCTGTGAAACTCCACGCACTCATCCACGTGCATAACGCCATTGCTGGGCAATGGGCCGCGCCAGATCGGGTCGTCCAGATAACCACGGATGCGAGTCAGAATGACCTCGAACATGGAGAGACCGCAGCACAGCCGTTCTTTAGTCAGCAGGTCACCCTCACGGGCGATGGCAATTTGCTAAAGAGAGATTGTACAGGGTTATTGATTAAAATCGGACTAGTATGGCTCGCTTAAGTCCGCATCAAGACATTGTAGTTATTGACTACAAAGACTTTACTACTACTAATAAAAAAAAGTAAAATATAGCTGCAAACCACAAATATTTACCATTTATACATTTTGACCAGTAGATGGCACTGTCATAATATTTAAGTGGTATTGTGACAATTCTGACTCATTTATGTTAACATACAAAATGTTTGTGAGATACTGCCTCACTTCCTGTTTGGCATGTCTTTGACAGGAAAAATTAAGGTGGTCTGGAGTCAACACCAAAAATTCATTGGTAATCACCTTGTAATTTTGTGTTTGTTTCACTGGCTTTTACAACTTCCTAAATATTCAATATAACTGTGGAAGCAGATTTCCACCATATAAGAGTTTTGTCTTGCTAGTTTACACATTCAATACATTTTAAACCATTCCAGCGCTAGAAGAGGCAAAAGAGGATTTAATTCAGTACTCGCACGCTGTTATCTGTGCCCACAACTGCACACACCCGAGTCGCGCACACAGAGACAGGCATGCTGGGTACATGCAAGTATTCTCGAAAAACACAGTCGGTTATGTCTCAAGAGAAGGAGAATAAGAGAAGGATGTGTATCATTATTTTGGATCCGTGCATTTTGTCTTAAAGTGACAGCAGCCTATAAATACTTGCTGTTATCTATAGACCAATTTTGTGTTTGCAAACAGCAATGACGTTTTTGTGGGCGGAGCCTACCTGGTTGCAGAAAATGACAGTTCTGCAGTAGCAGTCTATGGAAGTCACAGAATAAAAGAATAAAAAAAAAATTTGAGTTTATATCTCACGATTCTGACTTTTTCTTCTTCTCGCAAATCGAAGTTTATATCTCAAGGAAAAACAGAATTGTGAGATATACTCATTATTCTGTCTATTTTCCTCAGAATTGGAAGTTTATATCCTGCAATTCTGACTTTCACCCCGTCAGAATTGTGATATAAACTCACAATTGCGAATTATAAAATCCGAACTGGGAGATATAAACATGCAAATGCAAGAAAAAATTCAGTAAAAAAAAAAGTAAGAATTGTGAAAAAAATGTTATAGGTTTGTTTAAAAGTTATCTATGTAAAATGTTATAGGTTTAAATATTATTTCATGCTGTAACTGCTATGTATGCATGTCCCCTATGAACTGCATATGTGAATATTATGTAGACTTGCTGTTTACATCAAATTCATGCTTTAATTGACTAATCATTGCAGGATTCATCAGTCCAGTCTGTGACTGCAACATAAACTTGTCTCCATTTAGCTTCAAAGGGCGTCTTCAACGACAGTATTCTATAAAAGTGATTTTTTGCATTCTGATTCTGACATCCAAAGGCACAACAAAACATTTCTCTTATTCTGTGGATTTTGCACATTTTCCTCCACTCGCTACCGCTATTTTTCTGCCACAACTCTGCATGCAGCTGACGTAAAAGTGACGCAACTGTGACATCTGCTCCGAATTGGTTTATCTATATGTCATTAATGTTAATCAAATTACAAAACACAGCTTTAACAAAGATTAATCTATATTAAATTTATACAGTGAACAGTGTTATTTTACATATAATTATTACATTTCTGTACCTGAAATGAATCCTACAGTTAGACCTTACTTTATTTGCAACTTTGTTAGGCTATATTGCATTTATCTATGCTTGTAATTTGTGTATTTGTTCTTAGTTTTACTGGCTGTTCACTTGCCTTTAATAATGTTTTAGCTTTATTAGTCTAGTAGTTTTTGCTGTGGTATCAGAGTACTTGAAGTGTGATTTAAGTAATGAATGGAAAGGAAAGTCACCCCCACCCTCAAAATATTTTTTTTCTCGCTGATCCGTTCCGTGACTCAAAAACCATAATATGATCCAAACCATGAGTTTTGTGATTCATTGAACCACTAGTCATAATTATAAGATTAAATGTCAATTGTGACAAAAAGTAAAAAAGGAGTCAAAAGAATTACATACTAAGTCAATTAGGACAAGTTAAAATTGAAGAAAAGTCAATAGAAAAAAAAGGCAAAATTTCAACTGTCAATTTCGAATGTGTGTTATAATTGTGTCAACTTCTGTTTTTTATTTCAAAAAGCACAAGTTACCAAAGCATGTTTATTTCTTATGTGGCAGAAACGGGTTTTGAACTTTGAAAAGACTTTCGGCACAGAAGCAGCATAAAAAGAAAGCAAGAGTTTAGTTACTAATGCCTTTGTAGAAATAACAATTAATGTAATGAAAAGTGACCGATAATAACAGTGTTACCAGGATAAAGTACTACTAATTTCCTCAAGTAAAATTTAGCCAGAAATCACTATTTTTATTTGAAAATAATTAATTTGCCCATTACCACTGACACAACTCATCAATAAAAAATGAATCTGGAAGGCTCTGGGATGAGATCAAAGCAGCAGTTAAGTGTGTAATTGGAGATGCTAATGACAATAAGTAGATGTGTGTGCTGCAGGCGGTAAAGCAGCAGAGCACGACTAAAGCGGCTGCCGAAGCAGTGATGTTTCACCCACCTGAGGGGTTCCCAGACGCTCAATTAGAGGCACCAAATGCAGTGCTGTGTATTTGGCCTCCAAACGCTTCATCTTTGCATCCAGACGTTCACCTTCTGCACAAGTGTGGGATGTAGAGGGATTATTGATATGTTTGAGGAATTGATGACATAAAGCATGCTAAAAATACTGAAGATCCTCAGCAAACATACATAAAAACATGAGCTTACCTTTAACGTGAACTCTTGGCAAGATGTTCTGGAAGGGCGCTGCATGCAACAAGTCACACACCTCCTCTTGAGACTGCATGAAAAGAGAAAAACTCATTTCAGAAATGATGGTTTCAAAGCCTGAGTTAAATTCAAATAAGTCTGAGAGAAGCGTCCATTGCTGCTTTGACACGCACATGCATAATCACAGAGATTTTGTGCATTAATTTACCTCTCAACATGACCAGGATAAATTCTGGTCATGTTGGCGAAGCACTGAAACCATTAATCCCTGGCTCAATGTTCGTGGGTCTTTTTTTTTTCTTGTAACACTTTACAATAATGTTCAATTTCTTAATGTTACTTAATGCAATAGATGAACATGAACTAACATTTTTTACAACATTTATTAATCTTGATTAATGTTTACTGTTCATGATTCATGAACTAATGATAATTTGGATGATTTATACAACTGTAGGAGTTTAATTAACTGAGAAAAAAGCTAAGATTAACCATAAACATTAATACATGCTGTAAAATTATTCATTAACATTTCATGTTAGCTATTGTAATGTTAATGCATAGTACGTGTTTTTTTATGTTATATACATTGTTTTTATGATATGCATCTCTAAAAATAAACAAAAGGTACTTTAAAGCAATCATAGGTGAGCATGCAGGAGTAACCATTAGTAAATGAGTGATATAGGCAAGAGATTAATATTTCATATAAATAATATTATGCATTTAGATAAATATTCTTCTATTTAGCTGTACAAAAAATGCTGAATACCCTAACAAAAAAAAAAAAATGGCACTATCTCAAAAAGGTTTTTAAAGCATGTCCGATTAAGCCTTGGCTCAGATTTCTATGGTAATCAGGTGCGGTTCCAGTAGATGGAGCCATGCAGTCACATACACCACTGACAGGAGCTATTATTGATGAGGCTGTTGACATTTAAATTAAAATGCAGAGAATTACATCTGACAGACCTGATTGCACGGAGTCTGACCTTGCCATCGGGCAGAGCAGGTACTTTCACACAGGCATAGAGATTTTCTCTGGCAAGGTCTATATTTTAACAGACAGCCCTTGATTGTTGACACTATATAATTTGTAGTTTAATGGTGGTGGAAGACAGAATCTCTCTGGGTAACTTTCATAATTGTGACTAATGGCTGGAATAATTAAACAGCAGCTTATCACATCTGTGAAGAGCCTCCTGAGTGTCTGGATGAACGGCAGATATTCTCAACCATGCTGCAGTGATGTTTCAGCCATTATGCAGTGAAAACCCAACAAACTTCTTTCAGATTTATTGGTTTATGATCATCATTAATTTTTGATAATAAAATGTAGAATCGAAAAGGCACACATGGACAAAACATGTTACCACTGAATTATTGTATAATTATTATAACATACTGTTTTGGATCTCACATTATTGAAATATATCTAGGTGTTAAATTGGGACTTTAGACATGGGGGGAACTCGTATACTAAAATATCATCTAAATACAGTTTTCCTCATACATAAATTAATTATATTCTAAAGTTGGAGATGTCAACTACCCTAGTAAAAAGAAAATATGTTGCTGAAGTCTAGCAGATTTCAGTCTTTGCCAAATGTTATTTATGCTGTCTTCATATGCTATCGGAAATTTCCTACTTCCCACTTCTGAAGTCGTGATTACGAGCTTGTCGCATTCAAGAGCTCCGTTGTTGGGAAGAACAGGAATCATGAAGGACACCTGGATTTTTTTTTTTTTTTTAAAGAAAATCTTATTAAAGCCAAAAATTATATTTAGTGTCCCATTAATTTACAACCATATAAACATTCACAGTGCTATCTAGATAGTCAGCTTGCTGACGATTCTGGAATTTCGGTCAAATATAGGCTATTTATCGCTTTGTTTAAAACATAAAATACGCTTCAAATGATTAGTCATATATGTAAATATGCATTACTTTAACAATAAGACCAAGCAATGTAGTTGTTGTGGAGAAAACTAATAAAGAATAACAGTCAATCATTCTCATCTCTGCCGTGTTTAAAGTTTATGGCCCGCCTAATTCGGGAACTTGGGTATCAAAATTATCCCCGAACTTCCCAGTGGTAAATACGACTTGAGAGGGCATTCATGTCCAAACTTTAATGAGGAAACTCGTATTTACAATAATTCCGATTGCACGTGAAGGCAGCATTACTGTGTGCAGCAAGCTGTACTTTGGATTTATTTGTGCCCTAAAGGGGATAAACTCATTAACAAATTACAAAATCAACCCTAAATCACATTCAAAGTTTGCAAGCAGCCAAATGGCTTGTCTTTTAGATATAAAAAAAGGTGTGTGATAATTCATCACTTTTGATTAAAGTGAATTGTTACCATTCAGACATTGAAAAGAACAAAAAATAAGCAGCAAAGTCGATGCTTATTTGTCAAGCGGTGTATAAGCGATGCGACAGCATAACTATAACAGCAAGATCACATTGGTTGTGCTTTTAAAATGACAGTTTTGCGCAACAGAAACGACATCTCTATACCAAAAAAGGACACGCTCATGCAGCCGGTGTGATCTGTAACCTGTTAATAATAGACATTTAATCAAATGTGCGCTACTTTCATGTACAGTATGAAATAAACTGTACTCTGTAGGACCATTCATTACCTTATACTGAGCATTGTTATAGGCGCTGGATGTTCAAAAGAAAAGCAAAAAAAGGTGAAGCTGATCTGCTTCTTAAAATGGTTGAAAACTGACAGTGCTGCCACATACAACACAACTGAAGATGTGTTCCCATGACAACAGTGTGTCAAAGTCAGACATTGTAAACACTGAGCAGGTGGCAGACTAAATGGAAGTCACCTGTTCCGTGTATAATATATTCCTTTTTCCTGTCATGGGTTCATGAATAATTCCTAAGTAAAAACGTAGAGATTCATTCATGATTGAAGACTTTAGTCAGGCTATGTGTTTCATGTGTCACTCCTCTCAGCACAAAGAAGAGAACATAAAAGAAGCAAAAATCACAAAAGAAGATGTTAATTAGTTAAGCTTACTACCCACACCACACTCTTTACTGTAAGAAAAATATGTCAAAACCACATTATCAATCTACTGAAAAAGATCTGTTTGGTGGTGGCACGTGCGTGTTAACTGACACTTTGCTTAGCTTATGTGCTGAGAGGGGTAAAAAAATTCTTACTTGGGTTAGAATTTCTTCTTTAAAGAAAAGATGATGGCAAAGTAGGATTAGTCAGTAACATTTTCAAGGCATTGTTTGGTTTAGTGATGTGGTGAGGACAACTTTCTGTAGTATGGTGCGAGTGGTTAGAGATGATGTTGTAACAGCAGAGTTGTATCATACCAAGCTCTGTTCACTCAGAAGGCAGAAGAGCACCGCATTTCCAACTTCCCTCAGGTTCTGGAAGCACACGGTCTTCAGCTCAGCATACTCCACAATGTCTTTCAACTGGTGGTGAAAGAACTCCAGAATTCCTGTATCCGGGACACAAAATCTTGCATTACAGTAATGACAGCTTCATTTTGTTTTAGGAAATGTTGAAGTATCTAACAAAGTATTCCTCTAGACACCTATTTTGCATTTGCACATTGCACAGTAATTTATACTAATAGATCGCATTCCTGTATATAAATTAGGGCTGTCAACATTAACGCATGCAATTAATTCAAAATCTTTAACGAAGGCGAAATTGTGAATTGCCACATTCCGTTCCTTCCGTTTAAAGTGGTGCATTTATGGCCCTCTTAGATATCCAAATCAGTTCAATCCTGTAACGTGAGTGTCATAAAATGTAGTCAACTGCGGGACCTGCTTGATATTAAAAAGAAATATGAAGCTGAGCATTAACTTGTGAAAGAGTACTCGCGCTCTTCCTCAGGTGGATTTCTGTGCACGCGCTCCGAGACAGAGCAAAACACGGACAAGCAATGTTTAGGCTACCTACTTAGGGCATCGGATACATGCCTAAAACGGTCAAATACACACAAAAATATGGCAGATATTCTCAAACACAGTCAGTTACGTCTTACGTCTTAACAAGTAGGAAAGAAATCGGATGCATGTCAGTATATTAGATCTGTGCATTCGCTCTTAAAGTGACAGCAACCTAATTTTTCTGTGTGTGTCAATAATGTTAATCAAACAACAAAAGAAAAAGAAAATTACCCACTGCTCTTGACTGAATAACTTTAGAATTAGTGTAGGCCTATATTTAATATAGAGTGAAGATAATGCAGTGTTGTACAGTGTTTTGTTGACTAGGAAAATAAGCTGACCATACATGTCAGAATAAGCCGTGCTGTGTCTTAGATTTGGCAATCAAAGGAAATTACTGAAATTATCCAATCTGTCCAATTTCATTTGCTGTATATAGCAAATGATGACAAAATGTTAAGATAAATGGTGTATGCTCAATTCCATAAGTGTGCAAATAATCGCAATTAAATCACACAAAAAAGTACGATTAATCACAATTAAAAATGTTAATCTATTGACAGCCCTAATATATATATGTGTGTGTGTGTGTGTGTGTGTGTGTGTGTGTNTGATTTCTGCATCCAAATTTTGTTTCATCCCCATATATTCCATCTTCAAATTTATGAAGAGACAAGTATCTATAGTGACTTTTTAAGTTTACTTTTCTTTTGTTATGTCAACGACTGCCAAGAATACATATTAATCTTACAAGCAAAAGCTTTTAACTACATATACAGACCCTTTGCCATTTTCTACCCTCTGCTTTTTTCTCTCTCCCTCTCTATTCCACCCACTTAATTTCATTCTTTCTTTCTTTTTTTTTTTCTCTCCAGGCTGTCTGAAGCCCACATAATCAGACACAGTCATGATTTCAGCATGGAGTGCACCCTCTCAGTATGGTCACCCGGAATGTAATAAACAAAGAGAGGGAAAGACGGCGAGAGGCAATTACCAAACCTTCTCAAGTCAAGAGGGGTCTGATTAAGTCTTATAAAACACCCAGCATCTGCTGCATAAGCTCTGCTTAAAGCACCAATGTGTGAATGACACTGCGGACAGCCAATCTGCCCAGCAGCACAGTTGGACTTACCAAAGCTTAATAATTTAGTGCTTATCTTCTACTTGGTGATATTTACACAGGGTCAGAGTTCCTCTCTTGGGTCAGAAAATAAAAGGCTCATTTAGGAGTGTGATTTTCACCTGGCGAGCCATACTCGTGGCGAGGCAGACGGCATATTTTGGGCATCACTTCCATGAGGGTCTTCACATACTGCAGGATGGTGCCCTGAAGCTGCACCGGAAAGAACAAGACGATGAGGAGATTTCAGCAAAAATGTTTGTCGATACGGACACATCCTAAAAATGACATTCTTTATCCTTTAAAGAAAGATTAGTGGTTCAAAATGTTTGCTCCAACAATGATCTGATTCAATTAAGATTAATTATAAATTATGTGATGCACCGTATCATTGCATGCATTCCTGGGAATCGAACCCATGACCTTGCTTGTTGCTAGCAACATGTTCTACAGTTTGAAACCACTAAAATTAAAGGCATGACTTGAGAAGCTCTAGAAGGAACTTGGTCAGACATAAATACAAAATACAACATGCATTTCCTCTCACATGTTTGAGAGCCGCTGATTAAAAAATAGATTATGTCTAGTATCTTGCAAAAGCCCCCAGATCTCCATACACAAACTTCAATTTGCAAGCTCGTGCACGTACCAGGCTTTTGACGACCTTTAACAGCTCTTCCATCACAACAGCGATTCCCTGGTATCCCAGAAGTCTGCAAATAGCCTTAATATGCGGAGGTCCCAGGAAGTTCCGGTAGAGGCCATATATGCTACTGTATGCCAAATTCAAGGCCTGAATCATCATGGGGAAAAAAGAGCATGTTATGAAATGCATGGAGCAAAGCTGAATAGTTTATGTTGAGGCATAGTTTGATTTGTTAGTTACTACTCTTTGTATGTCTATATGTGATTAAAATTACAAAAGTTACAAAATTAAAGTCTCCTCCCTTATTTCATTACAGGGAAAAACAATCTGATTACTATAAGTCATACCCAACAACACAGTTCAGCACCAGCTTTTCACCAGATATTCACCAAAAAGAGAAAATGTAAACATTACCCAAGTGCTGTCACAATGTAACAAAGGGTGTGTGTGTATATATTTCTCAAATCATGACATCTTTTGAAATCATTTTAACATGTTAATGAATATGGCAATGTTCTTCTGTTGTTGATTATTACTGCTGCTGCAGAGCAAGTATGGACTTGTCAGTACAATAGATACACATACACGCTGCTCTGGCTCTCAAGGACTAGAAGGACTAAACTAAACACTTTACAACGTGCCAATGATTTTCTTATAAGCTTCCTTTGTTTATTGGCGTCACGTTAATAAACCAAATTAAAATAAAATAGTTTTTAAACAGCAAACAATTAGAGTAGTAACTAAACTGGAAAGAAACAAGTTTCCTTCTGTTTTTCAAATTAGCAAGCAGTACTTGCAAGTTGACCGATTAAAGATTAATCATAAATGCATGAGCATACATGTCCGTAGGTGTTGTGGCAGTGACTCAGGGGAGACAGGTCACCAGTCTGAGGGAGTAATTGAGATCACAGTGGGGGAGGAAAAATGCCATGTGTTCCTCCAATGATTGAGTGAGAAAGGATGCGTAAGAGACAGAGGACAAGCAAGAGAGTTCAAGCTCTCCCAGCTGTAATTCTGTTTAAAATGCACTCTACGCAAAACATTGATGTGTCGTCTCCCTCCTCCCCATAGCACTCTCTCTCTGCTTTATGTGCCGTCTGCTGTTCTAATCAGATAGAAGAGCTTTTCTGTGCAGCGGTGTGGATGTGGAGCTCTTTCTGAAGCAGACTTGAGCCATGCCAAACAGAGAAAGCCACAGGTCACACTCTCTGAATGCTTCAGAGGGATTCTGTCAGCAACAACGAGACGATTTATGAAGTGACTCTTATCATTTCTTACGGTAAGATTTTTGCTCCTTTACCTCTCAATTTCAGTTTTACCAGAGACACCTGTGTCTGTAAGACTCCCAAAGATTTTATTTTTTTTAAATGGGTGTGAATTACCTGTAAAGAATGGTAAAAGACCAATTTAGGCAAGCACTGTCTGAAAATACTACTAAAGAGAAATCTTTAGCAGCTAAGCAGATCTGAAACAGATTGGAAAGAGTGACAGGTGTGTAGAGTGAGAGAATACACATTCTGTTTTCCTCAGACATGAGAGACTTGTCTGAGTGTTATTGACACTGTGCTTCTGGAAGATGCAAAATGATTAGTGTTCAAGCTTTCACACGGTGCTGACTGTCAAGTAATTACAGTGCGAGTGTGTAGCATAAAGGTTCACCACTCATCCACACAAGTCCGTTGTGGTGATTTATTGATTGAGTTGATGGGCTTCAAACAAACCAAAGCCAACAGCGGCAAGAGAAAAAAAAACATGTCAACTATTAAGAACAAACTAATACACATTTTTAACCAATGATAAATATCCAGAAATCTCTTTCTGCTCTCTAAGAGTTGAAGCAGAGGATATCAGAAATAAATAAAAGTTTACAAATATTGAAGTTAAAAATATAAATAAAATAATCATGTATCAGTGTTTGACCATGCATAATCGATGGTCGATCTTAAAACAGTGAACAGTGAATAAATAATAATTTGTTATTCCATGACATTTATATAATTTTAACCTCAAAATTATATTTATTGTGCTGTAATGCCATTCAGTGACTCGAGAGAATCCCTTAAGAACTTCTCTCTTGGCAAGGGGATATATGGATGTAATGTCAATTGGAAATTCACATAATCCTGCTTTAGATACCTTCACCTAGTTTTGGAGGGAAAAAAATGAGATAAAGTAATCAAGGCAGATAAATAAAAAAATCTGTCCTTGTACTCAATAGCCTGGTGCTTTTCCCCAGTAGATAAATCTGCTTTAGCAAACACCATGCTAGAGCAGGGCAACTGTACTTGAATGGAAAAGAAAATTGAAATGACAAAAGAGGATATAGCCATGAAAAAATCCATCTTGTGTTACCTACTCAACCATTTCAATGTTAATTATCACAACTTGAAAAACAAATTAGACAGAAAAGAACAAAAAGTACAGAAAAAAAGATACAAATGTAAGTCTGTATAGACTACAGTAAATGGCTAGAACATCTCCTGTGTTTATAGAAATGCTGCAGGTTTTTGATATACTCACTCAACCATCAGTGTTACTGATTAATTCCTTTTGACAGAAGTTTTCCAATTTTTTAAAAACATGTTTTTATGCCAGAAGCAAGCCTATTTGTAATGTATTATTAATGTATTACCATGCCTACCAATGTATTATCATGCCTTGTTGTGCCACATTCAAGGTTAGAAATTATCTGAAATCTGAATAAATGTTTTTATTTCCCCTCTATTCTTCCAGATTCTTCAAAATCGTTGCATGACGTCTCAAACCAGCCTTCATCATCAAACTGCGTGTGCATAAGAGAGTCTTGACCTAAAAGACAAACTCAACATGACTATCGCCATTCAGAACATCACCGCCACCTCTGCCATCGTCAGCTGGCCGTCTTCTCCAGGCTGTGTGGACACATTCTACAGCGTCATGTATCACCCTAACTGGAACAGCCTTCTGATGGGTTATACACGCAAGAGTTTTCTGCGCGAGGATAGGGTTCCCGTGAGCCAGACTTCTACCAGTCTGGGCAACCTTAGTCCTCAGACCACATACATCCTCTGCGTCACCTGCCAGTCTGCAAATCCCACCAGAGAGCAGTGCCAAGTCTTTAGTACCCTAGATGAGGGCACTGAGCTCGGGGAGAGCAGCAGGGAGCTGGCAATGGGAGTCTGGCTGGCCAGCAGCATTCTCTTGCTGATCATTGCCGTGGCTCTGCTTTGGGGATGTCTCCACACCATGTGTCCAGCAAAGAGGAACCCAGAAAGAGGTAGCCAGCCAGGTCCGAACCCTCCACACCTGGCTCTGACTTCCATGGGTGGGAACATGGGAAGTGAAGGAAGAAAAAGTCTATACATGCCCGGTTGCGGCGAGGAGGACTTTCAAAACGCAACAGTGATCGAGAATCCTTTTCGAGTTGAGCATGGCAGAGAAAAGGCAAACGGAAGTCGTGAACTTCAAACATCGAGTAATAAACAAAGATTTGGCCCCGAGTCAGAATAACTGGGCTGCCAAATTGTCACTGTGATATACAGACCCTCGAAATTCAAACTATTAGAACCTACACAATGAGGACAATCACCGGGGTGGAAACAATTTTGAGGAAATGAGGCTTAGGCAGTTGGGCTAGGCTGACCGGGTTAAATTAGCATTTAAATGTCAGATAAAAACATCATTAACTAATCAACCAGACTGAACAGAATCAACTGAAGGAGGCCCCTGAGGTTACACTGTAATTCTATAGACTTTAAGGTACGCAAAGTGTAATATGTAATATATATATATATATAGCCTCTTCGGGCTACACTGTAATTCTATGGACTTTAANGTAATTCTATAGACTTTAAGGTACGCAAAGTGTAATATGTAATATATATATATATATATAGCCTCTTCGGGCTACACTGTAATTCTATGGACTTTAAGGTACGCAAAGTGTGTGTATATATATTATATTACCACTTTGAAAATTATAATTTTACACAAATACACACAAGATTAAGATTCCTGTCATATCAAATATATTATATATATATATAGCTTTAATGCATATAAAAGTGTTTTTTTGTTTTGTTTTTGCATTAAATGTCTCTGTGAGTTGATAGTCTCTGTGCATTCATTGATATCCTCTGCTTAAAATGTATCTTGCTTAATAAAAAACATTTCCCTGTATGTTATGGTTTGTGAGAGGTATATTGTAACTGCATGTGAACGATGGAGATGTAACTGATCTAGGTGTGATATTTAAACTCATTCAAACCCACCTTTGAGCCATATAGGTATTGTGGCTGGGCGTTGGGAGGCTTGTCTCTTTGAAACTCTTGTGAAAACGGCAGTACAGTGCGAACAAATCTAAAAGAAAAAGTAAAAAAAAATAATAATTAGATTTTTGTATTATTGGGTTTGTCACCCAGTTATTGTCATCTGTTCAATCAGGCAGCGCTCAGCATGTCCACTCTAGCCCCATTCACAGGTAACAATACAGTGGAAAAACTAATCACACAAGTCAAATCAAAGCTTTCAGAGTAACATGTTTCTAAGGAAAAAATTACCAAAAAAAAGATTACAAAATTCTGTGCTGGTTAAAGTAACTTGGCTGCGAGTTTATATAAAAGGAGCAGGTGAGAAGTAGCATCAGTGTGCTCTGTGTATCTACCCATCACTCTGAGAGTCACCTGAGAATCAACTAGACACAATGACAATGTCATTCACCCTTTATAAAAAAATAAATAAATAAGGTCTTCTCAGGGGTGAGCTGGAACATTATTTACAGCCCGAGCTGAAGCTAATACTGTGTCTCAGTTTCTGAAATCTTAAAAAAGAGACGTAACCCACAAGGATGGCATCCCTTCTACCAGTTATGAACTGTATTGAGACCACAGCTGAACCCTGATGGTGTCAGTTCATTTTGATACTATATGGCTCTATATGGTTACATTTATGATGAATTTGTCAGATATCAACAGGTCTATCTCTCCTGAAAGCCCACAAAATGTTGGAAGCCACAAACATGACAGTGAAAAGATGACTTGAGTCTTCTTTTCATCCCACATTCAGCCTACCTGCACATCACTTCCATATACTCCATCTTGAAGACCTCACAATTTGGTCATTGAAATATTTCTCACCTCACTATGGTTCCTTACAAAGCTCTTTTTTTTTCTCACCTGCTGTCATATTTGATATTTGGGTCAGACTGTACTTTGAAAAATTATCGTGCTTGAACTATTCGACAGTAAAAGAGATACGAAAAGAAAAAGTGATGGATATAACAGCAAAAGGTAGACAATTCACAGAAAAAAAAAGATTAATAAAAAGGTAATTGATTTGCCTTAAATTGCTGCAGATTACACACTTATCAAAAGCTGCAAACAAAAATCTGTGTACAAGAGTATGTCTCAAGTGTGGAAAACCTTTTCCTGGTTGAAATAAAACAGACATTTCAAACATATCTTTTGATTATTCACACTTAAGCATAGACTATAAATAACTAATTAATTAACTCAATAATTAATCATTATCTAAAAATAAAAATAAAAAGCAATGCTCCATCTTGATTTAAGTGTCTTGGGAATCTGGCTTTTTGACAAGTGATGAAAGAAATGTTCTTTGCAATTTAACTTTTAATCTCAATCACTTCTGTTTAACTGAAATATGGATGAATTAATACATATTGCAACAGCTGAAGCCTGAAAGTACATGAATATAGCTGTTAATGTGCTATCCATTTATGACATTATAAAATTATATTATTGCACAATCCTACCAGAAAAGATTAGTAGAGCCTGCGTGATCAAGTCCCCAAAGTAACTTACTAAATTAAATTACTACAGAAAAATGTCATGAAAAGTAATCCTGTTCAAATAGGGATTTTAAAAACAACCATTTAAATATCATATTTAAATATTATTTAGATTTAACAAAAAAACATTCTATATAACTTCAAAATTATCGTGGGGGTGATGAGCTGACCCACCTGTTCGTGGAGCCGTTGTAACAATAGTTGGGCAAGAAGTCATAGTTGAGTTCCCAGAAGACATGGAGTGTAATTCTGCCATAGGGGGCGGATACGTTGTGGTTTGCCTCGCGAAACATTGTGTCGATACTGTCCAGTGTCAAATACTTACTGAGGAGCTTGTGGGTCATCCGGTTTATCTCCAGCAAACCCTCCAACTCCTGATCATAGACAAAGAGAGAAGAGCAATTGAGACAAAATAAGCCCTTTCATTTTCTGACACAAAAATTATCTTTACAGACAATGCATGTCTATATATACACACACTTCTGACAACAATTTGTATGAAAACAGATAATGAGCCTTGGAACAATTTCATGGCATTTTGAAATGCATCTGTCCCAGTCAGACGTCCAATGTATATACATTCACAGGCACACACACATATACAGGAAGCAAATATTAATAAAACGATTCACTCTCGGGCAGAGCCAGACTTGGCTAAATTATTTCTGCTGCACTGAATTTCAATTCTGCTATGAGAACAACCTCTCTTTCATTAAAAATCCTAAATGGACAAATACCCAGCAAATTTACACAGCTAAAACAAACTGAGCAAATTCAAGGTCTCTGTAAGAGAAAAATTAAAAATGCATGTTTCCATAAAAACAGAGATTTTGAAGGATAAAGTACCATGATGGAAGTAAGGTCCTCGCTCTCAAAGCGGTTGATGGCTAGCTCTAGAGATTTGTAAAGCGCCGAGGACACTCGCTGGGTGATCAGGCGGTTCAAGTCGATTGATCGTCCAAGGAGCTGCAAGAGAAAAGGACAAAACAAGATGAGTGGACTTAAGAACAGCACTAATAAACAGAAATTAATACGTAATCGTACAGAAGAGTGGCCATTCTTACCTGTACATGTCTCTGTTTGAGCAGCGTCTCATAACGATTGGAGGAAGGCCACGAGATGTTGGCACCTTGATTCTTACATTCAGCTCTTAGTCTCTTATCCAGGAGGAGACTACAGAAAGAAATCATGTTACAGAAAATTAAAGTCCCCAAAATTACTTGCATTAGAAAAATTATTACACATTTATCTTGTTACATATTAAAACATTAAAAATTGCTACATATTAAATAAGGATTTAAACAGACAGACTTACCTTCCGGCAAGAATCTTGTAGTAGGCAAAAATTTGATCAGCAAGTTTGTAGACAAACTGGTCAAAGCAGAGATTCACCTGGAAGAAAAAACAAAAATCCAGATGCACAATCACTTAAAAGAACAGTAATGGAAATTAAATGCAAATGCAATAACTGATTTTAAGATTTTTTTTTAGAATGTAGAAGATCAAGAGAGTTTTACCTCAGCTTCAATCTCATCATAAAGGAACTGCTTTTTAAACTTTGTGAGAGCATAGTGTGCACTGTCGTTGTACAGATCCAGTGAATACAACACGTACCTGTGTAGATTAGACAGACTTAGAAGCATTTTTTTTTTTTGCACATGTACAATGGCAATTCATGTACTAAAAAAATTGGGTACACTTTATTTTTAAGGTGGTCTTGTTACAGTGTGATTATACATTAAAGAACTGAGCAATATTAATTAACAACAAGTACTTACTATAGCGGTAGGGTTGCATGTAATTATGCATAACTTACTGTTATTACTATAGTAAGTACATGTAACATTTGTAACAGGACACTGTAAAATGTCATTTTTTTGTTCTCACTCCATCATAGAGGCCTCTTTAATCTCAAGGATGTGGTCAGTGAGGATCCAGGGCATGGACATCTCAATGGGGAACTGGATGCGGCGACCCATTGTGAGCTCCAGAAAGAACTCACGGAACCAGAGCTGGGACAAATCACAGCACTGCTGCAGTGTCTCTGCAACACAACAAGCATGCATAAGAGACAAACAATAACACCGTCTGACCGCACTCAACTAAACAGACTGTCCTCAAAAACTATTTGGACACTTAAAGTCACCAATGAACAATTCTTATTTTTAATGGAACACTGCCGTGTTTATTATAAATGATTATCAGCTCACATAAAAAACACGTGCCCTAGTAAACCCATTAAAATATTAATGAGCCCCTCCTGCTTGCTATGACATCTCTTCTCTGATTGACTGGCTGTGAAATAAGGATCTCCAATGGCCAGCCATGTTTCAATCCCTTCAGTCACTCAAATTAAACAAATCAGCAAAAAAAAAAACATTTTATACGATCCAATCAATTCCTGATGGAAGATCCAGCCTACATTTTTTTTCTCGTTTCAGAAGTCTATGCACTTGGACACACAACCATACAGAAGAAAAGATTGTCTCAATTCCAGTTTCATGCCTTACTTAAAATGTGCACATTTATTTGCATTAAATAAACTATGAAACCAAGTGGCATGTGCAAACAAATGAAGGCTAGAACTTTTCTCAGGTTATTTTTTTTTAGCTTGTCCAAATAGAAAAATTGTAAAATACTTTTGCTGTTCACCACAGCTTGAAAGTGTGTGTGTGTGTTATCTTTCTTTAAAAGGCCACTGCGGATGCAGATAATGTGTATTGGTACATAGTGGTATGACACTTAAAACATGGTAATGCACATCAGTTTTACTGTTCATAAAATGGTGAACAAGCAAATGTCTAGACTAGGGAAGACAGGCATTTAGCATGTTCCTTACCACTGAAGTTGAGCAGATGAGTGTAGAAGAATGATTCACGATGGAACTTCTCGATGTCCAGGATGGTCGGTCCTTCAAGACTACTGCGCAAGGTCTTCTTTGAGCCGCTCTTATCAGCGACCAAAGACTCCAGCATGGTCCTGACCATATACAGCTATACAGCGGAACAGATGGAAGAAGCAGATGAAAGGACATTAAGTCTTTGATGCAAAGTTGGACATCTTTACTCTCCACACGTTCACCACTCCTTGACAGACAGAATCATATCACCATTCTGCTCTCGTCATCTCAACACAGGTCGGGGGTTCTCCTTTGCATTCTGGTCTGAGTGCATTAATGTGCTGATGGAGGGCATACAGGTGTCAAAGCCTTACTGGACATGTCAGACAGGCATCACAGGACTCGTCTGTATCTCTGCCCTTGGATTCCATCTGGAATTGTGTGTGTATGTGTGTCACTGTATTCTAATACTGAGAGGCTACATTCATTGTTTGGGTCAAATTGTCCAGTACATAATATAAGACAGTGGTTTTCAAACTTTTTGATGCAGGTCCCTCAAATATGATCCCCTTAAGAGAGGCAACCTTCCTAAAATATATAGGCAGCTACATAAAAATAAAATGTGATATTATAAAAACAACAAAATTAAACAATTGCTTCCAAAAAATAAATAGTTGGATAGTACTAAAGAAAATAAATGAAGTGATTTTTTTTTTATTATTAAGCTTGGAGTGTATACGAGTTTAAGATGTCTTTTGTTTACCCACAAAACTATATGCAGATTTATTCCATAATAGTGCTTCCAATGGAATAAAAATATTGGGCAACACTTTATTTTAGGGTTCAATTCTCACTTTTAGCTAGTTGCTTATTAGCTTGCATATTACTAGAATATTGTTTTTTTTTTATTAGTGCGTATAGAGCACACAGTATTAATGCCTTATTCTGCATGACCTTATTCTACATCCCTTAATCTTACCCAATACTTAAATTTGAATGCTACAAAAACTACCTATTAACTATTAATAAGCAGTATATTAGGAGTTAAATGAGGCAAAAGTTGTGGTTAATAGTGGATACTTGTTCCCTATACTGAAGTGTTACCAATTATTGCAATTAATCTCATGATTTATGACAAGTTATTAGAAGTAGAAGGAACTATTATAATATTATAAGTAATAATAATAAAAGAGGTCTATAATAGTAAACTATATATTTGCATTCCCATTCCTCTCAATGGAAGTTGTTTGCTTGGAGCAGGACAGGCATTTCCCCACTTTTCATCACAAGGTATTAATTTAATACCAAGACATCAGCAAAGTATAAATTTTGCTTCAGAGACATGATACTTTTCACAGAAACTGTGGTGAAAATCAAGCATGATCATACAGCACATTAATGACTGTTGAATCAGGACACATGTATGAATCTCTCTCAAAAAAATTCCAATAGCAAAGCACTGAGATCATGTTGAGAGGCAGCACCGTTTACAGCTCAAATCCCTGAGGCGCTATTGACATTCAATACAACACCCTTCCACTGCACACCGGATTCCACTGTGCTTCACGCAACATCTGCAGCAGAAGCAAGTGGAAGATTACAAGCTCTTCTGAATGACACTGGGGGAGCGTGTGACTGTGTATGTGTGTGTGAGAGAGAACAGGTTGAAAAAGCAGATAGCAATATGACTTATGATGTTAGGTTGTTTCAGGTAAGGTGAGAATGAGATGTAGCTAATCTGAAATCAGTAAGTACAGCTTTTGGACCATGTTTGAAAAAGGCATCAGCAGCAAAAAAAGATTTTCCTCAGAAATAGATTTCCTCAGCCTGAAACTCTCTACACAAATACATGACCCCAATGGAGTCGATGTCGATATATCTAGCTATGCAATATAAATTTTACATGCCGTTGCATTCAGAATGAAAATGATAAACTACATGCATTTGATGGTAACTCTGTTGCCCCCTTGAGTTCTGAGATTTGTTACCGTCACTGTAATAAAAATGCATGTATAATGGGGTTGCTATATTGTCTGCATTTGTATAGAGTATGTTTCTGCCCTTTATGTGGTATAGAAACTGGAAATTGGAGAACCACATACTTGAGTGCTGGAGGGTCCTACGGCACGACGAGGAACTTTGATATCAAATCCCCCTTTAGGGTCCTTCTCGCCCCGCAGTGCTGGGTCATTATGTGGCTCTCTGCCCGTCTCCCAATCACAGATGGTCTTACGGATGGCCTGGAGGACACTGGAACAACATCACTGTCAGCTTACACAGACTTAAACCACTAGAGCAGTAAGACAGAAAGATCATTTGGTTTGGTGCTCTGTTGTACCTCTGGACGACGTTCTTCTTCCTCTTGATAGCCTGACGCAGAGGTTCTCTGAGTGTGACCTGGGCAAAGTCTTGCAGAGCTGAATAGATGGTGTGACGGATGGCATGGTTGAACACGCTTTCCATTCGACCCATCAGCACCTGCAAGCCCTTTATCATCGCAATGACCTAAACAAGTAGATAGAAGCACATTCAGACAAAGAACTGGAAAACAAACACAGACACCTCAGAGTTACTTTGGATACACTAAACAATTGACACTGATTAACTTTTAATTCACAACAGTTCAACACTGATGTCAGTTCAGTCATTGATCTGATTCATTTAGTTAATTCAGAGAGGATTCATCAGGCTGATTCAAAACACAGGCCTACACAGAGTTTGATACTGAATTTTAGGCATTCGAAAGAAATAATCAATATAATTAAAGACAAAAATTATTAATTTTAATTTGAAATAAAATTTAAATACATGATTTTTTTATAATTAATAATAATAAAAAAATATTAAAGGACACCTGAATTAATTGTTCAGCAATTAATTCAGGTTAATTGATCCTGAATTCATTTTCAGACTAGGTGTGGAGATCATAGAGGTGCAAAGACCTTTAAAATAGCTGTGAATGTATTTTGTGCTGAAAATTATAATACAATGCTATGCATCTGAGCTTTGGACCTGCAGGTGTACTGACCTCCACAAGAGCAAACTTCTCCTCACTGGTGTAGTTGTATCTGGTGGCACGTTCATACTCCTCAGCATTGTCTGGGCATTCTTTGTTGGAGTATTTGTCAGTAGGGTGCACCAATTTCCAGGAATACTGCAAAAAGGAAAACATTTTACAATCTTTCCTGTATAATTGCTTATGATGTCTATTCTGCAATATACCTTCAATGCTGCTTTAAAAAAAATAAACATCAAAGTTTACAAATTTCCTGAAACTATGGTTCATCATCTCCATCTCCAACCTAATTAGCTACAAATATCAAAATCCATTTTATTAATTGCCAAGAATGGACTTGTTTCAGGCTGTTTCCATGGCAACAATATTTCATAAGACTGCCAGTATGGAGTGTTTTGTTTGGAACGTCTGTTCTAAGAAAAAGAAAAAAAAGAAGAATAGCTGGAACCTGACTATTAAAGTGAAATCAATGATTCAAATCAAAGGTGAAAACATTGATGGCCTTGTGGAAGTAAGAGAAAGAACATACATCAGTGACCTTACAGGCCCTATCTTCTCCCATCTCATATTTTTATGCTCTTTAGGAGCTCCGTACAAATCTCTACTGTAAGCAGATGTATCCACAGCATATCTGATTCTCAAAATTTAAATTAAAACAAAACTTAATTCGAGATTACATTTTAAGACAGTTTCACAATAATTTGACTAGTTTAGTAAATCAAGTAATCGGTTGATTATTTATTTATTTATTTTTGGGTGGTAATTTGGGGTTTTTTAAATAACAGCGATTGACCAATCAGAACTAAGTATTGTAACGCGCAGCGCACAGCCACGCCAGAGTTCTGATTAATCTTTTAACGTTCTTTAAAAAGGAGAACAGAAGGTATGATATTACTTTGATTAGTGTTTTAAGAACATTCCCCTGACACAGTACAATGAACAAACATATCTATAGTGCATTGATGCTACAAGGGATCGTTGTCAAGGTGAATTAGTGACGGTGAATGTCATCACTGAGGTGATAATGGAAACATGCATAGGGTATGTTAGATAGATGTATGTGTGTTTATTTACTTTATTTAATAAAAAACTATGGGCTCTGTTCATACTCCGCTGTTTAAAACTGCATGAACCGTCCATTCAAGACACAGCTAACAAAGACGGTACCACAAATTTTTCGATATAAGAACTCAAGAACTCTAACTCTATTCTTTTTGTCCAAACTATCCAATGTTAGAGCTCTGGAGCACTGAAAAGTTTGGGGCTCAAAAATGTGTGTCATTTGGAACTCATTTATAGGGTTATTTTTATTAAAAAAATATAAGTTGTTAATGATTAAACACTTCAGTGCCTTCCAAAGGTACCATTTTAGGTATATAAAAGGGATGGATTGCATGTGTGTGTGTGTGAGAGAGAGAGAGAGAGAGAGAGAGAGAAACACTCTGGAGATCACTCCAATACTACAATGATATAAATACTGTAATTGAATGAATAATGCCTATTTTACTACTCTTTAAACCAACAAATAAAAATGTTTAAGGTACAGTAGCACCAACACACAAGCCCCTCTTCCTGAATATAATATACATAATACAATAATACAAACAATCAACTTATGTACGTTATGTATTACAAAAAATGCCTGCAGAGGGCGCCAACGGCCTGATGATTGCTGTTGTCCCACATTACAGCAGATCAAATCCTTGTTTAATATTGGCCAAACAACATTTAATTCAATATTTGGCCACTTCTTTATGATAGAAATGCTACAGCCACAGTAATTTCTTGAACAAGTATATGTGGACATCAAAACATGCAAACACAGAGCAAGGGTATAACCTTTTATTTTGAAATCACGATGAACAGTTAGAATATATAGAAACACAATAATGTATTCTCCTGTGTTGGAGTAGGTTTATAAATGATTTACCTTGCCAATCTGATGAAATGGCAATCGTGACAGCCCTAGCTTTAAATATGCAGGTATATTAAAAAGCAGCATGAACCCAGCCAAGCATCACCCACATAATCATCATGGGTCAAAAGTTTCCCTGGGTGGTGTTCACATGCACAAATATGAGTGTGACAAGTCCACTCACCACTTCCATGACCTGAGCACTCCACTGAGAGAGCAGCTGCAGGCCCTGCAGAGCCAGATCAAACAATTTCCTGTATTCAGAGTCAGTCTTCTGAGACTCTTGACGCCCTGAGCCGGTCACCACCTGTGAAAATGAGAAAAGGATGAGATAATAAACAGCAAGTAAACAAGATAACATAACATCTAACACAACTACTGTCATTAGAGAGAAACTGAGCAAATTAATGAACCACTGAAATCTCATCACACAAGCTAATGACAAAACACCAGGATACCTGCCGCATCCTACAGGAGCAGGGGCTGCATTCAAAATGAACAAACAGAGGAGGAAATGCCAAAACCCTGCATCTCTGCATTCGTTTCAGCAGTCCAAGACAGCACAAGACACGAGCACCGTGTCAAAACCCCTGACATCTGACAACCATAGCTGTGGAACGAACAAACAAATTCCTCCCCGCTTTTCCTTATCACTGTCACTGATAGCGGACCCCAGCTGTCCTCTGGCTGCCAATGTGTTCTCATTACAGTGGTGCTGCCATGTCTTAATTCAAACCCAGGATGACCTCCTCCCCTCACATTTCCATATTCATCTCTAAGACTACCGACCCCAGTGGTTCTGAATGCAAACTTCGAGTTGCGGAGATTGAGCCTTGAAACTTTTCAGCCGTGGAAAAGGGAATAGCGTATGAAGCGAGAGCTGCTCACCCTCCCACGGCTAATGAATATTCCTGAAATCTACTCACATGTGCAAAATCAAACTCAACAAGAGCAATGTAAACTACTGTAGCTTCTGATTCTCATTAAGCCATATGATTACAACCATATCTGAAAGAGATTTTTCAGCATCACATATGCTGAGGCTTAATTCAGTCTAATTAGCAAATTTTCAGCTAAGGAAAATCAGATTTACCATGAGTACCAGAGTATACCATACAATATATAATGTAATTTATTCCTTTTTTAATGCAAAAATGAATTTTCTGCAGCCATTACTCCAGTCTTCAGTGTCATTCTAATATGCTGATTTGGTGATAAAAAAAAATCTTATTAACATCAGTGTTGAAAACAGTTGTGCTGTTTTAAATTATGGAAACCATGATATATATTTTTTTGAATTCTTTGATAAATAGAAAGTTCAAAAGAACAGCATTAATTTGAAATAGAATTCATTTGTAGCAAAGTACTTAGTGTCACTTTTGATCAATTTAATGCATCCTTGGTGATTAAAAGTAAAAATCTTACTGACCCCTATCTTTTGAACGGTAGTGTGTAACAGTAACGTTTTCCTAACAATGTGCTATTTTTCAGAATAGTTTGATTTGATAGTTCAAGTGAAGCATTGCACTGACATTTGAAATTTATGGTTTTTGTTTTACATGTTTCTATAATTTACAGGTAAATCAAATCCAGGCTGGATGTTTAACAAAAAGTCTGTAGCAGTGGGAGATTAAATCCATCTTGTTAATATCGAGGACGATACTGCACGCAAAAATATGTTTTCAATCTAACCCAAAAAAGAATAACTGGTTTCATGTGATGCTAAACAACTTTGGTTTTGCCAGTTTCTGAATCAAAGAACGACTCGGAGAACTAATTTCGTCAGAGGTCTTATGTTTAGAAAGAGCAAGTCATTTGGCAGATTAGGTAACAGACATTTTGTCCCCCGTCAACGTCATGGGAATATGAGTCAGTGCATGGTGACTGTGGAGTCTACACTGCATTTGTTTAAAAAGACAGTGAAGAAAAAAACAACAAAAAAAACACTCACCTCACTGTTGCTGTAGCGAGCCAGCTCAGAAATGAAGCGCATATGATCCTCACGGATTTGAATCATCTGCTCGCAGATATTATACTGTGGACTACTGCCTGCAGATGTGCATGACCACCTAGAGAATGGAAGAAGCCAGGCAATTAAAAAACATGCAAGGATCTAGTAAATACTTTTGTTAGTAAATACTACAATTGTTACTCTTTCACAAAAGGCAGAAATTCAGAATTGTATATAGTTAAAATTTTTCCTTTCCAAATGTTACACAAAAAACTGTTACACAGCATGTGGGCATAGACTACTAAAAAACCAACCAGAACATTGTTAAAAATATCTTCTTCTGTATTCCACAAAAGATAAAGTTATATGAGATTGGAAGGGCAGATTTTCATCTTGGGTAATCTATTCCTTTAATTAAAGTAAGCTAAAACACATCTGCAAGCAACAGCATTCCTATTCAAGTATGGCCTGCTAGGGCACTCACCTAGACTTGTTTTCCTCATAGTGGGCGCTGGTTTTGATATAGCGGGCCAGTTCAATCTGCATGTCACCAAACAGAGGCACTACCTGCAATTGCTGTAGGAGTAGAGCAGAATGTCAAATCACATCAAAATCTGTCTCAGGTGAACCTAACACAAGTGGTCAGACGAGACAGACCGCTGTTTACATCAGGAATGAACATGCATCTCAAACGCATTCTCATTTGTAAAGGTCTGAGATTTCATGACCTTCATCAAAAGCACACAAACACACACCTTGAAAAACTTGTCAATCTTCGTGAGGTTGATTCTCTTCTTGGCATCCAGTTTGTAGATGTTGCTATTGGTTCCATCCATGAGATAGAGACCAAAGCCCATCACCTACAAGACAATCACAACAAATTATGTGGAGCAACGCCTTAATAATATCTAGATTTTTAGTCGTTCTTTAGTTTTTACATCACACTTTTTTAATCTGCTTGGCAGCAATGACTGTTTGGTCAAGATGGTGATACATAAATATCAAGATTCAAATTTAATACTATCAAAAGTCTGAGAAATATCAAAAACACGGTACTATCCTTAACTAAACTTACAATGGCACTACTTTTTGAAGCGTAAATATACACTACCTTTCAAAAGTTTGGAGTCAGTATGATTTTTCTACTTTTTATTCAGCTAGAATTGCATAAAAGTAAAGACATTTATGATGTTACAAAAGATTTCTATTTCAAAAAGACGCTGTTCTTTTAAACTTTCTATTCATCATAGAATACTGAAAAAAAGATTAAGCAGCAAAACCATTTTCAGCATTGATAATGTTTTTTTTTTTTTCTTGAGTACCAAATCACCATATTAGAATGATTTCTGAAGGATCATGTGACACTGAAGACTGGCGTGATGACAGTGACAGGAATAAATTACATTTTAAAATAGATTATTATTTTAAATCGTTATATTTAATAATTTTACTGTTTTTATTGTATTTTTGATCAAATAAATGCAGCCTTGATGAGCATAAGAGACTTGTTTCAAATCATTAATAAAATCTTATTGACCCCAAAGTATTGAACTGTAATGTAGACAGTTAAATTACTCAAACTATATTGCAAATGTGCATTTTATCAGATGCTAGAGGATAGTGCGTAAATGTCAGTGTGTTCATGCTTACTTTGAGTAGCATGTGTTTCTCACTGGGGGTGAGGTACATCTTGTTTTCGTAGTACTCAACACACAGGTTAACAATGTCTGCCAACAGCTCATCATATCCATTAATCACCTCAAGCTGCTGCTGTAGGGACTGAAACAGAGATGCCCGTCAATATTAGTTACTCGTACAAAGAACATGTCTGAAGCTCTGCCACATGTATTTGTGTTCATTATGCTGCTTTACACAGAGACTTGGAGTCAATTTAATGATTTTCAGTGTTCAGACTGAAATGTTTTCATCACAGTTGCAAAAACAAATCAACACTTTATATTCAATGCATTTTCTCTTTATTAATCGTTAGTTCACAGAAGATGGTGTGGTACCTGAGTGATCTTGTTGTGATTGGCCAGAAACATGGATAAGTTCTGAGATTCCTGAATGGAGGATGGCTCGGACATTTTCCTAAGGAACTGGGCAGCTCTAATGGACAGAGATGACAATACAAGTAAAGAAGAGAAAGACTGATGGAGGACATCACAATGAGGCCAGTTCAAGCGTTATGTGTCACTAGTACAACAAACAATTATATGTAATTCAGGCCAAATATAATAAATTGTTGGATTTATTTTAAAGAAAAACAAACATTTAATGAAAAATACAAATATTGTCTGACACTTATAAAAATATGTTCCTTTTGTTTTTTTGTTCTACAACTGAGTAGACTACTGAGTTCTACTGAGCCCTAGAAAGACAAACAAACAGAATAAAAAAGAAGACAATGATAGAGACTTAGAGAAAGTGAGCAAGAGAGTGACGAGAAAAGTTAGATGACATGAGGTGGAAAACTGGATGGGAGGTTGACAAATTTGACATTTCATAAAGTGTGTTCAGCGGGTGGTCACTCTAAAAATAAACTTAAATCCACACAAACACTCTGAAAGAGCAGGGGAACAAAACTAGATCGCTCTAGTCTCTCCAGGGATATGATGGTACGCAGATTCTGTGCAGCATCTCTGTTCTGATTATCAGAATTTTATATTGGCTGTATAAATTCACTAAATAAAGGCTGCACTTTTGACATTTCTATCCATCAAAGAATCCTGAAAAAAAATGCATCATGGTTTCCACAAAAAAAAAAAAAAGCAGAACAACTCTTTTCAACATTGATAAGAAGAAATGTTTCTTGAGCCCAAAATCAGCATACAGTGGGTACGGAAAGTATTCAGACCCCCTTAAATTTTTCACTCTTTGTTATATTGCAGCCATTTGCTAAAATCATTTAAGTTCATTTTTTTTCCTCATTAATGTACACACAGCACCCCATATTGACAGAAAAACACAGAATTGTTGACATTTTTGCAGATTTATTAAAAAAGAAAAACTGAAATATCACATGGTCCTAAGTATTCAGACCCTTTGCTGTGACACTCATATATTTAACTCAGGTGCTGTCCATTTCTTCTGATCATCCTTGAGATGGTTCTACACCTTCATTTGAGTCCAGCTGTGTTTGATTATACTGATTGGACTTGATTAGGAAAGCCACACACCTGTCTATATAAGACCTTACAGCTCACAGTGCATGTCAGAGCAAATGAGAATCATGAGGTCAAAGGAACTGCCTGAAGAGCTCAGAGACAGAATTGTGGCAAGGCACAGATCTGGCCAAGGTTACAAAAAAATTTCTGCTGCACTTAAGGTTCCTAAGAGCACAGTGGCCTCCATAATCCTTAAATGGAAGACGTTTGGGACGACCAGAACCCTTCCTAGAGCTGGCCGTCCGGCCAAACTGAGCTATCGGGGGAGAAGAGCCTTGGTGAGAGAGGTAAAGAAGAACCCAAAGATCACTGTGGCTGAGCTCCAGAGATGCAGTCGGGAGATGGGAGAAAGTTGTAGAAAGTCAACCATCACTGCAGCCCTCCACCAGTCGGGGCTTTATGGCAGAGTGGCCCGACGGAAGCCTCTCCTCAGTGCAAGACGCATGAAAGCCCGCATGGAGTTTACTAAGATGGTGAGAAATAAGATTCTCTGGTCTGATGAGACCAAGATAGAACTTTTTGGCCTTAATTCCAGGCACTGCTCATCACCTGTCCAATACAGTCCCAACAGTGAAGCATGGTGGTGGCAGCATCATGCTGTGGGGGTGTTTTTCAGCTGCAGGGACAATACGACTGGTTGCAATCGAGGGAAAGATGAATGCGGCCAAGTACAGGGATATCCTGGACGAAAACCTTCTCCAGAGTGCTCAGGACCTCAGACTGGGCCGAAGGTTTACCTTCCAACAAGACAATGACCCTAAGCACACAGCTAAAATAACGAAGGAGTGGCTTCACAACAACTCTGTGACTGTTCTTGAATGGCCCAGCCAGAGCCCTGACTTAAACCCAATTGAGCTAAAAATGGCTGTCCACCAACGTTTACCATCCAACCTGACAGAACTGGAGAGGATCTGCAAGGAGGAATGGCAGAGGATCCCCAAATCCAGGTGTGAAAAACTTGTTGCATCTTTCCCAAAAAGACTCATGGCTGTATTAGATCAAAAGGGTGCTGCTACTAAATACTGAGCAAAGGGTCTGAATACTTAGGACCATGTGAAATTTCAGTTTTTCTTTTTTAATAAATCTGCAAAAATGTCAACAATTCTGTGTTTTTCTGTCAATATGGGGTGCTGTGTGTACATTAATGAGGAAAAAAAATTAACAAATGATTTTAGCAAATGGCTGCAATATAACAGAGTGAAAAATTTAAGGGGGTCTGAATACTTTCCGTACCCACTGTATTAGAATGATTTCTTAAGGATCATGTGACACTGAAGACTGGAGTAATGATGCTGAAAATTCAGCTTTGCCATTACAGAAATAAATTACATTGTAAAATATATAAAAATAGAAGAGAGTTAATTTTAAATTGTAATAATATTTCACAACATTACTGTTTTATTGTATTTTTGATCAAATTAATACAAAGTCCTTACAAAAATCTTAAACTCTTGAACCGTAGTTTGTATGTGTAAACATTTTCTTGGTTTGAAATGTCTGTTTAATGCCATTGAAGTACCAAAAAAGTATGTATGGATCAGCAATAACTACTGACAAGAAGATGCAGCATGACTGCCATCTAGAGGCCGCATGTATTAATGATGAGGCTAGATGCAGAACTGAGGCTCACAGAAAGCAGTCTGTGGTTACCTCTTGTAGGCGGAGTGATCATTTTTGACGCTGCATTTCATGTTCTTAAGTTCGTCCAGCACCGCAAACATGTTAATGAACTTCCCCAGCGTGAGCAGATAGGCTTCAGACACAAAGTCCTTCCTCCGCTCGGCGTGACAAAGACGGCGCACTTCCCCACAGAAGCGATCTATTGCTGTCCTCTGAGGGAGAAGTAAAATGAGAGAGAAGCATTAGTGTAACTTTTAACATCCTGTACTCAAATTCAGAAAATAGCGTTAAGCTTTACCTGAAAGTACATGAAGTTCATTAGTTTGGTGACCTCAGGCTCGAGCACCTCCACTGTCTTCTCATAGATCTCCACTCTGTTAGGCTGCTCATTACACTTCACCTGAAAGAGGGACAGATGGAGAGGGTCAAATAAACAGACAACCAGTATGTGTTGGGGATGTTGTGAGTTTTTTTAGATGCTTTGAGCGTTACTAACTTACCTGAGGGATAGCTCTTGAACAGCTTCTCCATGTATACAGCATTACAGCATACTCCTGTCCTTCCTCTAACATCTCATTCTGCAACAGCAAAATTATTACAAAATTAAAATTCACTCGAGTAACTAAATGCAGTTGAATAAAACTTTCCCATCCTTCTTTTCTTCCTCCCTCAAAAAAATAAAGCTTTAGAATACTGAAAAATCTAAAACAAAAAACAAACATTTAAGATTCTACATTATTTCTAGATTAGTTTAAGTATTACTTCAATAAAATAATTCATAATAAATCAATGTTTTAATAGTAAATTTTTCCAATTAAACTCAAATTGTGATGAAAATAATTGTATTTATGATTAATAATAAGATTTTTTATTACATACTACTACTACTACTACTACTACTAAAAAAGGATTTCTGGACTAGTGATCTCAGAATTTTGAAGACCAATATATACACACACTGCAATTCAAAAGTTTGGGATCGGTAATATTTTTACTGTTTTTAAAAGAAGTCTCTTCTGCTCACCAAGGCTGCATTTATTTGATTAAAAAAACAAAACAGTAATATTGTGAATTATCATTACAATTTAAAATAACAGTTTTCTATGTGGATATATTTTAAAACAATTTATTCCTGTGATGCAAAGCTGAATTTTCAGCAGCATTACTCCAGTCCTCAGTGTGATCCTTCAGAAATCATTCTAATATGCTGATCTGCTGCTCAAGAAACATTTATTATTATTATCAATGTTGAAAACAGTTTTGTACAATTTTTTTTTCATTCTTTTTTGAATAGAAAGTTCAAAAGAATAGCATTTATCTGAAATAGAAAGCTTTTGTAACATTATACACTACCGTTCAAAAGTTTGGGGTCAGTAAGAATTTATATATATTAAAGAAATTTAAGAAATTAATACTTTCATTCAGCAAGGTTGCATTAAATTGATCAAAAGTAACAGTAAAGACATTTATAATGTTACAAAATATGACATATGACTTTTGAATTTTCTATTCATCAAAGAATCCTGAAAAAAACTGATTTCAACATCATGTGACATTGAAGACTGGAGTAATGATGTTGAAGAATTCAGCTTTGCCAACACAAGAATAAATTACATTTTAAAATAAATTCACAAATAAAACAGTTATTTTAAATTGTCATTTTTTGGGGGGGGGTTTAATTAAATAAATGCAGCCTTGGTGAGTATAAGAGACTTCATTTAAAAACATTAAAAATCTTACCAAACACAAACATTTGAACGGCAGTGTACATCAAATACAGATTCTACAATGAACCTTTATCTCATGTTGAACATATTCCCAAAAAACAGATTAACCCACTTAATCTTAAGATCTTAACAACTCAGAAAATCTCCCCTAGAGTAACAAAAAACCTTTCACTCTGTGTGTGTAGGACTAAACTACTTCCACACACACACACACTCTTCAATTCTTCACTGCCAAACAGTCCCTGGCAGCTATTACCTATTACTAATAGAGCACACAGCAGTTCACATTCAATACAAAAATCATTCAGAGCGGCCCACTTCGCTTGGCCAGGCTCCTCAAATGAGTGCGGGGAACACGGACAAAGAGAGACTCTAATGGGCCCTCTTGAACCCTTTTAAGCCCCTGACAGACTCCTTTAGCAGGGCTTCCATAGAACTTGCTTGATAGACTGGTTCAGTCAGCCATGGTTAGCTTTACAGAGCTGTGAGTCGAGGTTTAGTGAATTAAAGAAGAGCAACCCATGAAGGTGTAGTCGAACAAGCCAAACTGTTTCTGTGGAAATGCTGAGAGGATCTTACCATGTTGGAGTGGACGGTGGCTTGCTCGATGTAACGGGCGATGCCTGTCACGAAGGCATTGCGGTCCTCAAAGTTGGTGTTAAAGTTGGGCTGAAGGTGGCAAAAAGAAGCAGTGTGGTTATGCAAGCACTGTTTTGTACGTGTTTAGGTCATTTGGGTTTATATATTCTAAAATATACTGAAGATCTAGATCAAGTGTGCCACATGTCCTGAAAAGTGAAGCCAAAGCATTTGGATCACCCCCTGGTGGCTAGCTGCAGTATAGGTCATAAATCCCACCCTCTCCATGTAATCGAATGAGACGCAAGTCAAATAAAAAAAAAAAACATTTACACTTCAAATCCTTTTTTCCAAAGATGGTTTCTGTCATTTTAGGTAGTTTTTATCACGCAAATGATATGTTATTTGAGTGATAAAAACTACAATATGTTCAAGTGTTTTTCCAATGATTATATTATCAATAAGTTATTTGATGCTATAAAACGGGGTGTAACGTCACGATTGACAGCTGTGTTTGCGATCGAGTCTGCGGGAACGGAAGTATGGGCGGGACCTTGATACCGCAGCTCCACCTCAGAATCACTACTGCGCAGGCTCAGCCTCCAAATAACGTAATCAGCAATGAAAGTTTCTGGGATATTTTGGCTTCATTTTTCTACAGTGCAACGAAGTGGAGACATATCGTCAATCTTTTTTTTTTTTTACAGTCTATGATCCAGATGAAGGGCTGCTCTGTGGTCAGTTTTTACCTGGTAAATGAGGGACGAGGGCAGAGGCTCGATGCAGGGCTGCTGATCTGGGAGCGGCAGCTCCTCCAGCAGGTCCACATTGGACAGAGCATCTTCCAGAGTCACTGTGGATGCCATCACTCTAAAACAAAACATGAAACACGTATGAGACATGAAAACTGTCTATGTTCAGGATAGCATACTACTAGTGCTATAAACAAGTTATGCATATTTTATGCAAGCAGACTACTGCATATGTCAAAATGTGCAGTATTATCGCTTGACAAGAATACTGTATGCCTATCTCAGAAGCAGCACACTTGACTTGACCTTCCACTTCAAAAGTGATTAATCGGAATAATATCAACTGCAATCTTTATCTTGAATCAGTATTTGATCATACTGCCAAAGATTTTCACACGAAGACATTCTAAAGCTGAGATGACAACTGGACACTGCTTGGTTTGAAGCACTTACTGTTACACATCGCATACAGTTTTAAGCTTTGCCATCACAGGCAAATAAAACAGTTATTATTACAATTTAAAATATTTCATAATATTACTGTTTTTGTGATGAAATGTTATATATAAATAATCTTAGTGAGCATAATAGGCTTTTCAAAAACATTTTTTAACAGTAGTATACACTCATTGTGACTATTTTCAACATTTTATTTAATGTAAATATTATTTGTGACCCTGGACCACAAAACCAGTCATAAGTCACATGGGTATATTTGTAGCAATAGCCAACAATACATTGTACGGGTCAAAATTATTGATTTTTCTTTAATGCCAAAAATCATTAGGATATTAAGTAAAGATGTTCCATGAAGATATTTTGTAAATTTCCTACCATAATATATCAAAAATGTATTTTTCTAAGTAATATGTGTTGCTAAGGACTTCATTTGGACAAATTTAAAGGCGATTTTCTCAATGTTTTGATTTTTTTGCACCCTCAGATATAATAGTTGTATCTCGGCCAAATATTGTCATAT
Source organism: Anabarilius grahami (assembly GCA_003731715.1). NCBI lineage: Eukaryota > Metazoa > Chordata > Actinopteri > Cypriniformes > Xenocyprididae > Anabarilius > Anabarilius grahami. The sequence goes on along the minus strand of RJVU01019434.1, from coordinate 1,224,284 downwards.
CCTAACAAACCATACATCAATGGAAAGCTTATTTATTCAACTTGTATGATGTATAAATCTCAGACCCTTATGTTTTTTGGTCCAGGCCATAGTAATAATAATGATATTCACATTAAAAAGTTAGATTAGTAAAGTCTTCAAGACTATGAATTAATAAAAATGTTAATCCTGTGTCGTTCTGCTCCAGAAGGCTGTACAAAACACTCCTGCTAGTCTATATGGCTTTGATATCACAGCATAGATCGTAAGCATAAACATAAATAAAGGAAATGTCTGGAAACCATGGCAACAGGGCAAGCAAGAGGTTTAATAGCTGACAGGAAAAAATAAGACCTCAAAACATTCAAAGAAACATCCTAGGCAACTAGGCAACTTTTCACACCTCACAGCATCGCCTGCCAGAGTGAAAATGTCCCCTCCTCCACCTACTTCCTCTCATGGGGCAAAACCTCATATTCGTGTCATAATCTGACTGGAACAATGCAATAAATCTCTCCTGTAAAAGGGAGTTCATGCTGACAGTGATTTAATTGCTACAAATTCCCAACTCTCACTGAAAATTTAAATTTAATGAAATAAATTGGTTTGCCAATGCAAATCGCTGTGACACAGAACATTTTGCTGATCACTTGTTTTTTTATTTCTGCAGCTGGCCCAGAACCTGTACATTAAACAAACATCTGATTGGCTGTGATTGTATGTCATGTTTTGCAGCAGATTCACATTTCACATGGACAGCCAAATTGCTTGTTGTTTATCTGGTAATGACCACAACAAATGTACAGCAGTTGCTGACAAGACAACCAATGGACATCAGAAGAGGAAACACAATGCAGGCCTGAGGAAATGGAGAAGGGCTTCTGTGATCTTGTAGAGGTAAACTGTAAAGTCAGATAAATACAGACAGACAAACTTAGTGTGCTGTGGACATTACTAGCACACATCTAAATTTAGATTTAGGAAGGCCCTTGTGTATCTGATCATGGTGAGGCACATCTAGAGAGTTAAAACAGAAAGGAACTTAGAGAAAAAAGCAGAAGGAGATATGTGATGAGGAAGACAGTAAGTAGAAGAGAGTGGGCCATTGCAGTCTATCATGAAGAACAGGCTGTCTCTAGAGAAACGGTGATGTTATCAGACACACACTACTGTGGTTGACACTGACAGCTGCTTCTGCCAAGTGCTTTTGACTGTGTAATTTGTTTTGATGTTAAAATACAGTCTTCTAGCACTGTATAATGTGCACAGACAACAATAAGTAAGCACTTGTATGACTTCCTGAAAATGTAAACAGGGCAGGACAACTTGTTTGGTATTTTGGAAATCTGTTTGGACATTATTCTTTTTGCAATTAAGTTTTAAGTCACTAGTGGTGAAATTTGAAATTGAAAACTTCTACTTTAAATTTTGGAAAATTAAAGGGATCTGAGATTGAACACAGATGTTAGACTGAATTAAAATCTATGAAATATAATGATGCAAAGTACAATTAAGATACTAATATTTTAACGTTATGTGTGGTTCAGATACCTCTTGGATTTCATCAAAAATATCTTAAATTGTTGTGCGAAGATAAACGAAGGTCTTACAGGTTTGAAACGACATGAGGGTGAGTAATTAATGACAGAAATTTCATTTTTGGGTGAACTTACCCTTTAAGGTACTAATATGCACCCTTTAGGGGTACATACAGTCCAAAAGAGTACCTTTTGAAAGAGTACTGCCCCAGTGACACCATTTTCCTTAAGGTGAAGGGAACAAAATAATAATAGAAAAAAGTATAAATAGTTCACACACGTAATTCTCAACAATCTGATCTTTGACAATGATCTCATCTTCTCATGAGCTGAGTTAGTGTTTAGGAATGTACAGTTTGAGCTGATGCTGTAATTGCAGCTGGTATTATTTCCTGAGGCATTACAGCTTGTTACACCCACTTCGAGCAGCTCCATTTAAGCCCTACATAATGAATATTTATAAATGAGCAGCTAATCCATGCAGGACGCAAACAAACTACTGTCCTTTAAATATTAAAAAAAGGTCTTTATTATTATTTTATTTTTTTTGTAAGCTTGACAGCATGCAGGTCAGCATCTTTTGTTGAAAGGGAAGTGGGTTAGAGGCTGTGGACAACAAGAAATGACATCTCAACTGTGGGTTTTATCTGTCAAAAATGTACAAACAGTTGCTGATGAAGTCTAGCACTTTTCACTGTAAACTCACTTGCTTCGAATATAATGCAGACCTGAATGATCACAATTAAATCCATAAATCAATTTTTTTTATATTGCTGTTAGGTAAAAAGGGAAGTTGTCTTGAGTGAGCTGAACATCGTTCCTATTTAATGCTGCAGTAGTTCCCTCTTTTCAGATGACATGTCTTTGAAAAAAATGCTGACATGCAATCAGAAATCTTGTCTTTTCTCATTACTCACTGGCAGTAAACCAGATCATTAACCCAAAGTGGCCCCGTCATAGAGAACGGTGTGTTTTGGTCCATCAGACCACTGCAGTTAAAAGCAGTACAATGTTGTTTAGAGAGACCACAATCATTCCACAAGCTTTACAAGCCTTGTCATGTCCCTGAAGTTCTACACGCCTGAATATTTCTCCACGGGGCAGGTCATGATCAAGCACAGTCAGATAAATGGGAATGGCAGCAGGGAAAATCTCTATTTAGTCTTTTGGATGCCCAGATTTAGATCACAAATTCTAATCAGTCAGTAATGATACTGATGCAAGTTTATAGAACTTTAAAGGGGAAACTTAGAGGGGACAAGATGGGTATTTAATAAGACTTAGCTGCCTATGCCGTAGAAACGCGAAAACAATTGAAATTGCACTACATAGAAAAATGGCTCTGGTATTCCCTTTACTATAATGCACTTTTGATTTTGGCACCACTCTCTGTCGAGCTGACTGTCCATGGGCAGGAATACAAACATGTGGAAGTTTGATCTGTTTGAAGTTTGGAGCCCCGCACATGACATGCGGACCAAAATATTGTGGTCACGAATTACGAATTCACTCCCACAATTTAAGAATCGTTGCCTTTTTTTTTAATTCATCTAAAAAAAATAGAAAAAATTATTACAACAAGGCCACTATTATTAAAACAAGGGAACAAATTATTATATTGTGCGTATGATTTAGTTAAATGAGGGAACAAATTAGTAAAACGTGCTGACATGTATATACAATATGCTTTTTTTCCTGCATGTCATGAGCAGGGCTCAGTAGTAGTTTTATAAATAATATAAATAAGCTGTTAAAATAAACACTGACAAATAAACAGGGATATTGGGGGTGCAGGCAACAGAAAGAAATAGTACACAACACAAAGCTGGCTGAAAATTGGCAAACATATCCTTTAAGCCGACAAAACTTTAAGAAAAAAAGTTCTTAAAATTTTAAGAAGGACATCACTGAAAGTAGGCAGTTCAGTAAGTTGCAGTTCTTTATCAAATAGGGTAAAATATGATTTATTTTGCTGAGGTGCTGTGGTTTGTTGCTTTGATGTCAGTCAAACAAGTGCAGTGCTCTAGACTAACATTTGAGAGCAGTGGTACCGGTGCCACTAAGTTCTACAGATGGTGGCACCAGCACCTGACTTGGTAGCACTGGGGGGTGGGGGAGTTTTAATCATAAAGGTAATTTAAATCATAAACACTGCTTTGAAGCTTTACAAATCTTTTGTTTCGAATCAGTTGTTCGGATCGTGTATCAAACTGACAAACTGCTGAAATCACGTGACTTTGGCGCTCCGAACAACCGATTTGAAACAAAAGATTCGAAGCAGTGTTTTGAAATTGGCCATCACTAAATATTGTTGAAAAGTTGTTATTTGTTTTTTTTTTGTCGCACAAAAAGTATTCTCGTCGCTTTATAATATTAAGGAAGAACCACTGTACTCACATGAACTGTTTTAAATAAGTTTCGAGTGCCTTTCTGGATCTTGAGATGTTCAGTGGCATTGCTGGCAATAGAGGCCTCACTGAGCCATCAGATTTCATTAAAAATATCTTTATTTGTGTTCCGAAGATGAACGAAGGTCTTACGGGTGTAGAACGATATGAGGGTGAGTAATAAATTACATAACTTTTATTTTTGGGTGAACTAACCCTTTAACATGTTCAGTAACATGTAAAAACCTAATTTTTTATAGAAGAAAATGTAAATATTTTTGGTCATCACATTAAAAATAACATTTAAATTGGGCTTTGCTAAGAAAAGTGTAAAGCACGTGAAAAGTGCTTGAATTTCACTCTCAAAAGGTTGTACAAACCATGAAATGAATAATGTAAAAAAAATTTGACTATTTCTGCCACAATATCATGGTTACAGTTAGCGTTACTACATTAAATCCATGGTGAATGTTGGTGATTTATGGAATGTAAAGCCTTCAATAACTTGTTCGTTCATGGTACAATGTTTCTCCTGGTTTCCATGTCAGCCCTGTTTGATCTGATATCTATGGTTTATAATAACAAGAGTTCAAACACTTTCTCACTGCATCTCCCACAGTGTCACGTCATCGAGATTGGCCTGCAAGTAAATCTGTTCTGAGCTCGCGCTGCGCTGTCTAAATTGGTCCGAGCAGATAAACTGTTTCGTTTGCCGTTTGTTGTTTTTCATATGCAACGGAAATGGCAGCTCTTATCAGTTGGGCAACGTGGTGGTCACACCAGTGTAACCTCTAACTAAATTTAGTCACACCGGCAAGAAAAAAGGTGGCAAAATGCAACCATCTGGAGCCTTGGAGTGGGAGCTTCTTGATCAGAATAAGCTGTAAAGTGAACCTGACTTCATGCTAATTGCCAATACACAAGACTGGAGACTGCTAAGCCTATTCAAGAACAACTACATTGGACGTTGAACTTGGACGTCACTTGACGTTGGACTGTCTCCAGTCCTACAGCCAGGGTGGAGATAAGTCACTGATTCTGAGCATGTACATAAATCACAATCTCAAATGCAAGAAAAAAAACACTTAAACTACTCTCTAAAGTCAGACAAACCTATGAAAACTCTAGTCGGAATATCTAAAAATATCAAAACCGCAATAAACAGTCCAGACCAAACATTCCCTGAGGCTGACACTGCCATCTTCAGTGCGAGTCGTGCGACATCCCATATGCCTCACTCTGGCTGCATGCCCTGAGCTCTTTTACTCCTGGAAATCCACTAAGTAAGTATTAAACAAAGTACAGCAGCTCTCTAACACACTGAGAAGATTTCCACCTGTGCTGATGGATATTAACTGACCATGCCAAAACATGACCTCAACTCCAGCTGCACGCAGGATGAAAAAGGCCTTTTTTGCACCACGGGTGCTGTGCATATTCAACACCTACTGCACACGGTGCCTTCCTCTCTGAAATGTTCACATCTTCACACACACATTTTCCTCTCGTGGCAGCAGAGGTGGTGGCAGATGACAAAAAAACTCCACAAAAACTTCAGTGCAGCACGCACTGGTGTGCACATTCTAAAATACACACAGCTTTGACGCATACGGCTTTTATTTCACACTTTATATCACACTAACTTTGAACATCATATGAAGATCATCATATCTTGTTGCATTACACAAAAAAGCATATGTATACATCAAAGTAAACTTGTGATTACCTGCCACCAACTGTGTTTGGTTGGATCTTTTAAGCCTAAAGATGCCTTTCCACTATCTCCGACATTCTGACGTATGATTGTCCCTCTTAGAGGCAGTTGCATAGAAATTTCAAACTGGTTGTGATGCAGCCCTTCACTTATTCGCCATGGTAAAATGAATGAATAATGAATGTAAGAATACATATTCACACAAATCAAATGAATACCAATACCATCTGAAAGAAAATCATAGTAGGTTTTCTAGGGCTAATCAACGCAAATAATTATTTAATTATCTTTCGAACACAATTACTCATAACCACCCATTTTACAGATGCGGTGTTTAAAGATTAAAATTTTAGTGCAAAAATATTGGTAATTCTTACCTTACACTCATAGTTTTGATTAAAATACATAACATCTGGCCGGGCGGTCGCACAGCCGCAAAAGTTAGAATATTTCTCAAAGCTCAAAACGAATCAAAATTTTCACATACGCATATGGTCAATACTCAGCACAGATCTCTCCATTAGACATGAAAGACATCCGATCTGTTGTTTGTCAGAGATGGTGAAACGGTGGATTAATTTGTTCTAAATAATCTGCTGAATCATAAAACCCACTCAGGCTGCCACAGTGGAACAAATAACTTCCTAAAGCATCATTATCAGCATCTCAACAGGGTGTGGGCTGAAGACCCACATGCCTGACCTTTCAACAGCCCTGCTGACCTCCGGCCAATAAAGACATTTCCCTTCCATTTCTGTCTTTAAGTCATTTTCAATCCAGAAAAGAACTGGATTAAAGATAAGGAGAGGGGGACTGACACCACATAATTGGTTTACAGACATAGACTAAGCCTAGTTCTCGACTAAAGGGATTTTCAAAGAGAATCACCCCTGACAGAGCAGTTTAATCCATGTCTAGTCTTAATCTGCATCCAGAAAACAAACTGACAGGGTTTTAGGAGACAAAATAAAAGTTTAAAGTGCTATTATTCAACTCATTGTGGACTGCTCTGATTGGAGGTTGCTCAAATAGCAAGAAAACCAATACAAATCTCTCATTACCTTTCAGTTTCTGTAAACCTTAATCTTAGAACGTCAAGTAGAAAAACAACATTAAACATATATAATGAATATAATATACATGTAGAACAGTGGAGGAAGTTAGCTGAATTTTTTTTTATTATTAAAAGGACAATATTTTTGTCTCCTTTGAGTTCTTATCAGGGGCATTTTTGTATAGATAGATAGATCTTATCAGTGGGTGTATCTGACAGGCAAGCATGAAAAATTATCTAGTATCTAAATGACAAACATACAAAAAAAAACTCACAACATTACTTACTGTTCCATAACTTAACATACAGAAACACTATTATTCAGTTTCAGTAAAGTTGTACAGAAAGCTGTTCACCCAAATTACGCGACAAACTACAACGCATTCATTATAAACTGCGAAGCGTTCTCTTGCGTCTACAACTTCTAGCTAGTTCTAGTTAGTCGCGTCGCGTCGACTGTAAGTTAGCTCTTCGCAGTCTCGTGAACAGGCCCACTTTATCCACGACGTAAAACTTCAAACAACTCAGAGGAATTCAACCCGACAATACCTTTCCATTCTGCCTTGCACATGCTGAAACATAAACATATATTAGAACAAAACTACGCGAACGCCAACTATTTGACTGCCTAATTAACTACATAGAAAGCGTTTGAAAAAAAGACAACACCCAGAATGAAAGTAAGGCAAAGCTCCGCTCTACCCACCCTTACGTGAGATTTCCAGGACAAACTATCCGCTGCGCTTCGACCATTCATTCATGCATTTTCCGTTGTGATTTCCAGTTCTAAGGTGGCTGAGAGGATGAAGTTTTCGGTGGTTAATCTGCGGTGGTTTGGTGTGGTTGAGGGAGTTTGCGGAGAAATCCTGCTCGCGGTGAGTGTTGTCGAAAGCGCAGCTCAGGCTGGAAGTTCCTGTTGAACTCTACATGGAGATTCAACAGGAAACTCCAGCGCCGCAGTACAAGTTCACTGCCAGCAGGGGGCGTTCAGGAATTTAAATCCGTGAGTGCAGAAGTAGGATTAAGAAAATGTGAAGAGTAAATATTTAAAATAAATATTAAAATTTAAGATATGCTAATACTTATATGTATATTCATCCCCATCCCCATCCTATTCCATTTTGTTTTATTACATATTCTTACTTTGCTTTTATTTTCTTATATTCCTCCATTTCATATATTTGTTTACCACATCCGATTTATTTTCCTGTATTGTGTATTTCAGTGCTCAATATTATAATATCGAACCATTGAAGCTTTTGTTGTTGTTATTATTGAGACAAACTCTAAAGGTAGAGTTACCTGAAGTGTGAGATGCGTATACACTACAGCTCAAAAGTTTGGGGTCACAAAATGTTTTAAAGTTACTGAAAAAAGTCAGAAGGCTACATTAATTTGATCAATAGTGACTGTGACATATTAATATTGTGAACTTTATGCAATATTGTGAATAATATTGTTTTTTGCAGCCATTACTCCAGTCCTAAGTGTCACATAATCCTTTAGAAAACATTTTAATATGCTGACCTGTTGCTCAAGAAATGTTTCATGTTATCAATGTTGAAAACAGATGTGCTACTTAATATTTCTGTGGAAAAGCGTGATACATTTTTATCAGGATTTTTTGATAAATAGAAAGTTCCAAAGAAAAGAACATTGTAAAAATTGTAACTAAAGTCTTTTAAAGAATAAACATTATTTCCTTCTAAAACAAACCCAAAACTTTTGAATGGCAGTGTATATGAAAAAAGTATAATACAACATTATACTGTATCTCAAAGCCAGGGCAATTATTTTAATATGCAATCCATTCAGCACAATGAAAAACAGCTTTAAGCAACCACAAAACATACAAATTTAGGCTTAAACTGCATACAAATGTACTCTACAATTTTCATTGTTAGCTTATACTATGTACAGAACTTTACCTGTAAATTAAATGGCTTTTGGCATGTGCATTTCACATATCCACTGCATGTAGAGAACAATTAAGTTTTACATCTGACATATTGAGCCGCAACACTGGCCAACAACGCTGAAAAACAAACAGCCAGAAGGTCCACAAAACATTACATTATGTATCTTGATGCAGCAAATGTGCTGTAGACAAAGTAGACAATTTAACACAAGTTTCACTGTTTACAGACACAAAGTGCTACTTCTGTACCAATGAAGTGCTATTGTGATTTTGTCTGTCTCATGTGCTATGATGTCAGATATCCTGGTACAGACAAACAAGAACAGTACAGCAGCCGTCATGCAGCAGTACAATAAATAATCTGTCTTGTGTTCATCCAATGCTCTGGATTGGAACCATGTTCAATCTGTTAACACTGTTCAAATCCAGCCATTAGCGACAGCGCCAAGGACTCCACTGTAAAAGAAAACGGAAACACGAGTTGAGTAAAACTAAATATTTCTGAATCATAATCAGGAGCAGTGGAGGACTTACAATGAGGAAATGAGCCTCTGCACACAGCCTTGTTCAAAATGGTCACAAGAAACATGTGACAGTTTTTAAAATCAGACTCCATTTTGTCAATCGACTCGATTCTGAGGAAGAAATGAAACATTTGAAGAATGTTAAAAGTCATGTAGAAGCTAAAGGGAAGTAAAACCCCATCCTCATCAAGCTGAAGTGAAAGCTGCAAGATGAGAGCATGTGGCTAGACTGAAACATCTAAAAAGATCCCAGAGTTTTGAACTTACTTCCAGGCCCCAAAACCAGCCTGCCATCTGTCTGAGAAGATGAGAACTAAATTCAGCACTTTCATGATGGCCTCCTTGACAAAACTGACCTGCAAAGACACAGTAACCCGAATTGATGAAAATTCTATAACAGTTTAAAAGTAAAAACTAGGCCAACCTCCATTGGGAAGACAGCTTACTGAATTAATAAGAAAAACTGCAAATGCGACATGCAAGAATGAGCCAAAATGTACTATGTGTTTCCTGACAGACACATTATTTGGCCTGTATAATTTTAGCTTACTTTCTCTCTGAGCAGACATCGGTCATGAATGGTGGACAAGTATCTGTAGTGGATTTTAATGAGCTGGTCCAGGTCCTTTGCCTCCTGTACTTGGTGTTGAAATTCTAGACCTGTACTATGTAGGATCTGTGAATGAATGCATGGTAAATGTCCACATGACGATAAAAAATATGTTAAAATCAAAACAAATTTATCAGCATTTTCAAAACTCTACTGTATAAATAAATAAAGCATATTTTCCATATGTCAACCTTACCCTAGTCATAATGTAGTTGTGCAGGCTGTTGACAAAGTGCATGAGTTTGACCCTCAGGAGAAACATCCTGTGAATCTGCTGGTTTATGGGCTCTTTGGCTGTGCTTTCCTCAGATTGACCTCCTTCTTGCCTCTTAGCAGCCACTGTCAAATCTGTAGGAAGACTCTATTTTAAGATCCAATAACAGCAAGTGAACTGAAACCATCCTGATCTGAGAATACTGTGAATTAGGATAGTTCTTATTTCACAGGGACAAAAGACCTGTGATCGTGGAACAAGTTGCAATGGAACTATGAAGTTACATCAATATGAAGATGGCATGTGCTTTTAATTGTGTATCCTTTTTGTAAAAACATGCACTAGCTTTACTTCCCTCTTGTTTTATTACATATAAACAGAAGTAATGAAAACTTTAGAAATTAAATCATATCTCACCACTGAATCGTAATGTGTCCAGACTATATTTGGCCCATTTGATCTGAAGCAGCAGTAGGAAGACCTGATTGTAGATTTTCTGACACTCTGAACTAATAACAATATCTACAGGCCATGGAACCTGGTGAGAGAAATGATGCACAATTTATAAAAACAAAATGCAAAATTTATAAAAATATGAATTATCATAAAACAAATACATACATTTACATTAAAAAATACATTATTTAAATTTATTATAAACGTGTTAATACAATACTCAAAGCAAATACTCAAAGTCGAAATTAAATTCATTGAGAGTTTCTGACCTTATAACTCAGAGTAAGACCATCAAGGTTATTCACTGGCTGTTTTTTTCTCGCAGGATCAATAGTTTCAAGAAATATGGACAACCTATAATCATGAGAAAGATGTGAGAGAAACATAAGTGAACCACAGGATATTGAGTGGTGACAGATAGTCTTGAATGGTAAACCACAGGATCTCTACAGCTCCATGTGCAGTACCGGCTGCTGTCCTCTGGGTGGCGCTGTCCAACAGCCTCTTGCAGCTGCACATTGAGGAATGCCAGCTGCTGCCAGCTCTCCTTCTCCAGAACTTTGTCAAAGATGGCTGTGTAGAAATCATACATAGTATCCCCAGCCTCCAACAGGAAGTAGTTTCTCATGGCCTGCAAGTAGCCCAGAAGCCTAAGATTAAAAAAAGAGAGAGGTTTAGGCATAAATGTTCTACAAAACTATATTGTGAGGTTTATGCACAAAGGATTCTCCTGCAGGATCTCACCTGTAGTCTTTCTTCAGGGTTCTCATGAGGTTCCCACAGCATTCAATGTATCTCCTCTCAATATGTGGATACAGACAGGAACGGAGCGTAAGCTCAAACGTCTGACATGTCACAGACTCGGAGGAGCGGTCCAAAATTACACTGCCGCCCGAGAATTTCTCATGGAAGTCATTCTGCTCTAAATAAAGCCTGCAAGAGATAAAACACATTACCTCAATGGAAAACAAGCTAATTAAAATTGTGAAGGACAAAACAGTTACATTAGAGCTGCACGATTCTGGATAAATTGAGAATCACAATCTTTTATTTTATTTATTTATTTATTTATTTTGGTTAAAGTAGATTCAGAATAAATTATTTAAAAAAAAATTGAATAATGAGTAATTGAATTGAATGATTCAATTACTCAAAGACTTGTTTCATTACTGGACAAATCAGCGTTTTTGAACAAATCTCTTGAATGATTGATTCAATGACAAATTTTTTACAGCAACTTGTCGCCACCTACAGGTGTAACTATGTAATTGATACAAATTTTAATGTCAAGTTAATTTCAAAAGGTGATTTACTCTTATTTTGATCGCTACCATAGACATCAGTGTTTATATGAAAACTATAAACTTTTATTCCAGTACTTCTATGATAATTTGAATGTTTGTAACAGAAATTTAGATACTGAGTGGTTGAAAAGACTGTTTGTGAAGCTGATTCATACCTATACATGGTAACTGCTCTCTGTGTCTGTGGCAGCACAGATTTGAATGTTCGATTTGAATGCAGATTTCAATTGTGATTGTACTTGTCAAAGGTTTAATACACATAGGCGAATCGTTGTCATTTAAGAATAAGATTGAGTGGGTGTTTGAATTGAGATCGCAATCTTTTAACGATTGTTACATTAAGACTGAAGGTTGAATCTTTGAAAACAAACTCTATATTTAACCTCCTTGGTCACACTTTATATTGGGTGTAGGGTCTTTAACTACTATGTATTTACATCAAAGAAATTGTTAGGTACAATGTACTTATGTTCATGTTATATTGCAAAACACTTCTGCTGCTATTGAGGTGGGATACGGGTAAAGTTAGGGACAGGTTTGGTGGTTTAAGTTGTAAGGGAAGGGTCAACAGAGTAATTATAAATGTAATTACAGAAATTAACTACAGCTGTAATTTCATGCATGTACTTTTTAAGCATACTGTAAGTACAATGTAAAAACATTTATTTACACAAGTATATTGTATCAAATTAATAATTTAAGTGTTATGTATATACTATGTATATTACATAGTATTTAAAGACACTTCATATAAATGGGGACCACATTTTTGTGCTCTTTTGTGTGTTCTTCAGTGATGTCAAATCATTTATTCTGTATTCTGCTGTAACCTTGCAAAATTAATGGCCAGCAGGGGGTCATGGATGTCATCCAGCTCCAGATGACGTGCTACAATGGACTGCATCTTGATCAGGCTCTTCTTAGTGGCCTGTTGCTCGGTAACCGTATTCGTTGGTGATTCTTCTCCATACCGAAGACGTGTCTGCACTGACTCCAAGAAAAGCATGTACAGACTCTTTCTTTCGGCATCTGCAGAGACACGAGTGTCAGAAATATTACAACAGTCTTGTTTATCATCAAACTTTCTATATGCTATAAGAAATATATA
>RJVU01019434.1:1199089-1211318 GCA_003731715.1 Anabarilius grahami | reverse complement strand
AAAGATGATTAAGGAATTAAGGTTGTTACCCTTAACAAAATATACAAATATAAAAATGTGAGCGTGCAACAAAATGAAAACTGTATTGAAAGTTGAAATTATAAATCAATACAGATAAATAAACAGAATTACAGAGAAAATTACCTATGACTATCAGTATCTGAACCACCATGTGACATATTCATGTCATGAGTATAACTGACATCAGTGACACTGCATTAATAAACCAGCATGCGGCAAAGCAGTAGCTCATACAAATAACAGCATAAAACATAAGACATTCCAAATTAAATTCGCTTGTCATTTAATTCAGTGGTTCAACCTTTTTGACTCCCTTTGTCCACGACAAAATTCAAATCCCCCATGTAAGCTAAGATACTTCTTATACTTCTGCTGTAATTACACTTCTGATTGTGTTCTAACTTTTTGATTTACAGAAATTAAGCGCATAATATACAACAAATATATTAAAATTAAAATAGTTACATTCTGTAATTTCAGTAGATTCAAGAACTATTTTTTTCTTCAGGATTCAATCACAAATCTATGTGACTTTCCCACTTGTTTGTGATTTTCTGCTTTGACACAATCTGCATTGTAAAAAGTGCTATATAAATAAAGGTGACTTGACTTGATTATGAGAATATCACAAAAACACAAATTCAATTATTTTTAACTCAAAATACATTTCAGAGTTTGATAATAATGTACATTCATTTTAGAAATGTCCATTACTTTTTGTTTAATTTCCATAATTTTACAAGGTCTATAAATCTTACGTTTAAAATTTCCTCATATTTACAGAGTCCCAAGTCTGTTGGAAACCTGGTTCTTAAATAAAAATGACAGTTGTAAAGGAAACAAATTAAAATATGTAATATAATGTCAGATACGTTTCATCTTGATATTTAGCTGTTTTAGCTTATTTAAAAGCTTGTTTTGTCTTACTTTAAAACGTTTTAAGCCATCTTACAGACTTTATGAAAGTGTGCTGAGGGCCCCTAGTGGGTCCCAGTCCCCTGGTTAACCATTGACTTAAAGGTGCCCTAAATTCAAAAATGTAATTTACCTCGGCATAGTTAAATAACAAGAGTTCAGTACATGGAAATGACATACAGTGAGTCTCAAACTCCATTGTTTCCTCCTTTCTTATATAAATCTAATTTGTTTAAAAGACCTCTGAAGAACAGGCGAATCTCAACATAACACCAACTGTTACGTAACAGTCGGGGTATACGCCCCCAATATTTGCATATGCCAGCCCATGTTCCCAACATTATGAAAGGCATTAGACAAGGGCAGCCAGTATAAATGTCTGGATCTGTGCACAGCTGAANAAATTCGCTTGTCATTTAATTCAGTGGTTCAACCTTTTTGACTCCCTTTGTCCACGACAAAATTCAAATCCCCCATGTAAGCTAAGATACTTCTTATACTTCTGCTGTAATTACACTTCTGATTGTGTTCTAACTTTTTGATTTACAGAAATTAAGCGCATAATATACAATGACAGCTGAATCATCAGACTAGGTAAGCAAGCAAGGACAATAGCGAAAAATGGCAGATGGAGCAATAATAACTGACATGATCCATGATATCATGATATTTTTAGTGATATTTGTAAATTGTCTTTCTAAATGTTTCGTTAGCATGTTGCTAATGTACTGTTAAATGTGGTTAAAGTTACCATCGTTTCTTACTGTATTCACGGAGACAAGACTGTCATTATTTTAATTTTTAAAACACTTGCAGTCTGTATAATTCATAAACATAACTTCATTCTTTATAAATCTCTCCAACAGTGTAGCATTAGCCGTTAACCACGGAGCACAATCAAACTCATGCAGAATCAAATGTAAACATCCAATTAAATACTCTACTTACGCGATTAGACATGTTGCATGATGAACACTTTGTAAAGATCCATTTTGAGGGTTATATTAGCTGTGTGAACTTTGTTTATAGCTGTTTAAGGCAAGCACGAGCTCCGTGGGCAGAGAGCACAAGATTTAAAGGGGCCGCGCTGCATAAATCGGCGCGTTTATAATGATGCCCCAAAATAGGCAGTTAAAAAAATTAATAAAAAAAAAAAACTATGGGGTATTTTGAGCTGAAACTTCACAGACACATTTAGGGGACACCTAAGACTTATATTACATCTTTTGAAAACATGTTCTTGGGCACCTTTAACTGACACAAACGCCCTCAAACAAAATCCTTGAATTTATTTCTAAAAGTCTATGCCATAAACAAACCGGTGACTAGCTGTTCTCAGATGCAATCTCCGGCTGATGCTAGATCTCTGTAGTTATCTACATAATTATGATGAATCACAAGTGTTCATCAATGTCAAGTTACTGCTAAATGTAGCAGCACTGACCCATTTATAGCACATGTCATTGTCAGTAAATGCTGCAGTCTTGTGTTGCTATATTTGACAACTTTGTATTATTTTGCATGTGTCATAGGCAGGGGGAACAAAATTTATTATATCATACGGGACGGGCACTGAAATATACTGAAATGAAATAAAAAATAACCAAATTCAAATATAGATAATAAACTAAACTGAAACAACAAATCTCTGGAGACACTGACCTCTGGAGGAGCAATCTGGCTGTTCCGTCTCCTTGCAGTCCAGGTTTTTCAGCAGCTGCATGGATTTGCCAGCCATTATGATCTGCTTGATTACAGGCTTGAGGAAGGACACCATGGTGTGCTGTCTGCTGCTGGACGCCTGCTCCCCACCAGAGCTTCCACTGGCAGCATCGCTGAGCCTCTCCTCGCTCTCCACCGTCTCAGAGACGCTATACAGCGTGTAAGTGGCATACCAGAAGTCCCTGTGGTTTACTGGTACATCCTTGTTCCTAGTAAACATGTCCATATATTTCTTTATTTGGCAGGCAGTTTTGTAATAAGTAGGATAATGTGAATTCATCCAGTGATTAGTGCAAAATAAACCCCAAAAGAGTGATCAGCACCACAACATGACACTGAGGGGACTTGTGTCACCCTGGCCTGAATGGATTTATTTTGGCGATAATGACTGGCTGACTGTATTTAATTCCTTACATAGAGTACAGTTCAAAAGTTTGAGGACATTAAGAGTTTTGAAAGGAAAAAAAAGTTTTTTTACTGCCAGAACCCTAGCTAACATGCTAAGGGTGTCCTGCAGATGGCGCTAGCTTGCGCAGTGCTGTCAGAAGCAATCCGTAGATGGAAAAAAAATTGTGTGGAAATTGTTATATATGTTTTTCAGGATTTTTGATGAATAAAAAGTAAAAAACTAAAACAAAACAAAAAACAGCATTTATTTGAAATAGAAATCTTTTGTAACAACATAAAAGGCTTTACTGTCACATTTAATAATTTAATGCATTCTTGCTGAATTAAAAGAATTCATATCTATCCAAAAAAAAAAATCCATAGTAATAAAAAAAAATTGACCCAAACTTTTGAAGTGTAGTGTACATAAACAAACATTTAAGTTTTTTATACCTCTGAATTATAAACTCTTTGGCGGGGTCAAATAAGTGACCGTGAACGATCCATTCATCTACAATCTCAAGGTATGGCCGGACTGTTTCTACCCAGAGAGAGAAAAGAAGTGCCACCTGATAGGAAGGGGGGGAAAAAAATGAGATAAATGGACAAATTCAAGTATTTATGCTTGAAAAAACAGGCACACTTACAGACTGCTCAGAGGCCTCGCCCACGCTGTCATATTCTATGATGGCCTTGTAAAGGGTGTTGAGTAAGTGTGAGGCTCGCAAAACGTTGGGCGTTTCGGTCGGCACTTCAGCCACTCCTGTGCAGAAAACCCTATGCAGCATCGTGATCTGAGCCAGATGAGGACTTAACCGTTCCAGCACAGATGACAGAGTCACTGTCTCATCTATGAAGAATCACTATAGAATTAGTACAATAATTAAACAAAAATAACTGTGAATACATTTACAGACACAGAAAAAACAACCTTTGGCAATAATGTCTTTTTCGATAGTATTGAGCTCTTCTTTAAAGCTGGTGAAGTATTTATACAGGGCCCACACGAATGCTTGATAGGTCCGGAAGGGAGGCTCAGAGCTCTTCTTGGAGGATGAGGAGGAAGAGTTAAGACCCGGAGGACAGGGCTCTGCACTGTGGCCGGTCACTTCATCAATAAACTTTTGCAGACGGGAAACAGCCTGCCCATAGGCAGCTATGTGCTCCAGTACAGAGTGAAGACAGTTCTGTACACATAAATAGGAATACATGAAGGAAAGCACTTTCAACCATTAAATACTATGGTTCTATCTTACACAATTACAGAAAGTACAGAAGTTCTTTAGTTTAGGGCTGCACAACGATTAATTGTTTGCAAAATAAAAGTCTGTGTTTACGTAATATATGTGTGCGTTCTGTGTATAACAATTATGTATACATAAATATACACACATCCATGTATATATTTAAGAAAAAAAAATTATTTGAATTTAAAATATTTATATGTAATACAAAATATATATAAATACATATATTTATATATACATGCATTTATTTCTTAAATGTAAACATGTGTATTTATATATACATAATTATTATACACAGAACACACACACATTACGTAAACAGACTTTTATTTTGCCCTACTTTTGTTACAGTGTAATTATACATTTAAGTAGGTAAAGGGGCTAAAGTGTCCCGGGGTAAAAGGCACCTTCGATTTTATTTTCCTCTAAACCACTAGATGACACAAAAACTTGATGTTGCTCTTTCCAAAACATCCGCTTTTCAAGATGCACGTGCAAATTTTACTGGTCCTTGACGCAATCGTGGGCAGGCAGTGCAAAGTTGATTCTGTGCTAATTTGATCTGATATTAGATATATTTTTAAAATGTAGATTTAAATAGCAAATGAGAATCGCTAAAATTATAGAATATATTTTGAGACAAAGGTCTTTTTAATGATTTTCAGTTTTGTTCAAGGTAATTAAAGTAACAGATTTTCAATAACGGAAAAATATGTAAAAGTGTGGTATTTGGGGTAAAAGGTGCCTCTGTTGTTAGGGCACAAGGCACATTAATTAACATGATAATAAATAGCTGGCTGACATTTCCATTTGTTGACATGACAAGGTTAGATTCAGATGGTAAATATCATATTAAGTTGGGTGTCCACCTTAGAGATAATTACCATATTTATAATGAAACAATCATATTTAAAAATTATATTAATTTTATTGTATAATAAAATATCATTTATTGTTACTACTGTAAATCTATATGAAATTATTAGGGAATCTCCTTCAGTGTGAATTGTGATATGCTGTATGTTGGGACCCTCTAAAAAAATGAAATGGTACATCTCAAGAGGTTTATCCCAATCAATAAATAAATTTAATTAAATACAATCTGACTGGCACCTTCCCTACTTCACATGAGCATGGTCAACTTCCAACAAATCCCGAAAACTTAGGTCTGACAGGGAATGGGGAATGGTGAAAAACTGTCTCCACTCACATTAGTTAGATGAGTGACCACCACATCATTCCTTACAGTCACTTTGCCATCATTGTGCTGGAAAATGAAAAGTTTTTTTACACCAGAGAAGAGCCTGAGGAGAGGCAGAAAAGAACACATGAGCAATGAGTCAACCTTTTGATTCATTCTCTTCCAGGTAAGTAAACATTCAAGTGTCAGCAATTCCAGAACTGCTCATTCCCTGCAGGTTTAAACTTGTATCCTAAAACTTATCCACATATGCAATCTCCACAAACATAACATATGCACTTTCCTTTGGTAAGAGCAAGTCTGTCCAGTTTGTTAAATATAACCATGGCAATCTTACAGATATCATACCAAAGAGTTTCCCGAATCACTTGTGTCTCTGTAACAAAAGACTTCTCCTCAGGCAGGTACAGAGGCCCAGTGTTATACAGGTGCTGATCCCTGGAGATAAAGAGATTTTAAAAATGTAAAAAAAATAAAATAAAATAAATGTATGCAAAATGACAACATGAAATCTTTAATAAACGCAATTTAAAGCTTGAACAGCATTTGCTTCAAAAACCTTATCAAATCATGGCAGAAAGTCCAAATTAATGGGCTTGTGATGCTGAAAGCGAATAAGATAATCACAAAAATGTTTTACCAGACATTGTAAAGGTTGGAGTGCAGGTGGAGGCTGTGTGGAAAGCGGGGAGAGTTGGGAACCCAATATGAAGTGACAATATGCTGCTCCAACCAAGCCCTGGAGTCCGGCTCACCCACTATGAACACAAGACAGTAGGAACTAGGAGTCCTGATAACATCTTCATGAACTAAAGATTACTTTGAGAAAATGTGATAATACTGTCCCTTACCAGTCCAGGTGACTTGAACTGTCTTGTCATTCTGCTCATGGTCCTCCTGTGGCGTTCTGTCTACCTGTATACCAGAATCCTCTCTGCTCAGGGGCTGCTGGCTATCTTCTTCTTCACTCTCTTCCTCAGACCAGTCCTGCCAAAAGATCAAATGATCTGTTGTGCTCTACTACTGTTAACATACCTACAGTCAGTTTAGCATACAATAGCACTGAGGGGTCAAGCCATCTATCGCCTTGTCCCAAGGTTGGTGGGAACACCTCAGGATCTGTACTGAAGAATTATTGTTAGGAATTATGTTGGGGGTCTGTCTGTACACATACCAATTTCAATGAATTAGTTCCTGGTCTGTTGTGATTGGTCTCCCGCTTACAGCGCATGTCAGAAATGAAACGCTGATTATATCTGAATTTCAGCTACACAGGCTTCCTCATTCAGCACTTGTATACAATGATACGAACAGTAACGATGGCGTCGGTTTTACCGTATCAATTTTGAAGTATTTTATTATTTATCATAAAGGACAGTTTGCTCATAATTGATGCGTTACAAAAATGTTAATGCTTTTAATATTTAAAATCTCTTCAAAATCCTTCTTTTTAGAGCAAATTCATAAATATTAATATTAATATTAATAAGCTGACAAATCATTTATAAGACATATTGAGCAGACTTTTAGTATATGATACTAGACAAGAAGTGATCTAATAATCTAATAGAGTTCACTCACTGGAGTGTCTGGAAAGGGCCCAGTATCAATATCTTCTCCTTCCATGAGGTATTTTGCCCAATCAAACTTGTCTTCTTTCTCTGTAGAAATAAACATTAATTAGGTGTAGTGTTGTCCAACAGTACACATGTGTTGACACAAAACAACATAGAAATCTAACCTGTTTCTTTCAATCTGGGTCTTTCACAGTAGTTTGTGTTGGATGGAGAGTCAGACAGATGGAGTAATAAAGCCAGCATACTGTAGTGGGCATCAGTCTGAAGACAGTAATAGACATATTCAGCATATGTATTGTTCCAAGTATTCTCTGAATGATGTCAGTGTTATCCCACCTTGGTTCCCTCAGTATTGGGAAGAGGAGAGCTGAGAAATTCTTCAGTTAGCCGTATCCAGCTCTCTGCTTTACTTAAGTCAGAGTGGACCATGAGTTTCTCATGAATCCTGGGAGAAAAAGAAATCTCAATTAATTTTAATAATCAAAATATCAGCATAACAAACAATAAAAGTACACATAATTGTGCAAAGCTTCAGACTTCATACCCATTAATGGATCGCTGCACATTATGTCTGTTGACATCAAGGAAATGGTGAAACCTATGAAAAGGGGGGAAAAAAACATAAGAGCTTCATATTGGTTTATGTGCAAAAATAAATTAAATGTTAAGTGCAAAATGGAAAACAATGATTAGTTTTTATTCCGTTATTTAGTTTATTAGTGTTCATTAGTTTTGTCCATTTCTTCTTCAGTTTCCTTTCCCCAAATACATTCAAGCCATTACAGTAATAAACAAATGGAAAAATAAATGCACCAAGTACTTACTTGAAATTTGACCAAGTAAACTTCAGAGCCATTTGAAAGTTTTGATCTTCCTCATCCTGGATGGCAGTAAAATGTGAGACGAGTCTCCGGGTCTCCAGCTCCAGCTCCTTCTCAAACCTGCTCCAGTGAGCCATTCTGATGATTCAAGGATCAACTGAAACACAAGATACATAAAGATAGATAGACAGAGAGACACAGACAGACAGACAGACAGACAGACAGACAGATAGACAGATAGATAGATAGATAGATAGATAGATAGATAGATAGATAGATAGATAGATAGATAGATAGATAGATAGATACCTGTTTTTTGGTTGTGATGCTGACTGGAACGAGCCGTTATCAACAGCTGAACTAGCAAAACATGAAACCCATAACAAGAGTATTCGCTACATGTCACAGATAAAGCAAAAATATGCCTTCTCTCTCCCGATTATAATCCAATAGCGAAAGTCGAACTGAGGGCTGAGTTTAATTCTATTTATTTTATTATCATATTACATGTTTCCTCTGTTGCCGCCTCCATGACTTCAGGCGCTTCTTCTGTGATTCCGTGTGAACAATAATAACACTGAGGGGAGCTTTACTGCCACCTATCAACCAGGAGCGAGACACAACAAGCCAACACTGCCAGACGAAAACATAAAAAAATAAAAATAAAAACATCAAGAAAAAATCCATTCAATATACAATGGATCATTCAATGATGGCAATATACAGATACACATTTGTATCTGCGTACCTTTCAATCATACAGTATTTTATTATTTTGTTAGAGTTCTGTAGAGACAAAGTAAAGGACAGTTTGTTCATAATCGATGTGTTACAGAATGTGCATTAACTTCAAATAGTTCGAACAAAAGAGGTCTCAAACTGTATCATCAGATAACTAGCTCACTGCATCTAAACTGTACTTTTCCGACATAGTGCTGGCCAAAACAATGGTTTTGGTACTTCTGTATTCCTTTTACATAACCTACGATTGTTCTCAATCATGGAAAATATTTATATTATAAAATTATACATTTATATTGCATGGTGATTTATTTAATTATTTATCGTATAGGTCAATTTTTATTAAATACAAATATTATGCTCGTATTTTGGTAGGTAGTCGATACTATTACCTCGGCTTTATGAGTGACATCTTAAGTATCCAATAACAATCTTCTTATGGGCAACTCCCACTAGCCAATCCTGGCGCAGGGGGCGGGACTTGTCACATTACGGGTAAGAAAAAAGATTCCACCCTCTAACTTTACTGCTGTAATCTAACAGTATTCATACAGGTAGGGGTCGAGCAGTTCGCCGAGATCCGCTGAGGCCATGAAGAGAAGGCTTCAGAAAAAATACATCATCTTGATTCTAGGATACTCCGTGGCGCTGCTTTTAATTCCCTACGTTTTAGATTACCGGAGCAAATCGTCCCACATTAAGGATGGATATCAGCAACAAAAGTGTCCCGATCTGGAGAGCACCATCGCCCTGTGGAGTAGCACCAGGACGAGCAATTCAACGGAGCTGGAGGACTATGGCAACAGGAGTCAGTCCAGAACGCACATATACCTCCACGCAACCTGGAGGACAGGTTCCTCGTTCTTAGGGGAGTTATTTAATCAGCACCCTGATGTGTTTTATTTATACGAGCCCATGTGGAATATGTGGCAGGCGCTTTATCCAGGAGACGCGGGCAGCTTACAAGGAGCAGTGAGAGACATGATGAACTCTCTGTTTAGATGCGATTTCTCAGTGTTAAAACTCTACGCAGGCTCGTCCAACATAAGTACCTCTTTTATTTTCGGCTGGAAAACGAACAAGGTCATTTGCTCCGAGCCTCTCTGCAAAGCGTATAAAAAACACGAAATTGGGTTAGTTCAAGGAGACGTCTGTAGCAAGTGCCAGCCCAGAGATATCAAAGAGCTGGAGAAAGAGTGCAAAAAGTACCCCGTAATGGTCATCAAAGACGTGCGGGTTTTAGATTTGGCGGTGTTGGTGCCTCTCATGCGAGATCCCGCCATCAACCTCCAGATAATACAGTTGTTTCGCGACCCTAGGGCTGTGCACAACTCTCGACTGAAGTCCAAACTGGCTCTGGTGAAGGAGAGCATACAGGTGCTGAGGAGCAAGAAGCAGAGCGACAAATACAAGCGCCTTCTGGTGCCAAGCAATAGGGTCCACCGAGCTGATAACTACGTCTCGAGCGCAATGGAGTTAATATGCGACAACTGGCTCAACGACATGTTGCTCGTTATGAACGCTCCGCCGTGGGTGAGGAGAAACTACATGCATTTGAAATACGAAGACCTAGTGCTCAGACCGGTGGACGAGCTCCAGAGGCTCTATCGTTTCGCCAACCTCAGCCTTTCTAAGAACATGGAGAAGTTTGTGATGAACATGACACACGGACAGGGCTATTCTTCAGATAAACCCTTCCTCATATCATCCAGAGACGCCAAAGAGGCAATTTACGCCTGGAGGGAAAGGCTGAACGTGGAGCAGGTGAACCAGGTTGAAGCCTACTGCAGTGAGGTCATGAGACGGCTGGATTATCGTAAGAGGAACATGGACAATACCTAAAACCACCAAAACATGAGTATATGGTATGTTACGTGACTAAATGGTCAGGGTATATGGTGAGCTGACAGCATTATTTGGGCACTATTATGAAACACTAGTTTTTGAGACTCAACAAAAATTATATCAGGTCACACTTTGCATTTTACAGTATTGTTACAGAGTGTGAAAAGTTCTTCAGTTTTTGGCAAAGATACCATAGTAGAAGCATGTTTGTTTTTTTTGGACATGCACCATGGTAGTGCCATTATGTTCCTGGAAGCAACTTAAAACACGCTTCATGAATTTCAATACCAAGATAACACTACCAAAAAAAAAAAAAAAGAAGTCTTACCAACTTCAAACTTTTAAAATTTACCATGGTACAGTCGGTCACTGTACATTTTTACAAGCATATGGTAACTAACTGAGTTAGTACCATTCGGTACCACAGTATTCTTGGAATACCATATAAAAACCATCATGTATATTAAAGTACCATGCTATTACATCTGATACCATCACTGTATCATGGTACTAGCATTTTATTAAAGGGAAATACAGTGGCATTACAATAAGTAGAAAATTAATATTCAAGCTGGTACATGTATTTATATAAATATAAAAAAGTAATAGATTTTAGGCACAATATTATAGTAATATCTCGCACATCTGCACATCCATAGTATATTTTTGTAAGGGAAATGCCCTTTATTTAATATTATTACTATTGTAATTGAATTATATTTACATGTAATATGTGTAATAGGGTCACTGCATGATGTTCTACGACTAGATGCAAAATGTGGCATCCATGATAAGAAGGGGCATGTTTTCTACTGCTTTAGATTAGCACCGAGTTTATAGTTGTTAAATGGGTTGGTTTACATTCATCTAGCACAACTAAACACATTGATGCTTCCATCCATTACATGACAAGAGCGTCAGTCCCAGATTGATTATGCAACACTGTAACCAGTGTAGTTGTAAAGATGTAAATTGATTTTATTGGCAGTGTGCTGTTATGCAGTATATCTGAATGCCATGCACATACGCTAAGGGACAGACAGCCTTATAGCAAGGGTTGAAGCACACTTCTGGTGTCAGTTCTGATCTATATGAGTTCTGTTTTTTAGAGCACTCACTTTGATTTTATAATGCTTAGCAACCCCTTGGGAAGACGAAACATGGACGCTTTATAAAGTTTTTTTAAAGATAATTGTTTGTTAATTAATGTTTGTGTATAATACATTAACTTATATTAATGTTGAAAATGCATAAATGCTGTAAAAGTATTGTTTGTTATTTTGTTAGCTATTTCACAAACTAATGCTAACATACAGAACCTTGTACTGAAGTTAGAGCTGCATGATTAATCGTTAAAAGATCGCTGTAAATCACCTTTTGAAAGTAACTTAAAGGTGGCACAGAGGATCTTTTCGTCGACTGAGTTTTTAAAATGAGCGCATTCTTAAGAACAACCCCCCTCCTTCACAGCTCTTTTCAAGGGAACGCCTCCCAAAACTCGTGCACGAGTATTGGAACACGAGTGTTTACCACCGGCATTCGCTGTGTTATTAAACCGGGCACACATTTAACGACTTGCTTAAACATTCTGACTGTGCTCAACATACAGCGATTGTTTCCTGCTCCTGAAGCAGATTTATATACTTTCACATTGAATTTGAAAACCGACTGTAATCGCAGACTGAACGCAACTGGCTCTGACTGGACGCGTTTGAGCGCGATCAGTCATAAGTATCAATTTACATTCATAAT
>RJVU01019434.1:1163720-1198938 GCA_003731715.1 Anabarilius grahami | reverse complement strand
GCATTCGCTGTGTTATTAAGCCGGGCACACATTTAACGACTAGCTAAAACATTCTGACTGTGCTCAACATACAGCGATTGTTTCCTGCTCCTGAAGCAGATTTATATACTTTCACATGGAATTTGAACACCGACTGTAATCGCAGACTGAACGCAACTGGCTCTGACTGGACGCGTTTGAGCGCGATCAGTCATAAGTATCAATTTACATTCATAATCGGCCTTACAATCGTTAAGTGTGTGCGAGACTTAAAGCCGCGCACACACTTAGTGGATTCATTATGTCGGACTCACCGCAGGTAACTCATAATCTGCAGTTGTTACTCCTGTCTCCTGACAAAAACATTGCATGCGGCACCTGTGGAGTGTGGAAAGATACTGGAGCGCGCAGCCGCGCGCCTCTCACAAGGAACGTAATGGCAGTGATTGACAAGCCAGAGGACCAATCGTTTACGCGATGATCGCGTGATGTTTTTAAGGCCCTACCTTATGCACAGATGATGTATATTAATAATATTCCTTTCAGTGCACCTAATAAATAGTCTTTTATC
The DNA here is from genome assembly GCA_003731715.1 of Anabarilius grahami. Taxonomy (NCBI): domain Eukaryota; kingdom Metazoa; phylum Chordata; class Actinopteri; order Cypriniformes; family Xenocyprididae; genus Anabarilius; species Anabarilius grahami. The sequence goes on along the minus strand of RJVU01019434.1, from coordinate 1,198,388 downwards.
AGTTAGTAAAGACAGTTTCAAGTAATATTGCAAAAATGTATAAAACAAAACATCCTCTTTAGTACCTTTAAAGGAAGGGTAGGCATCTTTGGAGAGGCTAGCAATAGCAAGCTAGCTTTGAAAGCGTAAGATCCAACCCTCCCTTCAGAGCGCTCTCCAAAGCCATGCCTCCTCCAGTCTGCAAAGCGTCACAAAACGGCGTTAAATTACCTCATGTCTTCATAGCAAATAAATATTATTACACAAATAATTAAAGCTGCAAGCAGCATGGAAAGGGCCCTCGCACCTGGTGGCCTTAGGAAAACAGTGAATAGTGGACAACATGCATTTAACCAGGTAAATATAGGAGAAAAATAGCAAAGTCATTTTGATGTACCACAGTTCCTGCTGCCAGCAGGTGGCACTTTGACTATAACTGAATATTGCCAGGTAGATGTCTTTAGGTCAGGACTATTGTTACACATGTGAAGTTTGGGGCAGATTAGACATTGTATGTCTGAGTTACAACAACTTCCTGTTTCGTTGCAATAATTGCATACTTTAGCATGATTTAACATGTCTAGCATGTTTGGCACTTGATGGCATATTTTAATATGTTTCTGTGAGTGCATTATGGTTTAATTCTTTTGAGTAATTAATGACAGAAATTTCATTTTTGGCTGAACTAACCCTTTAAAAAGAGACAAAAGAAGAGCCAAGTTTAACCGAGGTCATTGATCCAGTCTGAAACCGACAGCACATGGTGCCAGTGGAGTCATGGGGTTAATACGATCCTCTTGAACTCTGCAATGTTGTATGGTGGTGTAATTTTGTCACTTCTAAACAGCCCTGGATCAGAAAAATGACCAGTTTTATTCAATATAATGGGGAAAAATCCTGTAAGTGGAGTCAGCACAACAAATTTACCATAAATATCTTCTCAGCACTGTGACCGGTAAAAATATCCAACAGAGGTATGTGTCAAATCAATTATCCATTATGCTCGAGTCTAATTTCATGGCGAAGCATGTAAATGGTGCTCTATAACAGACCGATGGATCACGATACAGGCTTCTTTGTTATCGCTATCAGAGGCATGTGATGGGGGCTGGTGTGACCTAACAGACTTGACCACACGTGGTTGGAACAGGCTGAAATATAGGGACTGCTTTGTGCTGGTTAGTCCCTGGAGGGACCAGTGCTCCCTGAGCTGAGCCTGTCACCAGCTCAATCTGTGAGGGCTCTGCCATGACTAACTTAGACATGCTGGCACCAGACATACATCCCTGACCAGTACAGACCTCTAACTGTCTCTTGGTACCAGAGTTCATCACGGGCTTGTATAACATTTTTTTTAAAGGTTTTGGATTGCTTTTTGGTTTACTGTTTGGGCATGCCCATGCTTTTCATCTGTCTTGGATGGTTAAAAAAAAAAAATAGCAATATATTAATTGCATTATTAATCCAACTATACAAATAATAGAGTAATTACATAATATTTTAACATTATTATTGTAATAAAATATATATTACTAATAATAACAATAATTCAGGGTTCCCACGCTTCCTGGAAAATTGATTACTATTTTTCCAGTCCAGGTAAGCAAATGGAAAATGAGATTAAATAAAAAATGTCCTGGGAAATTATTTTTAAAATGTTTGTGTTTTCCTTTAGGCTTTAATTGTTTCACTCTCTGAAACAATTAACGTTTAGTAGCAGAGCTATGTTCAGGGACAATGAATTTCGACACATGAGAGAAGTATTTTGAACGATGATGTTTAGTCTCGTGTTGGCCCCTGCAGCCTTTAGCGAATGTTATGAACTGCTCAAGTATTTGCAGCAACTGTCATACAGCCTGTTTTATTTTAGTTCTGGCTGTTGGCAAAAGTACCTGTTCTTTGGTACTAAGTCGTAACTGAAATATTTTTAAAAAAGTAACGCTGCCTGCCTTTTTGCTGTACCGGTAGTCCATAGCAACGGGTCAATCTGGTACCTGCTGATAGGCGGCTGTTTTTTACTGCATTGAGCATTGTAGTTAATGTTGAGCACATGAACGCAATGGCCAATCAGAGATGTTTAAATTAGTCAGAATCCGCTCAAAACATTTGTTCAGTGCACCAGAGTTCTACATGCTCGCGAATGCTTTCCTTATAACCAACAGGGTAAACACAATGTAAACGAGATTTATTGTACAGAGTAGTCAGCGTCATTGATTATAACAGGAGTTTTCACAAGAGCGCAGAACTCTGTGATCTAGCACTAAACTGAAGTGATTGACCGGTTCAGTGATTATAAAGGGGCTATTTGTTTATCTGTTCATAAACCATTCATAATTTGAAAGTTTTACAACCATTTTTAAAAATGATTGAATCCAAAATGGTGTTGACTGACATAGTGATAACCAATTGGACAAAAAAGTCTGATATGTTAAAATAAATCTTTGTATTAAGTGTAAATGCAGACTAACAGACCTGCCACTATTACGTGTAATGCGTTTCCTTTTACTTGATCATTTTAAAGCAACGTTTACTCAATTTAAAAATATTTAAAGGCTACAATTATTGCGCATGCAGTTTTATTAACCACTAGAGAGACAAAAGTTAAGGACTGCAGCTTTAATATTTTTATTTTGAAATATTTAAACAAAATACTCATAAAAAAACTGAATTTATAGTTAAGTCATGGCCATAAACTGCACATATTTTAAAGACTTGGAGAGGGGAATATATTACTTTAGGGCATGATCCTTGTCTTTTATTTCCGCCGTAGTGAAATTGAAAATTTCCTGGAAAATGATCGATGAAAAAGAGGAACCCCGGAAGGAATAGGAAGCCTTATTTTATTCTATTAGTAATTTCCATTAAGAATAGGCCTATAGGAACACATTGTTTCACGCTGAATATCTGTGACAAATTCTAGCAGTGTCAAATTACGCACTGTACTTTTACGACAAACTTTGTTGACATTCTACACAAAATCAGTGTTTTTAGTAAATGTCCCAATATCCCCTGTCCACAATAACACAGCTCAAGTCATTATGTTTCTCTCTTTGCTGTAGGAGCCTGATGTGCTGTAGGAACAGGAGGACAGAAGGGGAACAGCCTGATATAAAGCTAAACCAGGAGGTGCTGAGGAGCAACACCCCAGGATCTCCTTCACAGAGCCGTCATGGGGTAGACGACAGAAGAGTTTGATAAGAGAGACACTTATAAACCCACCGACCTCAAAAGATACTGACAAGAATCCTGTAAGAAAAAGACTAGCAATAACAGAGGAATCCAGTTCAAAATGAAACGGCTACCAAAGGCTCAGTCCCGGCTGTGTCCTGACAGCCAGATTTCATCCGCAGTAATCCCTGCCCAATCCCCAGCAGCCCATAATCAGCCACACGAGACAGACGCTTGGGTCGTTGCACATGCACTTGGCCTGGAGACAGATATCCCGTTGGGTGGATTTCATAATGAAAACATTTCTTGGCGTTCTTGTATTCATCAACCACGAATGAAAAGGGATATGCATCACTAACACTCCAATATCTGTGGTACCACCCAAAAAAACTGAAGCACAAAGTGCAATAAAATGAACTAAAGAGCTATAGAAAAGGGTGTAGAAAGAGTTTTCCCAAAGAAAATTCTGACTTCTCTACAGCAACTCACAACACTCCCACTGGTGTGAAGTTTCCCAGTTCCCCCCGGACATCAACAGTTTGTTCTTTTTGTGTGAAGTCTGCATCAGGCTGTTAGACTGTTGTGTTCATCTATGTATAAAGAGGATAGGATTGCAATTTGAATAGTTAAATGGGCGGAACTTCTAATCAAACTAAAACACACAATCATATTTTGAGGAAACAGGTGTTATTGTGCTCTAATAGAAATCCTTTTACTGGTCAAGAAATTTGACGGTATTATCATTTTGTTAACGTTGTTTTGTCACCTTTTAAACAACATTTACTCTAAAGCTATGTGAACCATCAGAATTACTAAATGAACAAATCCATTATTTATAAATAAAACTTGTACATACATTTTGTAGTAAACCACTAGTTTTGTTTTTTTTATTATTATTTAGAGACATATAAAATAAATCAAATACCTTATTTAGGTATTGCTACTGTATCTCACTTTGATATATTGGTTATTTTCATAAATGTACAATTGTTCAACTTAAATGCATACCACAGTTGTCACATTATTTGACAGGCATCTTTATGTATAATAATAATATTGGGAATTTAAATGGGGAACAGAAATAGCACATATCACAGACATAAAAATGGCAGCTTATGGTTTTTTTTGTTGTTTGTTTATATGGCATATATTGACATGCAGAACAGCAAGTAAAAGATGAATGCTACAGAAGGGAGTTACATATCCTGAAGGTACATACAAGTCCACTAATAATACGGTCAGGAAAAAAGCTATCAAACACGTTGTAAGAGTCATTCAGCAGAGGAGTGATTTCATAGCCCACGTCTTGCAGGATTACATGTGAATTCAGTCTTTTGCTACAGCCGGTTTAAGGTTCTGCACCTCAAACTGCGGTTGCCACGAAGCCCATGAGGCTCATTTTCTAGCCGAAACTCCACATACATAGTGCAATTCTCCTTAATTCACATTTAGGTTCTGAAATAGATTCTGTTGAAGTTGTTTGGCGATGCGTTTCCTCGCACAGCTCAAACAGCCCTGTTAAAAGCAAACGACGGACAGACTCAAGTGCAGACAATTGAGGCAGCTGTAAAGGTTATTTCATGGAAAGAGTGCAAGGTTAGTTTATTATGAAGTTCAATATAAATTGGAATGAATGTTAACTTATTTCAAATATCTGCAAGTTAGTTATTAACTAAACGCTTGGACTTCAGACTTGTATTCATTAACAAGAACTCATTTCTAGACACGGAGGACAGAAGGAATGCACGTTGGCGGTTGATAGCACGGGGCCATCCGTATACTGTATGAACAGACAAACAGCTGGGTCAACATCATGCCGAACATTCCAATTCAGATTCATAATTTCAGAATCGCCGGCTGCCATATAGCAGCAACTCATACATAATGTAAAGATCCACCTACAAGAACATTCTAACTTGAGGAGGCGCAAAATGAACGCCACACACGCAAACACTTGGATTCTGATATGAAGTCTCCTTCATGATTACATCATCACAAATTCTGGCTGAGAGTTTGCAAGTGGTTAATATTCTAATAAAATATAGCAATACATGCAAGGACTGCAGCTCAGCTGCAGCTAAAGTGCATGGCTCATACACTCTGGTTGCATCCAGCTGTTAAAAATTAAAAAAAGTCCCACGTCTGTGCAGATCAACATTCATATTAACAACAACCAGTATGTAAACCTGGCTTTGATACAACCAAGATATTGCAGAAAATGTAAACTCCAACTGACTAAAGTTGAGTATATCAAGGTTCCAGTATGCAGTCATGAGATAAACATGCACTCATGTCAAACAAAGTATGGCCTGCAGTATTTACAAACATTATGATCTGTTCACTCATTTGCATGATGGTAGAGGTGAGCATTTTAATGCAAAAAAATATCGTCTAATGTAATACTGGATGTTAATATGTAAAAACTGACTTCCCTTCAAGAAAAACTGGTTTAGTCAATCTTATTTCCAGTTTGTGGCAGCATTGCTAACAGAAAACAAAGAATTAATGATCTAAAATGTTAAGATGTGGCAGGTGGTGATCATATGAAAGTGAATGTTAAGGGCGGCAGAGACCGTTCTGCGTCAGTCCATTATCATATAAAACAGCAATAAGGACATTTAGTGTCCAAAGCTATTCGAAATGCATTCTTAACAGCAGTTTTATATATATATATTTTTTTTTTCCCTCCTACAAGTCACATTTTCATGAGGAGACACTGAATCACAAAGTCTGCCATATCATCAATTACGCCACCTCCATTCTGGTAAATACATCCCGAGCACAAACCCTCCTGCTCTCCATCTTTCTGTTTCCTTGATTTTTCAGACCCACTGCATGAAATCTTTGGAGGGGTCATGAATGGTCAGATGGAGTTATGTGCAAGAAAAGTTAAGGTATGAAGCACAGGGAGGTGTGGTTTAAGGTTTGTGGACTGGGTCAAGCGTGGTCCTCGATGGGGAAAACTAAACGTGTGCCACGGCTCAAGAGCTCATGTTCACGTGTATCCAGTTCGCGTTCCAGAGCGTCTTCCGATGTGCTGTCGCTGCGTTTGCCGTTCAATCCCCAGCTCCCGGCCGATCCTTCGGGGCCGGAGGAGGACGAGGCTCCGTTAGCTGTGATGGCTGTGTCACCGTAGGTCAGCGTCAGGTCTCCTTCGTTCAGGATGAGGTCTGAGTCACTGTCTCGCAGCGGCTCGTGGTTCTGTGGAGCACAGTGACAAGTCGGACATGAAGGGAGGAGGACGGTGCACACACACTCACAAACACTATTCAAGCGCAACACAAAGGTTCATGAGGGACACTGTGGAGTCACAAGACGACAGGATAAAAAGAGAAATACACTTAGATGTCCTTATGCAAGAGAAAAATCACACACTTACCTGTGTGTAATACAGCTTTCAAGTTCAGTTGGAAATACTGTAAAAGTTTGTGTATACGAATGACCAACAAAGTCATTTAGAAGCGGAAAATCAATATTTTCTTAAGCACCGTTGAATGCTTGATTCAAACGCGGATAAGGTATTGACGGCATGAGCGGTTTCTAAGCAAGTCAAAACAAGTCTTGATTAAAAAATTATTTAAAAAAAAAAACCTATATAAATGATGAAAAATGTCTTGAAATTTAAAAATGGAAAATGTCTTTATTAAATAAATGCTTGCCATTTAAAAAAAAACTAAATGTCTTGATTAAAAATGTCTTTAAAAAAAAAAATCTTGATTTAAAAAAAAAAAAAAACGTTTTAAGATTTAAAATAAATCTCAATGTCACAGTTTAGTTTAAATACGTCACAAATTAGTTAATTATTTATAAGACAATGCATAAAATGATTATATAGGTTGTGTAAAATTGACAGACGTATTCATTTATGTTTATCCACAGTATCCGCTGTATTATCATTCATTGTGTATTTGTTTCGTTTACACTACTTTTATATTTAGTTTCCCGTTTGATCATGTGCCATCGCAACAACAAAAAACTTGTCAAAAATGTAGGAGCTTCCCAGCTGGACTTGAAGGCAGCATAAACAATGATGGCAAAACAGCAAATTTACACAACTTCCTTCACATTATGTATATGTAACAAACATTCTGCAATAAAACAATCTCCCACAGTTTAAAGACTTGCCATTCACAGATCACTGTGTTTAATGGTACTTCACGCAGTCACTGTGTTCTATTGAAGGGGGTTGTCACTGAAGCACAATTATACCAGGGGATTACACTGTGTGCCAACAGATCAAACAAACTAAACACTGTTATGTAACAGTTAGCTTCACATATAGCTGCTGTTAAATCCTTTGAGAAGGATCTAAATAATGCCTGTTCCATGTTAATGGTTTGGGGTGGCGTGATTTAGTCTGTTTAAGCTCTCAAAGACTGGGAACTAGACCTGAGCTCAGTGTATCAGCAGAGTTGAGGAAAGTCCTTCTTATCTCTTATTCCACAGCTCTCAAGGATGATTATTTTTTAGATTTCAATAGTGGCATTCTGCAAACAAATATTTTTTGTATAATGACCACTCAACTGAATAAACAATTGAGTGAAAAAGAAAGAGGCTCGGTGGTATCTTTTTTCATGTAATATAATATATTTATGTTGTTTATTTATTTATTTGCAAAGTAGCCATGTAATAAGAGGAATATTGTTCATTATAGTAAAATAAACCTCTCTTAATATTTAACCCACAGCTTATAATGTACATATTTGACACAATATGGGGAGTTTATTTTTGCTTTGCCACTTTTCCATTAGAAGACAAATCAAAACCATAAAAATCACTATTGGAAAGTGCAAGTCCAATCAAAATAGAGGTGTTGCATATTTTGCAACAATGACTGGCTGACTGTACATTACCTGCATAAATAAACGATTATCATTAAGAGAAACAAGAAACACTTTCAATATGAAAAATCTATAAACAAAGAAGTAATTTCAAGAATGAAAAAGCCTGTTCTTCAATTTTGAAAGACAATACAAAACAGATTTAACTAGAGGAACTAAAAAAGTATATATACAAATTTGGCATTAATAAAAAAAAATAAAAAAAAGAGGAATACATTAAAAGAAATGTTTCTTTTTTTCTCAGATTCAATGAGCAAGCAACTAATAAACACAAATGGAAGAAGTAAAAATGGAACATGGAAAACAATGGTTTTGTTTTTAACCGAGACAGTGAAACAGAGAGGGAGAGTCAGGGTGAACATGCAAAGCAAGAAAATAGGACTCAAGTAAATAGGGAAAGAGGCCATGAACCTTAGTTCACCCAAAAATGAAAATTCTGTCATTTATTACTCACACTCATTTCGTTCCAAAGACTTTCATTCATTTTCGGAACAAAAATGAAGATATTTTAATTAAATATGAGAGACTTCTGTCCCTCCATTGACAGCTACACAACAACCACTTTCAAAAAGTTCATAAAAAGAACATTAAACTAATCTATATGAATTGAGGGGTTTAGTTCAAATTTTCTGAAGAGACACAATCGCTTTAAATGATGAACAGTTTGAATTTAGGAGTTTATTCACATATTAACATTAATCAGCGAATATAAACAAAAGCGCAACCGAACCTGCATGATGCGTGAGAACAAACCTCATTGGTTCTTGGAGAAGCTCAAAAGCAAACATCCTTAAGCTTCCGTTTACCATAAATGATGTGTGTGTTGGTCAATGTTTATATGTGAATAAAAGCTTAAATTCAGTCTGTTCATATAAAGCAACCATGTCTCTTCAGAAAATCTGAACTAAGACTCCTCAATTCATATGGATTAGTTTAATGATCTCTTTATGAACTTTTTGAAGCGTCAAAGTGGTAGTTGTGTAGCTGTCAATGGAGGAACAGAAATCTCTCATATTTCATTAAAATATCTTCATTTGTGTTCCGAAGAGGAATTAAAGTCACACGGGTTTGGAACAACATGAGGGTGGGTAATTATTGGCAGAATTTTCATTTTTTGGTGAACTAACCCTTAAAATAAATGACAGGCTTTATAGGAGGGCCTAGAGAGAACAATTGAAACAAGAAAAGAGGAACAGAAATATATATATATATATATACAGGTCCTTCTCAAAAAATTAGCATATTGTGATAAAGTTCATTATTTTCCATAATGTAATGATAAAAATTAAACTTTCATATATTTTAGATTCATTGCACACCAACTGAAATATTTCAGGTCTTTTATTGTTTTAATACTGATGATTTTGGCATACAGCTCATGAAAACCCAAAATTCCTATCTCAAAAAATTAGCATATCTTGAAAAGGTTCTCTAAACGAGCTTTAACCTAATCATCTGAATCAACTAATTAACTCTAAACACCTGCAAAAGATTCCTGAGGCTTTTAAAAACTCCCAGCCTGGTTCATTACTCAAAACCGCAATCATGGGTAAGACTGCCGACCTGACTGCTGTCCAGAAGGCCATCATTGACACCCTCAAGCGAGAGGGTAAGACACAGAAAGAAATTTCTGAACGAATAGGCTGTTCCCAGAGTGCTGTATCAAGGCACCTCAGTGGGAAGTCTGTGGGAAGGAAAAAGTGTGGCAAAAAACGCTGCACAACGAGAAGAGGTGACCGGACCCTGAGGAAGATTGTGGAGAAGGACCGATTCCAGACCTTGGGGGACCTGCGGAAGCAGTGGACTGAGTCTGGAGTAGAAACATCCAGAGCCACCGTGCACAGGCGTGTGCAGGAAATGGGCTACAGGTGCCGCATTCCCCAGGTCAAGCCACTTTTGAACCAGAAACAGCGGCAGAAGCGCCTGACCTGGGCTACAGAGAAGCAGCACTGGACTGTTGCTCAGTGGTCCAAAGTCATTCGGAAATCAAGGTGCCAGAGTCTGGAGGAAGACTGGGGAGAAGGAAATGCCAAAATGCCTGAAGTCCAGTGTCAAGTTCCCACAGTCAGTGATGGTCTGGGGTGCCATGTCAGCTGCTGGTGTTGGTCCACTGTGTTTTATCAAGGGCAGGGTCAATGCAGCTAGCTATCAGGAGATTTTGGAGCACTTCATGCTTCCATCTGCTGAAAAGCTTTATGGAGATGAAGATTTCGTTTTTCAGCACGACCTGGCACCTGCTCACAGTGCCAAAACCACTGGTAAATGGTTTACTGACCATGGTATTACTGTGCTCAATTGGCCTGCCAACTCTCCTGACCTGAACCCCATAGAGAATCTGTGGGATATTGTGAAGAGAAAGTTGAGAGACGCAAGACCCAACACTCTGGATGAGCTTAAGGCCGCTATCGAAGCATCCTGGGCCTCCATAACACCTCAGCAGTGCCACAGGCTGATTGCCTCCATGCCACGCCGCATTGAAGCAGTCATTTCTGCAAAAGGATTCCCGACCAAGTATTGAGTGCATAACTGAACATAATTATTTGAAGGTTGACTTTTTTTGTATTAAAAACACTTTTCTTTTATTGGTCGGATGAAATATGCTAATTTTTTGAGATAGGAATTTTGGGTTTTCATGAGCTGTATGCCAAAATCATCAGTATTAAAACAATAAAAGACCTGAAAATATTTCAGTTGGTGTGCAATGAATCTAAAATATATGAAAGTTTAATTTTTATCATTACATTATGGAAAATAATGAACTTTATCACAATATGCTAATTTTTTGAGAAGGACCTGTATATATAGACAGACACACTGGAGTATTTATATGGACTGACCCAAAGGAACTACATGACACAATCATTATGACTCATGCACTAAGGAAAGAACCATTGTCATTATAGGTCTGAAAACAGATAACTCTTTGCCAGTATTCACCTCATTCCATCCGCTGCAGCTATGAGGGGCATAATTATGTTACGTGGGAGAGAGGTGGGCGATCAAGCAGTTCTGCAGGACATTTAGCTCATTGTGACCCAACAGCACAAAGTAAGAATATAAGACGTTTGTGAGCTAAGCTAAGCAGCCCGAGCCACAGTGTGAGCATTGTGATGAATAGTGGAATTTGCAGGAGTGAATGGGGCTGTGACCGCTGTGAATAACTGTGTTCTCCATGCTTGAGATATTGGAAAGCCTCTCGGGCTCACCATCATCAGAGTGGCACCATGAAAGGCTCTTTTGTGACCGGGCACACACTGAATGCGTCTTCCTTCGGGTCTGTGTCCAGTCTAAAAGCCCCAGTGCTTTTGTGCATCTGTCTGTCTTTCTCTCTTTTCTTTTCAAACAGGGTTTCACAGAGCAGCAACAACACTGGAAAGCAAGCTATGGAAACCAAAGCGTGCTGTTGAGGAACTCAGAAAAAGCTACTTCTCTAGAAACAAGGCAAAGTGCAGTGTGAAGTAATGACCAATAAACTGGCAGTTAATGGGCCGTTTTGAGAATATTGGCATTGGGTTAATTCCCCCCAAAAATCAAAATTTTTTATTGATACACCTACCAAATTGAATGATTTAATACATGTGTGTGAGTATGTTGTCTTACCTCATAGGCCTGGGGGCTGGTCAGACATCGAGCCAGCGGACCGCAGCAGGCCGGCAGGGTGGAGGTCAGAGGGGGGCCGCTATGGGTCAGGATAGGCTTCAGGTAACTGTACTCGGGTTAAGGGGAATAAATCTGCTGAAGTGTCAATGTCAAGCAGGCTTGAGGCTACAAGACTCTGGTGGATGTAGACCAGTGGTCAGCAACCATATGGGATAATCACAGAAGCGTGCACCTTTGGTCGCACGAATGGATTGTCAGATCTGTGAGCTAGCACAGGTTAAAATCTCATACTTTAAAAGTATTTATAGCACCTAACTTAATAAAACGGGTTGTGTGACTATGAAGAATGATTACCTCAAAATGTACATGCAAGTTTGAGGAACTTTGTACGCAAAAGAGTAGCTTAGACAATCTTTTTGTGATCCGTAGAGAAAAAAACTGGTTTTGAAGCTTATGAGGACAAATAATGTTTTTTGGGTGAACTAGTTAATTCATACATGCCATGAATCAATAATGACCGCAAGACTGTTACTTCCAACATTTGTTCAACAAAACAATCAACCAATTCAAACAATTCAAAAATAGCACTGCTTATAATGGAAGCTTCCAAATTCAGCATGGCAGCAGCAAGCACTTATCTCAGAACAGATATGATTGAGTTTCAGCATCATAATCGCAGAGTAACAGATCATCATCCCCTTAAATAGTTCACTCAGAGTCTAGCACACACAGATCTAAGCAGGACAGCTAGTACGCGTTTGGCAGCGTTTCTTATTTTTGACAGACTAGGATAAAAATAGAGAAGGCAGTGGTAAAGTGTCGATGGCTTGAAACCAAGAACACTCTGTGATGGATTGGAAGTGTATAATATCTTTGAGGGGGGAGCTGAATGTCCCCTGCAAAGCTAGAGAGAGGTTGCCAGGTAAAGACTCTGGAAAATATCTCTGTAGGATGTCCAATAGCGTGGTCTGGTACCCAAAGAGAAATAAAATATGCTGCTGGAACATTTCAATAGCAGTGGCCTTTTGGAAAGCACACAAACACACTTTACTTCACTCCCGAGGGCTTGTGAAAAAGGAAAAGAATGTTATTAGGTAGGTTGTTGTGACAAAAAGACAATACGCACGTAAGCTCAAATGCTTGGCTGTGGGCGCACAGAAAATTGCAAGTTAGGTCTCCTAATAAACATCTGACATAAGCTCTGAGGACCTGTGAGTCACCACATGTGGAGCTCCTAGCCACAGCTGTGCAGGAAGCGGATTGAGAAGTATGTGAGAAAATGTGTGCGTGTGCTACTTTCACCTTTAAGCATTATTTCTAGCAACTGTGAGCTAAATAAAACCCTTTCTTTTGCTATTTTGCTCCTTTCACCACCCACGATCATCTCACTGAAAAGGTACGGCTACAGTACACCACTCAGCACAAAATAATTGCAGTGGACGGGCCCTGCTGAGAGCTCAAGAATCGCTGAGAGCTCAAGAATCACTGATTGCTTCATTCAGGACTTAAAGATTTTGTGAAACTGGACTGCGGTCATTTGATTTTCCGTACAAAAAAAATTAAAAAAATGTACGCAATGACATTTCCAGCAGCTCGTATTGAGGTGCAGAGCTCAGACTGGAGCTTTTTTTGGAGCGGGAGTTACGCAAGAAGGTTGAGGCCTGTCGGTTTGGGGCTTTAGAGGCTCAGTTAAGGCCTCAGAGGAAGTAAATCATTGATCAAAACAGCTATCCTAAGAAATCTTAGAATCTTGCTCACTCTCACTCCGCATTTATATTCATCCAGATCTGCTTTAGTGATTTTCATCAATATGTGCATCTATTGTTTGTTGTGGTGTGGGAGCAGATGTTTTTTGCTAGTCAGTTGCATGGAGCCAAAGTAATCTCACTGGCTAGGCTCACTGAAGAGCAGAGAATAGAACGGTGAATGCAAGAAGTAATGCTCAGCCGTGCTTGAGTTCTTAATGACAGGACCACAAAAGCGTGTAAGTGTGTGTTGTTGTGAATAGAATGCTGAAAGGATACTTGTGGTCAAAAGTATACCAAAGTCTAAAGAGCCAGGCGCTTTCCTGCTTGGTCTTGCTCTGCCCTTCTGACTGGGTTCCATCCTGAGGAGAAAGAGGAAGCAATTCTCATTTGTATAACCTAGGGAAACCTTTTCACATATATTATAATACACTATACCTTAAGTAAATATTGAGATATAGAAAAGCCCTAAATTAAAATAACTCAGAGTACAATTCATTATTGAGGCAGACAAGAAAATCATTGAATAGATGTTACAAAAACTGACTTTAGAAGTCAATATATTGTTTTTTTCCATCAGCCTGTGATTTGCCTATCTGCATATTATGGGCTTTCGCACCGAATAGTTCTAGGAACTCAGTTATAGGAACTAGCCACTAGGATAGTTCCCAGAGAACCAATTTCTCCCCCGGGCCATGTTCCTGGTTGCATCTGCACCAGGACTTCATTTGGAAGTCCACCACAATTTAGAAAGTTGACATTTTAAATGTTAGCTTAAGTCTGCATTTTAGGTAATAAAGGCTTAAAAGTGCAGTGTGTATTTTCTGTGCCAAAAAATAATGAAAGTGAAAATATATTTTCCATCTACTTACAAGTCACTTGTCTAACATTACAAATTAAAAACTGACTGCATATAAATCTAATTTCCTGTCATTAAACTGTTATATTTAAAATGTAAAGTCTGTCATTTAATTATATGACTAATGGCAACATAATACCAGGCCATACAGAAAAATTCAGCAGACTTTTGAATGAGTGGAATGAAATCTGATAATTAACCAGTAATCCTAACCTACAGTTAACACTCAATATTTATCCATATTTATCAGTTGACTCTGTATATGTAGTGAAATATTAAGTCTCGCTCTGTTCTTTCAATTGCCAGTACGTTTATTCAAGTTCACCTAATCTCATGAGTTCAGCTTCAACTTCAGCTTCATCGCAGTTAAAGAGATTACAGATTAACACGATCACAAACAAGCTCACAGTAACACTATACTGCAACCTACCTTAAGCTTACCATATTCCTTTAGTGTTAATACTATAGTGAGGACCACTGTTAATAAGATAAGATGTGTGACAAATACAGAAAGTGTACATCAACAAAAGTAAAACTGTACGCATGCTAAACAGGGTTGTCATTTACCAAAAATTCAATAGTTCATCCTAGTACAAGTAAACCTGTACAATACCAAAGCAAAAAATAACTAATAAGCTCCCAAACACAATACTTTATTTTTTTTTAAAGTTAAATATTAACATTTATATTAATTAAAATAATGGCATGCATGTAGTAATAAAGGCATAAATTAAGAGCAGTAAGTTCCTCTTTTCAATACTGTTGTTTGATTAATAATATTATCTAATTTTTATTAACACTCCATGCACAAATCTTGATTTTGACACAAACCAGGAGCTGGGTCTGACACGTTCTTCAGAATAAAATATTTATTATTTTATTTTTTTCTATAAATTTTATATTTATCATCATACCTTTACCAGAGGGTATGGGATAAAATTAATAAATAATTTTATGAGCTGTTTCAAATAATAAGCATTACAGCATTACAATAGTTACATAGAAAATTTATTACTTCTATTATATTTTACTTGTAAAATCTTCCATACTTGTAACTCAACATACTTGTATCAGATGTTTGTGTTCCAGACTGAAATACTAAGGGAGACAGAGGGGGGGGGGAAGGGCTCTTAAAGACCAAGCAGTTCCTCTCACCCTCTGACCATGTCCTGCTTAGGCAATACATAGACTTCCGAGAAACTCACTTATGTCTGTTTAACTGTTTACTATCTGACAGTAATGTCGAGAAATAATTTACAGTGGAAAACAAAAAGGTTCTCTCTCCTGAGTTAATTTATTTTATTATTTAAAGCATTTCTTAAGAACTGTAGAGAACAAACGTCTTAGATTATAGTTCACCCGAAAATGAAATTTCTGTCATCATTTAATTCAACCTCATCTTTTATGTTCCACAGAAGAAAGTAAGTCATTCAGGTTTAGAACAACATGGAGATTGAGAAAATGACCGCATTTCATTTTTGGGTGAACTATTCCTTTAAAAAGGTTTTCATGAATCTGGCCCAGATTGTTAGTTCTAACTGTTTACATTTATCATCCCAACTATGTTTATCAATAAGTGTGTTTGACCTCTTATGGTCAGTCGCAAGCACTCTTCAAAGAGCATGTCAACTCTTTGACTACTTATAATTCATCATCTTCTAAATGAGAGTGTGCTTCTGCTTTTGCAGAAGCCAAGAAGATGATTGGCTTCTACTGATCTGATTTCTGCCATTGCCCTATAATGGAACCAGTTTAAACCAGGATGAACAGAGGAGAAATGTCATTAGTTTCCAAGGTGTCCACTCCTAATTAGCTTTGCCATTCTAATTTGAGAAACAATTCATGATATAAAAAGCAACTTGTGTGTCTACATTGGTGCATGAATTTGCACTTCTTCAAAAACGCCCACGGGTTTTAAACACGACACAGAAAGCAGTGCTGACACACATTGCCAACAGCTAAGAGGCATCAAGGTTGTTTGCATGGCCACTTTTGAAGGGGTCTACAATTCTTTATCTTAAGAATCGCTGCATGCTTTTTTAGAGGCAGAAAACCGGAAGAATGAAATTACGTGTGGTTTTCTAGTACCTATATATGAGGTTTCACATTAAAGTGCAAAAGGAACAGTATTTGCGGTGGCGGCAATTCAGAATGAGAGTTGCACATTTTACAAAATAAATGCAAGAGTGCAAAACCATAAAACTAGGGTGTCCTGGGTGGTGTTGCTAAGTTCTTCCTTCAGTCTATGGAACATTATGTTTGTTTAAAAAGTGCTAGCACATGTCTCCTTTCTTGCACAATTTAAAGCATCACTTATGTCCATAGCAAAAGTTTAATACTTGAAATATATGGAAGGTAAAAGCCTCATTGGCAGGAGGACAAAAACATATTGAGACTTACTCCCTGAAGGACCTGGAAGCTGTCCCCACATGGCTGAAGATCCTGATCAGGGTCCACTCCAACTCTGAAAGAGACAGAAACTGAACGTCAGTCTGTGAGTGTGCATATGTGACATGAGCATTTAAAGCACAGTGCAAAATGCAGCCACATATGTGCCGTGACCTTTTTTAGCAAAGCCCACAACCAGTAGCAGCACGATGAAAAGATAAAAGGTGCAGTGGACTCAAGCAGAGAGATATTGATCATGTAATGATCTTATTTCACACAACATGCCTACTGCAGCAAGACAAGGTTTCCACTGGGAAGTAGTTAGAGAAATGAACTATAAAGGTCTACAAACAATTCCACTCATTTGTTTTCTTTGGTTGGTCACAGGCCTAAACATCTAGAACACAGAATTTTTAATATTATCTAATTTAGATAAAACTACCATTAAGTAGCAAGTTAAAACAAAGTAAAAAAAAATAATATATCAGTACCATGTCTTGAACTTTGTTTTTTTTTGGGGGGGGGGGGTTATTGGGTAATTTTTTTAATTAAAAGGAATTAAATAATAAAAAAAAATAATTAAGGGAATAATGAAAAAGAAATAGGAATAGTGAAAGTTCAAGGTCTATTGTAGGTAAGTAATCAATTTAAACTTTTTATAAAAATATATATATATTCACTCTTATTTGTATGTCTAATATGTCAAAATGCTAAACGTTTCTTGTCATCACATTCAATTATGAATTACATTAATCATATTAATCAAATAATAGCATGTTTTCAATTCAAAATGGTGAAATAAAAAATTAAAAAATAATTTAAAAAAAAAGATTTCTTTGCTGAATATTTCAATTTTAAGTCGTAAAATATTAAATGTTTAGCTACTTACTGGCCACATACTCTTTCACAGCTAAAACAAAAAGCGTCACATTGGAATTCACACTTGTCTTCTGTGAACAGTAAGCCCCGCCTTCTTTTATTTGATTGGCCAGCTCACTCATTCTGACAGTGATGAGTGCTGTTAGACAGCTGAGGCCGACCAGCCTAAAACTGTAACTTTTAAAACTTTTTTTTGTCATCCTAACAACAAACAGAGTGGTGCATAATGGAGTACAGCAGAGCAGAATCAATAATATCAAATACAGGGGGGGGCAATTTGGCCATTTCTAATTATTGGGGGGACTCAGTGTCTATGGTGGTTACGGCCCTGTCATATAGTTTATTGTCAGATATTAGAGATATTTTTATTTATCAGTATCAATTAATATTCGATATTAAAATTGTACATGCTCATTTCACCTATTTTTACATTTAGATTACTTTGCCATCATCTATCTTTCACTGAATCTAAATACTAATTTAATAACACTTAAATATAATATGAAAATATTTTTTTCATACTGTACATATAACATTGTGATACCTAAATACACTTTATGATTCATTATAGTTTTGTTAATGTTTTATTTTTAATTTTTAAAAGTATAACATTTTAATAATCAACCATATCGACCATTTATTGGTTAGTGTTGTTAACTAATTAAATATTTTTTGTTAATTGAAATAAAGCTGAAATAAAATAAAATGAATATGAAAAAATATTTCTACTTTTCATTTAAGTCGAAGTACTAAAATTATTAAAAACTGAAAAAAATTAGACAAAAATTAACTTAAATTAAAATTGAAGATATAAAAATAAAAGCTTAAAAATATTAATAAATACTATAATAGTACATAAATAATCCTAAAATAACACTGACTCATTGGTTATTGGCCATACCATGACAATAATTATTGGCTTATCGTTATCAGCCAGATAATCATCCCTAAAACATCTGTGGTTGTTTCCTGTCTATGTCGGTCAGACTGTCTTTTCCTGTTTGTGTGGATGCTTGAAATGAATAAGCTGCAAAGTGCACCAGACTTCTGTCTGTAGTGGAGGCCAAACTTGTGGGAACAGCCAGACATGTTCTGCCATTCACTCGACTGGCTGAAACACGAGGAGAACCCAGCAGACCTTAAGAGCTCAGAGGGTGAGATTCTGCTGAGATAAGTGACACAATAGGTGAACTTTCACTTTGGCCTTTAAGCACATTTACTGATCTTTGATTCTATGTCTTATCTTTCATTCTTCCTCTCAATTAAAGCTGTGGATATGATGTAGCTACTGGCTTTTGAACCCCAAGGATCAACAGAGACTTCATTGTGATGTTAGGCAGAGCTTGAGGGTTAGCAGATACTCAGACATTCTCCGCCCATGTGGACAAGCGCCAATGAAAACAAAAAGAGCTGACTTATCCATCTTTGCTCTCACAAGTAGTTAAACCTTTACTAAATGTCTTATCTTTTCAGTCAGCAAGGAAGATGTTTCTCAAAATGTGGGTGACATTAATTAAAATAGAGAAGCGAAAAAAAGTGTTAGCATTCTTCTGCCAAAGCCAGTGACACATATCTGCGACAAACTGGATGTCTTAACAAGCTGCTGTTGTTTCTACCACGTCTGGAAGGGAACTGTCTGTAAAACAAAATACAGTTTCCCTCCCCAATGGTTTAGAGAGTTGTCCAAACAGGAGTTGATTTGCTCATGTGCAAGTTACATTGGGGAAGGGGAAATGGTGGAGAAGGAAAGAGCTTGAACTTTATATAAGAAAAATCAGGACGCTAAAGACTTGAAAAAATGGAGGAAAAGTAAGAGACAAAAAAAAAAATCAGGAAATGGAACACAAGGAAATAATTGAACGTAAAACAATATAAACATTAGACTACTGTAATGACTATGTCTGCAGATGGAGGATGGGCTACATTAATGGGTCACAAGGAGGTCGGAGGGGCCAGTTATAACAAAAGGAGAAAGTAAAGATCGAGGGAGAGAACCACGTGCCGCCCCTAACCACATTCTACACAGTCTGCAAACGGCTACAGAAAGCATATCAACATGGTGGATGCTGAACATATCCTTCCTGTAAGACGGTCAGAGCAGCTCTCGTTGTCAGCCTGTGTGCGGTTGCAGATGTACCGAGGCCAAGGACAGCAGATTGTTGGTTTTTAATGCAGGTATAAGTGGAAGCTTATTAATTTCAAATGCCTAATCTGGTTTCTTTTGATGCCTTGGTATTACTCATCTGCAGTCTTAAGCCAGTGTCGAGTCTTTGCCACTGAGCTTTGTGTACAGATTTCCTTTAGCACACCAATGTGAAAACAGGAGCGACAGAACACACATTCTTTCAAAGTGACTCCCACCAGTTTTAAAAACAGCCCTGGAAGAAATGCACTGGCACAACATGGAGACTAACCACTAAGAACAAACATTTGAGTGTGTTGAGGAAGTTAACTGCATATAAAGGGGTGCTATACTGAGTAGAGAAGGAGAAGAAGATTATTACAGATAATAATACAACAGAATAGAACTGATACTAGACAGAAAAACACTGACAAAGCAATATTCAAGTGAAAAAATATCTTGGTTTTTCTTAGTTTCTTTTTTTTTTCTTGGTAATTACATTTAATGTAAACAGCAACTGAGAGATTCTTGTGGAGAAATCCAGACAAAAAGAGCAACAAATGAATAGTATACATTTGCCCTTAGTTGTGTATTGTTAAAGTGCCCTATTGTGCTATTTTAAATTTTCCTAACTTCTCCTACAATCGATTTACACGCATCCAAGGTCAAAAAAACACTTTAATTTTCTCATAATATACACTGCAGCATCACCCTAATTCTCAGTGTCTGTAACAGTTTGATAAAGGATTCGCTCTCTCTAAACGACTCCTTTCTAAGAGCCTAATCTCTGACTGGTCAGATGGCCAAGTCTGTTGTGATTGGTCTACTGCTTACAGCGCATGTTGGAAAGATAACGCCTATTACCTTATCTGAATTTCAGCTTTGGAAGCCTCCTCAGCTTTCGCAGCAACCAAACTCTTCCAGGCCTCAGGTACAACTACAGTGTTTAAGGACGGGTCAAAGTAGATGCCGTTTGCAGGCAGCAAATGAAGACCATAGGCTGGCATTATGCAAATTTATAACCAACTTGCGTAGGTTAGTGCATTAAGTTACACTGGAATTACTGACGACTTATTACAGGCAGTTCAGAATTGGTTATTTCTTTTAGGTTTGGTTATTTCTCCATTTATAGTGAACTTTTACATAGACAAAACTATTTACATACATGGCATACATGAAAGGTAATATCTGAAAAAGCACAATAGGGGCACTTTAAGCACTTTATAGGGTAAATATGTTTAAATTAGATAAAGGTTATTGTGCATAAAATTTTATTAAATGTTTGTTAAAATGTTATGGTATTAATGCCATCTGTTAAAAAATATATTATAATATCAAGAATTTGTTAGCTATTTGTAAAGGTATTTTCAGCCCAGTGTGTCCTAAATAGATGTTTCAGACAGGATTCTTCATTTCAGTGCATCGCTATAAAACAAAACAGGATAGTAACAGGAGTATAGAGCAGATTTAGCAGGAACACTGTACAATAGAGTCTTAAGCAACAAAGACATAAGTGCTTGATTAAAGCAGAAGCCCAGACATTACAGGATCAAGCACCCACACAAACGACTGCTTTTATTGTGCATTGTACAAAGTGAGGTCAAAAGGTCACCGCCACCTGTACAAGATTGCAAAATCCATCATCACCTGATGTAATTCCTCAGTCTACGCAGCCTCTCCTTCTCGGCAGCAGAAGACTCTCCAACCCTGAGCACAACACACAACTCTTGAGACCAGCCCTGCAAACAAACATCCTAACAGCTTCTACTCAGAAAAGTGAGAAAAACTTCACACTCTGGTGTTTCTTAGACTCCAAATGTTTGTCTTTGTGTCTTTGTATTGCTATTCGTGATTCTTGAAACATCACATGAAAATGTAACAAAATTAAAAAGGTTGAGTAAATTAACATTCCCAAAAAAAGGATACAATAGTTAAATGGTCTTTTTTTTGGCACACTGAGACAGAAGAAATCAAATTATGTAGTTCGAAATACATTTAAACTCCTCTGTAAAACAGACATTTCCTATCCGATACATAAAATGTGTTTGGGGCTTCACATTCCTGCTCTGAATTGGCTCTCTGTGCTCTGAGCTCAATGTTTATAGAGTAAGTGGAACCTCCCGGGACTGTTCTAGAAAAGGGAGAACTAGCCAACACAGAGGAAGAAAGTCTAAACCAATGCAGAAGACAGCCTTATGGCTTAGATCTTGAGCAACAGTCAGCCTTCAATCACTGTCAGGCCATTTCAAAAGTGTCATAATACTGAATATAGGCTTTTCTCTAAATTTTCAAACAGCGTTTTATTAAAAATAATAATAATAATAAACAAAATTAAATGTTAAATTAAATATAATTAAAATAAAAATAGTAAAGTAATACAATTGCCACATGAATACCTTTATGGAAAACAGCACTTATTATAAATGTGAAAGTCATGCTTTGCATTCTAATGTCTTTTTCCCCCAGGACTCAGACATTACATTGACAAATGCCTAAAAGTACACCATCGATTCCAGTTTCAACAGGGAGCTATGCAAAATCCTCTCTTTTATCTCAGGTGGCCTGGTCGGCAGTGGCAAAAAAAATAAAAATAAATAGCAGTGGCATCTCATCTCTTTATTTGAGCTAGACATGAGCCTCTTCTCTCATCCCCACTTAAGTACAGTAGCTTTGCGAAATGTTTTCAACAAATTATCTGATTGCTTATTTTAATTGCACATTGATTAGCCTGCAGTTGCCCAAAGCAGGAGACAACCACAGTCGAGTTAAGAATAGTCTGCATATGTGAGTATTGGAGAGTAGCCCTCACTCAACATGGAAAATGTAGCCTGAGCTAGTCCAGGGGTCAATTGTAGTGCTTTTGTGGAAATGGAAACCCTTTGGAGAATGAGAGAGTATTACATCCATCAAATTTAGTTGAAAAGTAGAACAACAAAAAGCCAGCAGTGGAATCCCTAAATGCTCAGGAAACACAGCTGGCAGAAAAATCACTACTGTTAATACATTAATGCACTGTGAGATCAGAGGACTGTTACTCTTACTGTGCAGAATTTAAAATAAGAGAAACGCTAAATGTCACTTAGATCTGCTGGTGTATTGTCTGATTATTGTTCTCTAACAATTATATATATATTTTCCTAGCATTAGTTCCACTCATCTGCAGGGTCGGAATTATCCACACACACACACACACACACACATTGGATTTGGCACAGGTTTTACGATGGATGCACTTCCTGACGCATCACTGAGAGTGCGCTCACACTCACACACAGCCAATTTGACGTATCCAATCCACCTAACCGGCATGTCTTTGAACTGTGTAGAGGAAACTGAGCACCTGCAGGAAACCCACGCATACACGGGAGAACATGCAAACTCCAGTCAACACAGAAAAGACTTCTGGCTCAGCCGGGGCTCAAACCGGGGACCTTCTTGCTGTAAAGCGAAAGTATTTTCTTACACCAATTATATTGCCAAAATTCATGAATCTAAAGTTTCTGTGCTGTTACACAAAATAAACATATAAATCTTTATTTAGAGGGTTTATGCATACAAAGGGAAATTAAAAAGCCTTCAGAAAGAAACAGGAAATGATCAGTATCAGCATTCATTATATTTTCCCTCTTACTTCTCTTCTCTGGTTTGCATACAGTACATTTGCACTTGCATGCTGTGGTACTTACCAAAAACGTCACATTGATGAGTAAGGATTAAAAGTGCCTTCAATAAGAAGTTTTTTTTTCCATTAAAACTCAAAACTCACTTTCACACTGAGGGTGTTCTATGCAGTCACTGATTTTTAGCATAATGAGTAAGGTGTTACTTGTTATATGACTGCTTACTGGCCCAAGTCCTTTCTTCAATGTTTTTTCACCCATTTTATCATCTAAAAGGTGAAACTCATAAGTAGGATTGCAAGTTATGTAAAAAGTTAGGGTTTATTCAAATTCCTAACCTAAAGCAATTACAATAGTAAATTGTAGAAACCTCACACACCCAAAAAAAATTAACTTTCACTGTTGCTAGTTTCACTCAAACCAGCCGTGTTCACATTACTTGTACTCATGTGACTCAACTACATGAACTTAATTTAACTGAGTTGTTTCTACTAAAAATGAGTATTGTCAGATTTACTTAAGTGTTTGTTCAGTCAACTTAACATTGCTGAGTGAAACGCACATATTAATGTTGTCATAACTAACTGGGCAGTGGATCCGTAGTTCCCAGCATGCTTTGCAAGGGACTGCATTAGGAGAGTAAATTTAGGGATTAAAGTAGGGCTGCATGATATATCATTTTAGCCTCGAAATCGCGATGTGCGCATCTGCGATAGTCACATCGCAGGATGTGCGATGTCTAGTATAGGGATCGTTAATCCGTACAGACCAGACACCACGGTTCAAAACGCAGGTGATTCTCTGATTAATTGCAAAGTTTGACAATCATAAAATTAAAGTTTGTCATTTGAACGTGTTTTAGGTCCTGTCAGTTTAAACATTCAAGAGATTTTAAACCATTTGAGTGCACGAAGCTGCCAAAGAGAACTCAATTCTGAATGTGCGGCTGTTTTATGTGCGCACATGCGCGGCGCACACACACACACAGAGCCGCGCAGATGCGTGTGACACCGAATGCCGCTCTCTTCCGTGTCTATTTGTGCCTGAACGGACACATACATGCACTTTCTTTGTAACTTGAATATAGAAGGCAGTCCGGAAGCTAGATATTTGACTTCATAACTTGTTAAATATGGATTTTTTTTTTTACACAAATGCATCGCTTTGCTTCAGAAGGTCTTTATTAACCCCCCGGAGCCGCGTGGAGTACGTTAATGATGGTTGGACGCACTTTCTTCATCTCATACTCGTTGATCCTTGCTCACTGCCATTATAAAGCTCGGATGATCAGGTTTTTTATTAATATTTCTCTGATTGTGTTCATCAGAAAGAAGAAAGTCATATAACCTAGGATGGCTTGAGGGTGAGTAAAGCTTGGGGTAATTTTCATTTGAAAGTGAACTAATCCTTTAACAATACCAACACTGGTTCATGTGAAAGAAAACAACCATTCAATGTTCAAGCAACATGAGGGTGAGTAAATACTAAAGATATTTAAATAATAGGCTGAAATATCCCATTTAATCTTTTTTATGAAAACTTCCTCATGTAATTGACATCTGTTATTGTAATGTTTGCTAAATAGTCAATGGACATGCAAAAATCTCTGAAACAGCATCAGTGCACTGTGATCATGATCCATGGGATGCAGTGCAAGCTAAACAAAAGGCTCCATTAAGAGTATTATGTAGCAGCGGGAGACTCAAGACAATTACAGTTATGAACGCTGTCTGTTCTTACTCCTGTCTGGTCTTAATTCCAGTCAGCATACGTAAGGCTAGTGTATTAGCTCTCAATTACACAAAGACATTTAGTTGGCGTTTGAAAAGAATTTAAACCCGTATCCCCCTGATTTGTTGGCATTAAAGGACAAAAGCAACTTGTTTACAGAAATAATGTTGTTAACGCAGCTTAGATTCACCTCGCCATGGCCATCCTGCACATATCTGTGACTCAATGAGTGCACAGCAGTTTTGCAGATAATAATGTGAGCTTCTCAATCCCATTCTACATCAGCTGCCATCAGCACTGGTCCTCAATAATCCTCTTTATTCTGACAAACTAGCAGCACTTATTAATGGCACCGTACCAGCAAGCCCCTGCTGAGGACAGCCAGACAAACACCAGCTCTCAGCGACATAAACAACTCCAGCTTTTTCCCCATCTGCTTGTGTGCAGAACTCTGGTTAATTTTTCTGCGCAAATTTGACCAAACCAAAATGGAAGAGGGTCCACAGTTGACAAGCACATTGTGAAACTAGCCACAGTCTCAACTTGATGCTTGTTATACCCTTTATATCACACCGCAAAATTGTCATGAGAGGAAGGAAAATCACATGAGACCTCATTAGTTAAAATCTGCTTGATTAATAAAAAGAATAAACATGTTTATGGTGAGCTTTTCTGCCACCTGCTGGACAGTCTGTGTAAGTTTTTCTTAATGTTCTCCGAGTCAATCCACTGTACTATTTGAAAAACTCGATTTTACATTGTGTACGTGTTGCTTGTCCATTTAAATCTGGACACCTTGCTGTTCATTGTGATTTCCAGGGTGTTGCCATGCTGTTGCCATGCTGTTGCTAAGGTATTCTGATTAGTTGTTAGTACATTTCTATGTGGTAGCTTACTGGTCCAGGTCAAAAGAGGCAACCAAAGTCTGTACGATGTTCTAGGTCTTTACAATCCTATTTGTAAACCATTAAATTCCTAAAAATGTTCCTACGAATAATTTAAAAAGCTTAATATTAATGAAAATTGCTCCTAAATCCATCTCACTCTAAACAAAAGGGTCAAATAAGGCACTGATCAAGGTCTCCTGAACTCTGACCTGATATGTAGCCAGGACAGCATTGGCGTGGTGCCTCCTCCAAACACCCAAACTGTGAAGAACACAATGAGCAGGGTCGTGGTGAACATCATCTGTCGCGCGTATGTGGCGGTGTCACGGATTGCCAGAGCAAATGCCATTGCCCCTCGCAGCCCTGCAGAGCACAAACACACACGCAGCAGTCACAACAGATTTTAGTAAGAATGACAGCGCTGCTACAAATAGAATGCCAGTAAACTTAAACAGGCAAACAGAGCCATCACACTCGATCAGATGTTTTAAGGGTACTGCACTTTGCTGCCCTTTTAGCAGGGTGATGTTGCTGATCTGGAGGGAGCTGCTCCACATCAAGAGCCGTTATTAGAGATGTTCTGATTCTGATGCCTCATTTCACTCTTAATTTAGATCTCGATAACCTTCAGCAGGGTGCTGAAATCTATTGAGAGTTCACATTAAAGAGTCTGACACTAAAGGACACTAGAAAACTGATTCCATTGATTTATATTCTACTTTGTTGTTTTTATTAAATAGTTCCACATCTTTAATGTCATGCAAGCGTGAGAGAAGAGGAAGCCAGCCAGGTGTGGTCACCATACCTGCAAACATCATCATGTGCTGAAAGTTTCCACTGATTTTGTGTCTTCGGCCAAGGTTAATCAGGAAAGACAAGGGGTAAATGTTCAAGGCCCGGCCGATAAAGATGGCTATCTGGTAGTCCAAATGTTAAGGAAATTTCTTCACACACAAAACGAGTTAAATTTTAAAGGAAATTTAGACATCTACTACCATCCAAAAGAAAGAAATGAATACTTTTATTCAGCAAGGATGCATTAAACATAAATGCTATTCTTTTGAACTTTCTATTAATCAAAGTATCCTGAAAAAAAAAAGTTTGTTTGCTGCATTTTAGTAAAAAAATAAAAATAAAATAAATAAATAAAAATGAAGCACTGGTGAGCATAAGAGGCATTAAAAAAAATTACCAACCTCAAACTTTTGAACTCTATTATAGATTATATAATTTAAATTGTTAGTTAAAAGTTTAAAAACAAAGATAATGCTGAATATCAATTATGTAAACTGGCATATTGTCCAGATTCAAGATTAGATTACTTATAGCACGCATACGAACCATATGGAATCGTACGAACCACTTTTATGGTGCTTTTTGTCCTTTTTGGAGCTTGCCAAACATGGTGACATTATTACAGAGATTTCTAAAATAAAAGTAAAGTAACTAGCTGTATCTTTAAAACCTGTATACAATGCCTCCTGGTGGTCATAAATCACATAAATAAAAGAGGTGATAAAACAGCCTTGAATTTACCGAGATGTTCTTGAGTCATTCAAATTGTTTAGTTCACAGGTAAATATCTGTAACATACTGTCAAACTCTCAAAATTGTTAACCAAGGTTAAATTCTAGGAGTTAACAAGCTTCATTTAATATATATTACCGCCTACTCTTGTGAAAAAAATAATGTGAAACTTTCATTTCAACAAGACAAGGGTCACTTCATGCATTTTCTCTGATTGGATAGCTATCCAATCATAAAAAGACCAGGTGTAAACGTCCTCCGAAACGCTTTCGGTTTAATGTTTAAATGAGATCCCTTAAACCACTTTAGGAGGTGGTTTGAGGCGTATTCCAAACGAAACCGGACAATTTTAATACATATGGTTATTAAAGCCACATTTGTAAATTTTTTCTTCCAAAATGGTAAAAAAAAATAAACATACAAGAGTGTTATACCAGCTCCCGTTAGACAAATATGACAGCACTACTGCTACACGCATTGCCATAGACACGGCCCACCGCAGATGAATAGCTGAACATCTCTTCAGCAAGCAGATGTGCAAACTGCATTTGGCATCGCACTCTGAAGCTCAATGCACAAACGCTTTTGTTGACGTGAACTCGAAATTTGCATATAGTAAATGGATTTATATTAGTTTTGTTGAGACACATTTATGTGGCCAAGTGTAAATGGAACAGTTTTAACAAATCTGACAGCTATCCGATCAGTAAGAAAGGCATGACGTGACCAGTTATAAACAGGCCCAAGGATACAAAGGCTCCAACAATGAAAATGGGGCTGAAGACGTGATTCTGGAAGGTGAAGAGTGCCAGGCCCATGTACGAGAAGATGAAGTTCTCTGCCAGGAAGTGCAGCACTTCAAACAACTGCAACAGCAAAGAAATATACCACACATGAAGCAGTCTGCACCTTACAATCAAACAGTTCTTCAACAAAACAGCTGAAACAACATTAACACAATAAAAATAGCAAAATCAGGTTAAAACTGAACTGGAAATGCATGTTCCTCTTCTCTATACTCAACACTGGCTTTTATAACATATGTTAGATATAAAGCTGAGGCTGATATTTTTGTTACTCCAGGCTATAACTTGTCCACAAACTGGAGCTTTGATAATAGTGAGTCTGGCCCCTGGAGAGAAATCCAGTGCCACAGGGGTGTCATAATTACTGAATGCACCCCGCCTTGCTTCATCACATTGCACTGCTCTGACAACACAACAGGGGTGCTGGGAATTCATTTAGCACTATCCCTCGACTTGCTGCCCCCTTGTATCAAAGCATCTTTTGAAGTAGAATACGCAGGGCTCCCATCACCCCTTTCTTCTTTCCTACATACCTTACTTTTTCAACTTTTCCAGTTCATATCACTCTGGTTTTATACCAGCTGCTCTAACAGCAGAAAACCAGAATCCAATGTTCATGTATTTTCCCCTGAATACAGCCAAAATATTTTACCTGTTTAGTACGTTTGTTCGACTCCTCCGAGAGATTGTTGTAGGTATAATGAGCCTGTGTGATTCCACAAAACAGCACAGCGACAACACCTGGAATAGTAAAGGAAATCAGCATCATATGTGGCTTTTTTGTTCCAAGTGGCGGATGGGATGAAATTTCAATCCCGGCTGGAGGTGACCAATAAAACAATCAAATTGACAAGGGCAAATGACTGCACACATTTACACATCAAGGATGTCAACGTTCAACCACTAGCCCCTTCCGGGTACAGCAACACTGAGTTTTAAGTTTTTGGATTTTATTTCACTTGTATTTGTATGCAAAGTATTTGGCAAAACGTTTTTTTTTTTTTGCTGTTTTTGCATTTAGACAGTACAGCTGGAGAGAAGACAGAAAGTGAAGTGAGAGGAGGTAAGATCAGGAAAGAACCACAAGCCAGGACTCGAACTCGGGTAATCTGAAGCACAACTGCACCACATGTCGGAGTGCTGCCCATGAGGCTATCGGCTCTGAACCATGAATGTTTATTTTTCATGCTAATAAAGCACATTAAAATTTAACAGATTATCTTTTAAAACACCAGATTATGACACTATTTTTCCAGTTGATACTTAACAACAGTAAATGTTGTACTGTTCCTAGAGGGGTTGCATTTATACTATAGGTTGATCTCTGGGTTACCTAGTTGATTAACCACTATGCTTTCATTATCCACCCACATAAACACCCACCTGTGAATCCACATGCTTCAGCCAGTAGAAAAGTACTCCAAGACATGAGGAAGAACAGAGCCGTCTCCAGTAGAGGGAAACAGTGCAGCTTGGTGAATTTTGTCACGTGGATAAAGTTAAGAATTTAAACCACACATCTGATAAGCTAATCAGTGCAAAAAAAAAAGATTGCATAAAAATAATCAGTTTATAAAAATATACACTACCATTAAAAAGTTTAGGGTTTTTAATGTTTTTGAAAAAAAGTATCTTATGCTCATCAAGGCTGCATTTATTTGATCAAAAACAACGTAAAAATAATAGTGAGAAGTATTTTTACAATTTAAAATAAAATTTTCTAATTTAATATATTTTGAAATGTAATTTATTCCTTTGATGGCAAAGCTGTATTTTCAGGAACATTACTGCAGTCTTCAGTGTCACATGATCCTTCAGAAATCCTTCTAATATGCTGATTTGGTGCTCAAGAAACATTTCTTATTATCATCAATGTTGAAAACAGTTTTGCTGCTTAACATTTTTATGGAAACCGTTATACAACTTCTTCAGATTAAATAAAGTTATAAAGAACAGCATTTATTTGGAGAAACACTTTAAATATCTTTACTGTCACTTTTGATCAATTTAATGCATCCAAGGTGAATAAAAAGTATTAATTTCTTTAAAAAAATATATATATATCGTACTGACCCCAAACTTTTGAACGATGTCTATACAAACTGTATTTACTAGGTACTCTTGACAGAAATCTAATGCTGTTTAGAGGATACTGCTAGTGTTACAAAGTTTGCAAATGAATAAAAGAATAAACATCACAATGCATTCAAAGGGCATGAATGTAACACATTCGGATAAACCTAGATATATTTAGAAATATAATTTCACGACACCATGCAAAAGGATATGAGGGCAGTGACTACTCCAGTGACTGCTCCCATGGCGAAAGAGCCACTGAAGATGCCCAAGAAGACGCCCACCGATTTGAAGAAGGCAGAAGCATCAAATGTGTGTGTGTTGGCTCCTGCAGGCTGATACGCCACAATTGACCTTCATACCAAAACAATCCAAATTAACTGAATGTGCTTATCTATGACCAATGCAGCCAATGAAAATGACATTTAAGATTGCATTTTTAAATATTTCTTTGATAATGTGAACCCAATGCCATTTCATTTTTAAATTATTTTCATTTTATATGCATGTTATTTTTTCCAGCAAAGTCTAAATGCAACACCGTATTGCTGTGATATTCTGACTACAGGGACAAATTGTGTAAAAGGTACTGAAGCAAGAAATGAGAAACAGTAAGCTCTAGCTCATTGTGTCCAAAAGGGGGAGCCAGAGCGCCATCTTGAAATACCAGTGGAGTTACAGCATCATTAGTTTTTACTATTGAACACTACAGTGAAAAATGTCCCCAGCACATCCTCTGTGCTGCCAGCCTGGGAAATCCCGCCAACTGCCGCAGACAAAACACGTGATTTTACCCTCTTTTTTTGTAGCAACAGAAAGGGAACAAGAAACTGATACTGTTTGAAGGGGGACTTACGATGAAAGCACTATGGAGACTGCGTCGTTCATGACACTCTCTCCGAACAGCAGTGCATAGAGATCACCATCAGCATGGAGCTCATTAAAGATCGCAAGCACTGTGACTAAAAACACACACATAAATCAGCAAAGAGATTATGTATTAAAATCCTGAAATGTTATTGCTCCACTTGCTGGTCAGTTAAAAAAAAAAATATGTTAGCAGTTCATATAACTGATGGTAAATTTCAACGTTTAACAACAACAGCATGTTTATACTATTAGAAAAGAGAACAAAGCGACAGCGAAATTAAAATGGACAGAGAGAGAGATGACATACCTGGATCTGTGGCAGATATGATGGCACCGAAGAAGAGGCAGTCTGTGTAGTAGAACTTGTCGGTGAGTTGACCGAAAACATGCATCAGTTTCACCACCCCATACATGAGGTTTCTTTCAAATAAATAAAAAAAGGTATGTTTAGAATAGCATCTTACAATACACTCTAAAAAAAATGCTGGATTATAAACAACCCAAGATGGGTTGAAAATCATCAAACCTAGTGACTGGGTTATTTTAACCCAGCGGTTGGGTTAAATGTTTGCCCAACATGCTGGGCAGTTTTATTTAACCCAACTATTGTTTAAAAGTTACTATATGGCTGGCTTAAAATGAACCCAAAATAGGTTGGAAATCAAAAATCAGACACATAATTACTAGAGGCAACAATAATCGTCAAAAGGTGAACATTTATTAATAAGCAATTTAATAAATGTTTATTTTTTAATTATTATTCATTAAATGTATTATTAAATATTCATTTATTAAACATTAATAAATGTTCATTTCCAACATATTTTTGGTTCATTTTAAGTTTTGCGTTCATTTCATTTTAAACAATATCTGAGTTAAATAAACCTGGGCAAACATTTAGCCCAGCCGCTGGGTTAAAACAACCCAATCATTGGATTTGTCCGTTTTCAACCAAACTTGTGTTGTTTTTAACCCAGAATTTTTTAGAGTGTACTAATCATACTATTTTAACAGAATGGAAATGTTCAATATGCATGAAAAACACAGATATCCAACTACATATTAAACTAGATTTTAAACACCTTTTTTGACACATTGATTTTTAACACTGAGAAACATTTTTCACTCAGAATGGCAGGACAAATTGCTCAAGGTATTAAGCGCAAAGATGGAGCTCAACCGGCAGCAAATGACGAAATGCATCTGACGGTGACCGAGTACTGCTGCTACAAATTCCATTACGTGCCTGAACCTGGCTCTTGCATTATGTCATTGGTTAGCACACAAATAACTTAAGAATTTAGGTTGAAATTTATGTGAATCTATAAAAGAAAGCGTTATAATTACATGCTATAACTGGCCATTATCACCTTCTGCTTTTTTTAAGTTTGCTTAAATCATCCTACTCTGTGACAAGTAATCAAAAGTAGACAACAGTCCACTCCTTAGCATAGTTCTGTTACATCTATAAAATGAGTTTCTGAGGCATGTCATGGCTGCTCCCACTGTCTGTCGGTAAATGAAATTTCATGGTCAGTGGTAATACAGTCCCTGCGTTCCAATGTGCATACTACCCACCCTATCCGCCTTAAATAGCACTGAATATTACTAATGTCACATACTATTTAGGATGGATAGTATGCACATTGCGACACAGGCTATGAACCTTAGTGACTTACCCAATGACAAAACAGGAAATGGCAGTGCCCAGGAAAGCATAGGTTATAATGGATCCTAGGTTTCTGAAGAAGTGTCTCTAGAGAAACAAGGAAGAGAAAAATGGTAGGAAAAATATCCTTGCCCTGAGAAAACGGTTCAACCTCTGTTGTATGTATTATTTATAAAATAAATACTATATTATATAATCATCAAGACAGTAATATTGTTTAGTTATTTTTACAGTTTAAAATAACTGTTTTCCATTGTAATATTTTTTTTTAAATGTATTTCATTCCTGATGGCAAAGCTGAATTTTCAGCAGCCAATAACCCAGTCTTCATTGTCACATGATACTGATTTGGTGCTCAAGAAACATGTCCTATCAATGTTGAAAACAGTTGCGCTGCTTAATATTTTTGTGGAATCTGTAATACATTTATTTCAGGATTCTTTGATTAATAGAACCTTCAAAAGAACAGCATTTATATGAAATAGAAATCTTTAGCATAAATGTTTACTGTCACTTCTTATCAATACATTTGTCTTTGCAGACAGACAGACAGAAATATAGACAGATTGACAGAAAGATAGATACATCTTATCTTCTATTTTTCGATCCTTGCTTGTTTACAGGGCAGATTTTTCCTGTGTGAGTATCAGTCACAAGATGCTGAGTCATTCGGTTGCTACAAAGCACAGCAACTACAAAATAATTTGATGTTAAACCTTTCTCTTTCACTGAAGCACTTTCAAAAGTGAAGCTCCTGCACTGCTCTTTCTGATCGAGGTCTTTCTGTGTCTGTGCAGTGAGTACATGGCAACTAATAGTAATCACGAAGATACAAATACAGAAAATACAGTTGGTTTAAATTGAAACCATGTTACTAAATTTCAGCCAGCTAAACTAATTAAAACAAACAGCTTGGGAGAGCAAATATGAAATCATTCTTGAAAGCAGCAGTTCTTGACAGGAAATGAAACCATTTTCATAGCGAGAGAGTAAGTCAGTGAGCTGAATGAAACTAAGAAAGGTAAAGAAGAGGATCAGAGAACAAACATTTTTACAGGAGTTTTTCAGAGTGAATGGTCTTAAATCTAACACAAGCCCATCAGTTACTTCTATACTGTAGACATTGAAAATAAGGGGAGTTTTCTGTAGGAGCAGATTTTGTGGTGGCTTCAAAGGGATAGATCAGCAAAAAAAATTATTTGTCATCATTTACGCACCCTCACATCATTTACAAGTCTGTATGACTTTCATTCTCTTGCGAAACACAAAAGAAGATATTTTGAAGAATGTTGGTAACCAAACAGACATTTCTCCGAATATCTTCTTTTTTGTTCCACAGAAGAAAGAAAGTGACAGGTTTGGAACACCATGACACCATTTTTTTATTTTTTTTTGGATAAAGTATCCCTTTAAAGGTGGTACAGAGGATCTTTTCGTCAACTGATTTTTTTAAATGAGCGCATGCGTAAGAACAACCCCCCTCCATTTCGAGGGAACGCCTCCCAAAACTCGTGCACGAGTATTGGAACACGAGTGTTTACCACCGGCATTCGCTGTGTTATTAAGCCGGGCACACATTTAACGACTAGCTAAAACATTCTAAGACTATGCTCAACATACAGCGACTGTTTCCTGCTCCTCAAGCAGATTTATATACAGAATTTGAACACCGGCTGTAATCGCAGACTGAACGCAACTGGCTCTGACTGGACGCGTTTGAGCGCGATCAGTCATAAGTATCAATTTACATTCATAATCTGCCTTACAATCGTTAAGTGTGTGCAGGACTTAAAGCTGCGCACACACTTAGTGGATTCATTATGTTGGACTCATAATCTGCAGTTGTTACTCCTGTCTCCTGACAAAAACATTGCATGCGGCGCCTGTGGAGTGTGGACTGT
>RJVU01019434.1:1119014-1157604 GCA_003731715.1 Anabarilius grahami | reverse complement strand
GTAGAATGGGGCAGATTAATAAGGAGGAAGAGCATAATATGAAAGCTAATTACACACTACAGAAAGCTCTGATGGAGCATTTGATGGATAGGAATATGAAAGATTATATTTGAGGGTGAGGAAAGAGACAGAGCAGTTTAAAATACAAGTTATACAGGGAATTGGAAATAAAAAATAGCCAGATCTAGAATCAAGGAAGCATTTTCTATATGAATAGAACAACATTGACGTATAGGCCTATGTACTGTTTGAAATCAGGGGATGCTGTTTGATGCTCACCAAGACTGAATTTATTTGATCAATAAT
This sequence comes from Anabarilius grahami, assembly GCA_003731715.1. Taxonomy (NCBI): domain Eukaryota; kingdom Metazoa; phylum Chordata; class Actinopteri; order Cypriniformes; family Xenocyprididae; genus Anabarilius; species Anabarilius grahami. Next base: position 1,157,298 of record RJVU01019434.1, on the reverse strand, counting down.
GCTTTTTTATCGGGAACGTAATTTATTCCTGTGATGGCAATGCTGAATTTTCAGCAGCCAATACTCCAGTCTTCACATAAGCCATCAAAAATCATTTTAATATGCTGAGGTTAGACATGTGCCAATATACGGTAATAGGATATATCACAATAATGAACATTCACGGTATTGTTATTGTGGGCATTTCAAAATACAGTGAAATTATTACGAATTATTCAGATTTTTAGTACTTAATACTTTTCCATCAACTGGTTAAAATTCCATGAACCTTTTCATTGCATAAAAGGTTCTTCATAGTGGAAAAGCATATATAGATTTAAATATTTTTCACAAGAAGAAAAAAATGGTTCTTTTAAAAATTTTCCGACGAAAGTTTCTTTTGGTCTTAAAAATAAAGACTGGAAAAGGGTTTTTTTTTTTATTTGTTTGTTTTTGTGGCGTCATAGAAGAACCATTTTTAGTTCCCCAAAGAAGTTTTCAGTGAAGAGTTCTTAAAAGAACCAATTTTTCTTAGTGTAAAATAACATTTAAAAAAATCTAAAGACCTTTTGTGGAATGGAAAGATTCCATGAATGTTACAGGTTTTTCATGGAACCATCAATGCTAATAAAGAACCTTTATTTTTAAGAGTGAAGCTTCAGCAAATATTGGAACATGAAAATATGATACCGTCATATGACTAGTTGAGGTGATCAAGAAACATTTCTTATTATTATCAATGCTGAAAAGAGTTGTGCAGCCTAATATTTTTGTGGAAACCATGATACTTTTTTTCAGCATTCTTTAAAGAACAAAGTCCAAAAGAGCAGCATTTATTTGACATAGAAATCTTTTATAACATTATAAAAGCCTGTACTCACTTTTGATCAATATAATGTATTGCTGCTGAATAAAAGTATTAATTTCTTTAAAAAAAAAAAAAAAAAATCTTACTGTTACATAAAATGCCGTAATTAGCATAAAATCACCTATGATAAGTTTCAAATGTACTGCAAAGTGAACTGGAAGTCCCCAAGACTTTCTGAATTGTTGTAACTGCTGTTATTTAATAGCAAAAGTAAATTTGCTGAATGCGGTTCTTCCCCAAGATCACACTGTAAGCAAAATAGACTAGACATGATACTGTACCTGTTTTTCAGTATGTCAGACAGGTAAGTAAAGACTCCCAGGTCACCATTTTCACAATTCAGATGCATGAACATTTGTCAAATTTATCTAAACAATATTTACAGCAAAGGTTTGACTTTTATGAAACCAAACAGAATAACAGATGGCCAAAGCAAAACGAGAATCTTGCTTACAGCTGGTTCAACAGGATAAAATATGTCCCTTAAAGGGTTAGTTCACCCAAAAATGAAATTTCTGTCATTAAGTACACACCCTTGTGTTGTTCCAAACCCGTAAGACCTTCGTTCATCTTCGGAACACAAATTAAGATATTTTTGATGAAATCCAGGTTTATCATCTCCCAATAGAAAGCAACGTAATTACCATCATTCAAGGTCCAGAAACGTAGTAAAGACAGACATCATTAAAATAGTCAACGTGACTACAGTGGTTCAACCTTAATGTTATGAAGTGACGAGAATACTATTTGTGCGCAAAAACAAAACAAAAATAATGACTTTATTCAACAATTTCTTCTCAACCCTGTCAGTCTCGTACACAGTTGATGCAGTGCAGCGCTTCCGTGTTTGCGTCCAAACGCCTGCTCAGTATTGACCGACGCTGTTCACGTGAGCACTACGATGCATGTGTGTGATGCTGACACAGGAACTGGCCAATAATGAGCAGACGTTCTGACGTAAACACGGAAGCGCTGCACTGTCTGTGTCAACTTTTCTGGACCTTGAATGACGGTAATTATGCTGTTTTCTATTGGGGGATAAAAAAATGTTTTTTAAAAACTTGGATTTCATCAAAAATATATTTTTTTATCTTTGTGTTCCGAAGATGAATGAAGGTCTTGTGGGTTTGAAATGACATGAGGGTGAGTAATTAATGACAGAAATGTAATTTTGAGGTGAACTATCCCTTTTAAGTCGGCATGAAACAGAAGTTGCGATAGTCTTTTCTTCCCTATTGTGACACATAAGTATTCTCATATTACATGCCAAATTTCACATCCATTGATGCAAGTGGTCTAAAAAAAGAAAACCCAAAATTATCCAGTTCAAGAATAAAGCTAAGCTTTATTTCGAATATTGCAAGGACTTTATTTGACAAATGCATCTAACCAACTTTATCTGCAATAAAGGCAGCAAACACACTGTGTAAGAGTCACTATGGGAAGCAGAAAGTGTATGACTTCAGTACTCCATTTTTAACTACTCCCCCATATTTGTGGCAAATACACAAACATTTGGTTTATTTCATTCGAGCGGCATTAGTATTCCACTATATTTACGGAAGAAGAATATGCCGCTTCGAGTCAAAACGGAAGTTGGGTGACGTCATGAGAAAAGGGCCTATTTTAAAAAAATAATGTGCACAGATAAATCATTTATAATAAACACTGCCACATTCTGTAAAAGATAAGAATTGCCGATTTTGATTTCATGGTGACTTTAAGTGGCATCTGACTAAAATATTAAAATAATTACAAAAAAAATTATCCTCCATTTTTTGCAGTCTATAGTAAACTGAGTCAGAACACTATGGTCTAAAGCACCTTGGTTTAACCAAAGCAGACAAACTAAGCACATCAAATAAGTGTGGCATAAGTCTTACCAGCAAAAACAACAACCATAAGCCATTAGGTAAATGACATTTAACCCAGCCTTTCTCTCATGCCCAAGCTTCAGACTGATGAGAGATCTAATTTTCACTGAAGACAAGACACATGTGAGAAGACACTGGTCTTATTTGGATTAGTTCAAAAAATAAAATAAAATTAACCTTCTGTCATCATTTAATCGCCCTCCTATCATTCCAAACCCATATGATGTTCTTTCTTCTATGGAACACAAAAGGAGATTGTCCTGCTTTGTCCATGCAATTACAATTAAAGGAGAGAGAAAGACATACAAGCTTCAAAAAGAATGCATAGGCTAAGCAGCACCACAAAATTATCATACAAGTTTCACAAAAATTGTCTTGAGTGATAAATAGACTTTCCCTATAACTAGCTTTTAAACACTGCAACTGGGTTTGTGTACTGGATAATCTGATTAAAGATTCACCTCAAAAGGGCAATTTATGCACATATCAGACATCACTCCTTCTCTCATGAATACTAGGGCAGAAGGAAAGGTTTTTCAGTTAATAATGACTTAAATTTCGATATGTACCCCATACCAAGTTGTCATATGGCTTCAAAAGACCTAGAAAATAGTGAACGATTCGCATCGTTTTTTTACTGTCCTTTTTAAAGCTTCAGTTGCCATTTATTGCAAATTCATGGAAAAGCAACCGTCACAATTCTTCAAAAATTCTTCTTGTGTGTTTCACAGCAGAAAAAAAAGGTTTGAAGCAACATGAAATGAATGCAGTACAACCTGAAATACAATAGCTATCACACCATTCAGAGCTAGTATGAGGAACTCAACAGGAGTTATGACAAACAAAATAAGAAACGAAACAACAGCGTCAGAGACCATGAAACGCGGGGTATACACATAAAATATTATGCAATATCAAAACTGTGGGTTGCATAAAGGCAAACACATGTGTCAGCTATTATGGTACATTCAACAACATTAACGAAACCACCAGGAGAACATAATACTTCAACACCACACTGAAATGACATGACATTAGATCCACAAGGTTTGTTGTATTAGCACTCCCAGAGGCTAGCAGGCTACACGGGCTCATTCATTTGAGGCTTAGCTAAGGGGTTTACACGATGGCTGTGTTTCAAAACCTAGCGAGCTGCCTATCTTGACAAAAAATGCGCAAAAACTCACGAACTAAAAATGATTCAGCCATGATGACTCGGTACAATAACGACCAAAAATGCTGTCGAGCTCGGCGGCTCATTCGGTTTTGAGACACAGACGACGTCTAACGCCTTTCGCAATGTTAAAAAGACTCATTCTCACCGTATATCATAGCCAGTCCGGTTTCGTGCAGGAAGCGCACTCTTCTGTGTTTGAAGAGCCATATTGTGAGGATAGTGAGTGTCAAAAGCAAAATAAATGTAAGTAAATTCACGCTGTCCTGCCTGTGACTTTCCTCTGCCTCTTTCTCCGTGGCAAGTTCCTCAATGCCGCCGTCATCTGCTCTTATCCGATAATAACATTGGCTTAAAATGAACATTAAAATAGGAAACCGTGATCTGTGTCCTAATGTATATAACGTCCATGGCTTTGGTGCTGTGACCGCCTCCATGATGCAGGATGCTTGTGGCGGGTTCCCTCACTCACTGCCTCAGCTGCGTCAGGTAGAGTCAGAGGCAATAATGATGTATATCAGAGCAGACCGCAGCTCAAGCTCTTAAAGACACACGCACACAGCTACTCTACTCGTACTCTATTTCTGTACTTAGCACGAACATAATACAAAATTGGGCCTGAAACTCTTTAAATTTTCAACAGATGATCAGAAAAGGTTGTTCTTAATCTTCAGAAGATTTCGATTGTCATTTGTCAACCAAAGAGGTCAAATTAAATATGATAGGCCTTATTTAAAGAGTTAGTTCACCCAAAAATAAAAAATCTGTCATTAATTACTCACCCTCATGTCGTTCCAAACCCGTAAGACCTTCGTTCATCTTCAGAACACAAATTAAGATATTTTTGATGAAATCAGTGAGTTTTTGGCCTCCAATAGACTGCAACATTATTACCACTTTCAAGGCCCAGAATGGTAGTAAAGACATCATTCAAATAGTCCATGTGACCACAGTGGTTCAACCTTAATGTTTTGAAGCGTCGAGAATACTTTTTGTGCGCAAAAAACAAACAAATATAACGACTTTATTACGTATACGTTAACAGCGTAGGAGACTGACATGAAAGAGAAGAAATTGTTGAATAAAGTTGTTATTCACTTCATAACATTAAAGGGTTAGTTCACCCAAAAATGAAAATTCTGTCATTTATTACTCACCCTCATGCCAAAATAACAAAATAACGACTTATTTAGTGATGGCCGATTTCAAAACACTGCTTCAGGAAGCTTCGGAGCATAATGAATCAGCGTATCGAANAGGCCTCCATAGCCAGCAATGACATTTCCTCTCTCAAGATCCATCAATGTACTAAAAACATATTTAAATCAGTTCATGTGAGTACAGTGGTTCAATATTAATACTATAAAGCACAGAGAATATTTTTGGTGCGCCAAAATAACAAAATAACGACTTATTTAGTGATGGCCGATTTCAAAACACTGCTTCAGGAAGCTTCGGAGCATAATGAATCAGCGTATCGAATCATGATTCGGATCGTGTGTCAAACTGCCAAACTGCTGAAATCACGTGACTTTGACGCTCCGAACCGCTGATTCGACACGCTGATTCATTATGCTCCGAAGCTTCCTGAAGCAGTGTTTTGAAATCGGCCATCACTATGTTAGTCGTTATTTTGTTTTTTGGCACACCAAAAATATTTTCGTCGCTTTATAATGTTAAAGGTGCCCTAGAATTGAAAATTGAATTTACCTCGGCATAGTTAAATAATTAGAGTTCTGTACATGGAAATGTCATACAGTGAGTCTCAAACACCATTGTTTCCTCCTTCTTATGTAAATTAGATTTTTGCAAAAGACCTCTGAAGAACAGGAGAATCTCAACATAACACCGACTGTGACGCAACAGTCGGGATCATTAATATGTACGCCCCCAACTTTTGTATATACCAGCCCATGTTCAAGGCATTAGACAAGCTAGTATTAACGTCTGGAGCAACACAGCCGAAACAACAGACTTTATGCAGGTAAGCAAGCAAGGACAATAGCGAAAAATGGGAGATGGAGCAATAATAACTGACATGATCCATGATATCATGATATTTTTAGTGATATTTGTAAATTGTCTTTCTAAATATTTCATTAGCATGTTGCTAATGTACTGTTAAATGTGGTTAAAGTTGCCATTGTTTCTTACTGTGTTCACGGAGACCAGAGACGTCGTTATTTTCATTATTAAACACTTGCAGTCTGTATAATTCATAAACACAACTTCATTCTTTATAAATCTCTCCAACAGTGTGTAATGTTAGCTTTAGCCACGGAGCATACTATCAAACTCATTCAGAATCAAATGTAAACATCCAAATAAATACAATACTTACATGATCTGATGCTGCATGACGAACACTTTGTAAAGATCCATTTTGAGGGTTATATTAGCTGTGTGAACTTTGTTTATGCAATGTATTATAGAGTTGCGAGCTTGGGGGCGGGGAGCGCGAGCATTTAAAAGGGACACGCTCAGAATCGGCGCATTTATAATTGTGCCCCAAAATAGGCAGTTAAAAAACTGAAAGCTGTTTAGTTTCTATGTATTTTATAAAAGCTTTGAATTGTTTGCAGTCCTGTCTAAATACCGTTTAAAACACTGATTTGTTCTGGTTTCACAGTTGTCTAGCAGTAAACTTAAGCAAATAATGTGACATTATGTCACTTAGTATATGGGCTATAATCTGGTTTGTAGTTAATGATACGCTTCAATTAAAGAAAAATATTTAATTTATAAATCTTTACAAAAACTTGGGTAACAGGGTTGAAGTTTGGGCTTGGTGATTGAGAACAGGCAATTTTAAGAGGTGATACAAATATTGTTTTTAATTTCAGTGGAAAATACAAACATTTGAAGCAAAGTACTTTTTTCTAAATCACTGAAAATTGAGTGGTTTTGAAGAATGTAAAACTCTTAATATGACCTCCTGTCCTCTGAGGACTATAGCTGTCACAATGATTGAAACAACAGGAAATTTAGATTTCCTTTTTTCTCTTCTGTGTGCTATCACATTTCCTTTGCTATATGAAAAATGCAAAGTCATCATTTTCTTATTCTGAGTACTCTGTTTAAAACTAACTTTGTAGTATAGTAATGACTAAACTGTTTTCAAGAGTTTTATATACAGTGGGTACGGAAAGTATTCAGACCCCCTTAAATTTTTCACTCTTTGTTATATTGCAGCCATTTGCTAAAATCATTTAAGTTCATTTTTTTTCCTCATTAATGTACACACAGCACCCCATATTGACAGAAAAAACACAGAATTGTTGACATTTTTGCAGATTTATTAAAAAAGAAAAACTGAAATATCACATGGTCCTAAGTATTCAGACCCTTTGCTGTGACACTCATATATTTAACTCAGGTGCTGTCCATTTCTTCTGATCATCCTTGAGATGGTTCTACATGGTTCTTCTTCTGTGTTTGATTATACTGATTGGACTTGATTAGGAAAGCCACACACCTGTCTATATAAGACCTTACAGCTCACAGTGCATGTCAGAGCAAATGAGAATCATGAGGTCAAAGGAACTGACTGAAGAGGTCAAAGGAACTGATTGAAGAGCTCAGAGACAGAATTGTGGCAAGGCACAGATCTGGCCAAAGGTTACAAAAAAATTTCTGCTGCACTTAAGGTTCCTAAGAGCACAGTGGCCTCCATAATCCTTAAATGGAAGACGTTTGGGACGACCAGAACCCTTCCTAGAGCTGGCCGTCCGGCCAAACTGAGCTATCGGGGGAGAAGAGCCTTGGTGAGAGAGGTAAAGAAGATCCCAAAGATCACTGTGGCTGAGCTCCAGAGATGCAGTCGGGAGATGGGAGAAAGTTGTAGAAAGTCAACCATCACTGCAGCCCTCCACCAGTCAGGGCCTTATGGCAGAGTGGCCCGACGGAAGCCTCTCCTCAGTGCAAGACACATGAAAGCCCGCATGGAGTTTGCTAAAAAACACCTGAAGGACTCCAAGATGGTGAGAAATAAGATTCTCTGGTCTGATGAGACCAAGATAGAACTTATGGTCTTAATTCTAAGCGGTATGTGTGGAGAAAACCAGGCACTGCTCATCACCTGTCCAATACAGTCCCAACAGTGAAGCATGGTGGTGGCAGCATCATGCTGTGGGCGTGTTTTTCAGCTGCAGGGACAGGACGACTGGTTGCAATCGAGGGAAAGATGAATGCGGCCAAGTACAGGGATATCCTGGACGATATGTTGTTTACACTTATGCAGAGTCCACAACTGACTTCACACCTATAGGTCAGCTCAGAAAAAGTTGCCAGAATTTGGTTACAATGCTGTAGACATCAACGTTTTGCTAGTCAGGTCTGAAAACAACTTTCTGTGGTTCCTGAAAAATGTATTATTGGTAAAGACTAGTCTGTATTTTATTTTTATTAGTTGATGTTTTTGATCCCACAAATGAGTGCATGTAATTTACCGGAGAACATTTTATGTAAGTTGCTGAACAGCCAAGTGCAATACTATTGTGTTTCCTGTATGTCATATATTTCATTCAAATGTGAGTGATGTGTCATATACAAAGAAAAAAATTCACTTTGTGTTTAAAAATATACTTTCTTTTCTGATGCTATGTCCTGATTCGTGCACATTACTTAAAAAAACACTAGTCAGATCCTGAAAAGTCCCAAATTAATCAATAAATGTATCATTGTTCAAATTCACTGCATTTTACACTGCAGTCTTTCATGTTGCACTCTTTCCCCTAGATGGGGCATGACACTTGCAAAAAAAGTATCAAAATAGCTTTCTTCAAGCATATGAAGTTCATGAAACCGAAACGTTGCGCCGAAAAAAGCTATTTTGATACTTTTTGCAAGTACTGATAGTGTGCGGGACTTTCTTTTTTTTTGGGGTCTTTTCTCCTACGCACCTATATGTATTACCTGCAGGTATGTGAGGATAATTGTTAATTGACTGAAATCCTTATGAGTTCACATAAAAGCAAAAAACTGACATATTTTTTGTTTTCTTGTTTCTTGAAATTTTCTTCTAAAATGAGCATTTTTATCAAGCTCATGTTTAGGTTCAGTAATTTCACTAGAATGGCAATTAATAGGTTCTATTCATTGCCATTAAAGTGAAATAACTGAACCTAAACATAAGAGCTTGATAAAAATGCTAATTTTAGAAGAAAATTTCAGATGGCGCTTAGAGGCTTTTTTTAATCTTAAGTCTTCATATACATATATATATATATAAAACCAGACAACCAAAAATGTAATCCATATGCACCAGAATGATTCACATTAATTATTGTGCAAAGATGACTTTACACAACGCACGAACAAAATGTTCCCTTTTGTGCATAAATAAGGCAGTGGTCAAATATCGTTAATAACCCCCCACCGCACCCCTCCCCTCCCCCTTTTCGCAGAAACGGCTCAGCTTTGATTCGCTGTTACCTAGTAACGCGGTCCGCTGTAGTGATTGGCTCATTCGAGGGTCAAGGAAACGGGAAGCGCACAGGTTGCGTGTTCTTGACTACTTTCTGGGGAGGGTGAGTGAGACGGAGCGCTACTGCGACTGATCGAGAATATTTCAGAAACGCGTGGCATTTACTACAGGAGGGGCGCACTGACATATCGCACGACTGATAGTCCATAAATGGGGTGCTTCTTCTCCAAAAAATCTAGGAGAAAATCTCCTAAAAAAGACTCTGCTTTGCCCACTGGAGACGAGAGCGCTACGGGCAATGACCTCCCCGAAACCAACAACACTGCGCTGGGCAGCAACAGCAACCAGGAGGCTCCAAAGCAATACAGCTGGGACAAACGAGAAAAGGTACGACGCTGCGTTATTATAACCCGTTTTTTGTTCACTAGGGTCTAGACTATACGCAGACAGGGTATTATATGTTGCATAATTTCTTTAGGAATCATACAGAATGGAATTAAGGTCCATCGGAAATGGCTATTATCATATGCGTTAACCCACATTATTCTTTTTAAAGCCCATTTTACGCCGTTCACTACATGCGTAATCACGCTAGCGAAGGGTTTGGCCCCTCTTGTTCAGTGTTTATGACTGCCACTGTTGCTTTCGATTGACCATCGATACGAGAGTCTCTCTGCGGTTATAGGTTTTCACATGCTATGGTAAATTATAGACAGAGCTTATTATCGGCTTAAAGTCAGGGCACGTAACTTGTTTGCCTGGCGCTTTCCCAGATAGCGTTGTGTTAGGGATTAGCACATAAGTTGTGTCGCCATCAACATGCATGACACTATATCAGAGGGAGGGTGGGAGTGTCCGTCTGACCTGGCCTGCTCCTTCCACCACAGAACCATACAAAGCTTTGAGAGCTTTTGAAGAATGATTCTGTTATGTTTTAATATTTCCCTGGTCGATGCACTCAAGTGTAGGCAATAAATACAAGAGACAGGTCCAACAGCTTGTTAGTTTTCTCATATGGTCTGTCAATGGCAGTGTCTGATCTTATGGATATGGGTTCAAGGCCCACTAGAGGGCCTCAGCAAACTTCCAAGGGGCCCCACAAGATGTATTTAAAAGGTATTTATATGTAAATCTAACTTGATAGCACTTTTAATTTTGTAGTCCTAAATCTGGATGGGAACTAACATTTTTAATCCTTTGTGAGTTTCCTATGGATTAATGTCTGTGGTTAAAGTCAGCATGAAATGAAAATTCACCCTATCTATTGTGTAAATGTATCTCATTGTGAATGATTCATTCATGTACAATATTCTTTCTTCCATTGTAATTTTTAATTAAAATGTCATACTGTAGTAGTGATATTTGCAAGATTCATTGAGTCAACTTAAACCCCACACCCACAATCAGCTGCAAGATCTCATTCATTTTTGAGTTCAACGACAACATCTCAAAATCCAATCAACAACCGATCCATAGAACTAAGCCCCGGCTTCTATATATATATATTTTTTCTTCTTTTTTTTATAATCCTTTACACTCGGATGTATGTCACAGTATGGTAGAAAAGATCTTTTGCTCCTCATGACTTGAACGTTACTTGGAGAGACTTTCACAACATAAATTATTCACAAATTATTTAAATACATAAACTGGTAGTATGTTGCTAATTAAGGATTAAATCTACCAAAAAGATACAAGTTTACATACTCAATGAATCTGACCTGTAGTCCTTATATATCAATGGGTTAGCAACATGCTAAGTAGATGTTATAAGTAAATATCTGGCCTGGTAACCCAAATATCTTTTAGGTTTGATCCCTGGTTGGCTGGGATAATCTATGAACTCAAGAGTACTATTTAGCAAGGGAGTTGCCAGGGTGTTGCTATGTGATTGTTAGGGTGTTCTTAGTGGTTGCAAGGTGGTTACTTACTGGCCCAAGTCAAAAGAGCTCTATTTCTATGCTGTTCTGGTCCCTAGATACGGCAAAGATCCTTCAGTTTAAATCTATGGATTTTGTTCTCATTTTCTATTTTATCATCCACCAGTCTAAAACTGGTTTGCAGACTACCTCAAAAAGATGCATGATCTGAGGTGTCATTTGTGTCACAAACAATGCAGAATTAGTTTCTAGTCAAAGTTTAACCCTGTAAAGCCTGACATATGAAAAAAAAATTTTTTTAATGCAACAAATTATAAAAGGAAAATCTAAACATTATTTTTGTAGCTATCATATTTGATACATCAGGCTTTTATGGCCTATATAGTATGATATATTGAGAATATGGAGCTCACACTTGAGGAGGAAAAAAAAATCAATCTCATTCAGAGCTTCAAACTTAGCAAAAATATGCAATTGGGTGCAGATGTTGTTATTTATTTATATGGCAAAATGTAAGCTGAAGTTCTGATAGCTTGTAATGTAAATCAACATAGACTACCTACATAAAATACATACATTATAAATATCAGTTGTCACTCTATATCTCCCAATAATCTTAGTACTGCATTTCAATGCTTAGTTTTAGAAAAGCTCTATAGTTTTAACTTTGGGCGCAAAACATATAATGCAATTGAATGACTGAGCGATTACAAAAAAACGTGTCTAACTAATAAACAAACGTCCTGTTACATCCTGTTGTGAAGGGAACCAGAAAGCAAAGAGCTGATAATGGTTTTATCACCTTTTTTTAAAAAGTTCTCCTTTTATTGACCTTGACATGTTTGCACTTTTGTTTCAGGTTGATCCAAAAGACTTCATGCTGACGGGCCTCAAGAATGAGACTGTGGGTCGGTTGCCAGGCAAACTCAATGGCCAACAGTTTGTCATTCAGGACTGTGAGAACTGTAACATCTACGTATTCGACCATTCAGCGACTATTACCATTGACGATTGTGTGAACTGCCGCATTATGTTAGGTCCGGTCAAAGGCAGTGTGTTCTTCAGAGACTGCAAAGATATCAAGTGTGTGGTGGCCTGCCAGCAGTTCCGCACCAGAGACTGCAAGAAAATGGACGTCTTTTTGTGCTGCGCCACCCAGCCAATCATCGAGTCTTCTACGGGCATGAAGTTTGGCTGCTACCAGTATTACTACCCTGAGCTGGCTTTCCACTTTAAAGATGCGGGCCTCAGCATCTTTAACAACAACTGGAGCAATATTCATGACTTCACACCTGTTTCTGGAGAGACCAATTGGAGTCTCCTACCGGAGGATACTGTTGTCCTGGAGCATGTGCCTCTACCAGATCCTGAGTCAGAATTCAAGTCTGTGAGAATCTCTTCTGAAGCAAGTCGGAGCATCGTGCCCCTGACCAAAGGAGGCCGGCGTACAGAAAGTGAAGAGTCCTGCCTGTTTGTCTTCTTTTCTGGGGACTACACAACTGCTAATGCCCGCAAGCTTATTGATGAGGTTAGAACTAGTTTGATGCTGTTGATTGTCATTTATGGTTGCGACAGTGGGCGGTCTACAAACTGACATCATGTGCAGCATATTTGTTCACGTTAATCAGAATGAATCAATTTCCTAATGTGGCATTTTCTAAAGAAAAGAGAAGTTTTTCATGTTAATTGGGAAATTGAATCAGCTTTCTTCAGTCACCCCACCTATATCTTAAATAGGGGATGTATACTATTCCCACTTCACTTATATTTGTAACTTTTATCCATCTTTGTCTGCTGGAGATGTTGCTTGCAAAAGTGTATACAATTTAACACAGGCTCCATATCAGTTCTAGTGTGCTTTTTAGTTTTATAATTGCGTAAAGGAAATGACTGAGTGTCTGAAAATATCTTTGGTTATCGCCACCTAGTCTGATCTAGTATTTTGTTACCAAATACAGAATGGGCTAAACAGGAAGGGTAAGTTTTTCTTCATAGTTATATGGGTCTGATTTGACAATTCACAAAATAATTGCTTCAGTCATAGTTAAAACCAAAGTGAATTGCTTTGCGGCTTCATGCCATGAATCCAGCAGTTAAATTATGACAATTATAATGCACTCAAAAGAACAACACATTTGTTTTTGACAACACAATTTATCAACCCATTATTAAAAGCATATTTTTATACAAGTATTATCAAATATTTTTTTAAGAACAGAAAAACAGCACATTAGAAAAAGTTAGTCATTCACATTAAGAATTAAATAGGGCTGATTTCATGCAGATATCAACTAGAGCAATATCGCAAATTCATGTAGTTTTCACTAAAACTAACCTTGCACTCTGCATTAAAAGGATTTGTATTATTTAATCAAGCTGCAAAGAAATTCTCAGAATTATCAGCAAACTTTTAGATATCATCTAGCTGTACTAAAGCGATTGTATGAGGAAGAGACAGAAATAGACTAAATATTTTCCATCATGTGACCTTTTTGTCCCTGGCTTCATTTAGAAATCTACCATTTTATAGTAGCGATCATTTAGATTTAGTTTTATAGTTCTCAATACAAAAAACTAATCCCGGCCAGTCCACCAATGAATAATCAAGCTAATTTGCAAAAACCTTTAATTTTCGAACATAATTTTTTTCTGTATTCACCTAAATGCAGGCGACCACCAAGGGCTTTGTCCTCATTCAGACCAAAGAGGTTTCCATGCGCCCTGAGGATGTGAACCGAGTGTTCCAGAATAATGCAGAGAGCCTCACTGAGTGGGTCACCAAAGGTGCCGTAATGTATTGTGTTATACCAAATAGGAACATGCACAGCTTCTTGGGAAAAAATTGTCTGTTTGCAAATATAAATGTTATGGCACAATCATCTGTGTTCCTGCAGGTCCAGTGGTAGCCCTTGAGCTGAACGGAGATGGCGTGGTGGAGGCGTGTCAATCCATTGCCAATGAAGTGTTTATGGGAACTAAGGTAAATAAGCTGTTACTTCTCATCAGTGTTGGGGGTAACGCATTACAAGTAACACTTAAGTTACGTAGTAAGTTAGTAATCAGATTACTTTTTTCAAGTAACTAGTAAAGTAACGCATTACTTTTAAGCTTACAACAAAATATTTGAGCTACTATTTCAAATAGGAAATGCAAGTTACTTTGTTTTCCGATTTATTGACTGACACCTCTCTTGTCCCGATAATTGGGAGTAAAGTGCAGAGGCGTTGTGTGCACTGTATCGTCGAAGGATCATTTCACTTTTGGGGTGAAAAGGACTTTACATTTGCCAAAAATAGAACTTATATTTTGTTGTTGTTATTAAAAAACAAGCAAGCCCAGGTGAGAAAAAGGAACGCAAAAGTAACCTAACACATTGCTTACCTTAAAAAGTAACTAAGTACCGCAATTAGTTACTTTTAGGGAGTAACACAAATATGTAACTCATTACTTTTAAAAGTAACTTTCCCCTACACTACTTCTTATGTCCATTTTTCGAGTATGTGCTCTGATCATCTAACATTTTTCATGCTATCTGCTACTTTTCTTGCAGGTGTTTGTTTCTGAGAGCAAACAAACGTCCTCACGTGATGTCGACAACTTTTTCAACTTTGCTGACATGCAGATGGGACTGTGAAACTGGCGCAGAGGGGCACCTTTCCTTAATGTGGGTTTATATTTGTTTGATTTTGTCAATTTTGTCATATTAGTGAATTGGAATTACTTATTGCAAAGCCACTGATATCTCAACATTTGCAGGGGTTTATAACCACTATTTATTCTTACTAGACCATTTTGCTCTGTGATCTGACAATTTTACATTTTCATGCCTATGAAACAGACAAATAGTCAGATTAGATAGTCAGGTTATTTGGATCCAATCAGGAAGGCAAGTGCCTTTAGATAGAGAAAAAAATCAAAGAGAACTGGAACTTTAGTCTAATCAAACATTGCTGTGGACAATTGCATCACGTATATGCTGAAAATAATGAATTTTATTATATAGATATTTATTTAATTTTTTTCCATAAATGTATAGCTGGAAATTGTTTTATTCTCTTTTGCTTAGATACATATTGTATAGTCATTTAGTATGTGTATACTGGATAGCTGTAAAAAATTACTGTTAAAATATGTCGATTGCCAGAAAACAAGAATTGTGTTGAATCAGGTGTTTTATACAACAGAAATATACCATGTATTTTATTTCTTTTCCTATTAGCATGGCTTTTGACTTGCCTCCAAATTATATTTTCTGGGGGTTCAGTATTTTATTTTAATTTTTTTATTGTAAACAAATGACATTCGTCCTCCATGTAAGTTTTTAAGGTAACACTGTTCTGAAAAGAATGTAAAAATTCAAACTGATACTTTGAATGTACTACTAAAAGGAGTTGTCTCCTTCACACTGCTCTATTTTTGTAGGAACGTTTTAGAGAGCACAACTTTCCCGTGACCAAAAAAAACAATTGTACATGATAGAATCACAGTGTACCATTTTTATTTTATTTTATTATTATTATTTTCAAAAGGTTCTTATTTGTATGAGACAGGTTTGTAGAACTGAATATAAGCTGTGATTTGTCAATACATTCATTTTGGTCTAAAGTTGTATCCCATCTCTTTTCATCTACAAATAGACACAAAGCTAAACTAGCCATGAATATATATAAATACAAATGTCAATTGGTGTAAATAGTTTTGTCAGGTTTATTCTAAAAATCTGATTCAGTATTGTTGCATAATGTCACAACAACAATTTGTAGGCCAACCTGGAAAGTTATGTGGTGAGCAAATTACTTGAAGGGACTTTAATGTTATGTTCTACTACATAATTAAGTTGCTAAATAAAAATTACAAAGGTCATCTGAATTGTCAAGCTCAAAACACATACACACACACACACACATATACATATATATATATATAAACACACATATACATATATAACACTACTGTTAAAAAGTCTGGTGTCAGATTTTTTTGAAGAAACTAATACTTTTATTCAGCAAGGATGCATTATGTTGATCAAAAGTGACAGTAAAGACATTGTTACAAAAATTCAAGAAAGAAATGTAACCACAAAAATATTTTACACAAAAAAATTATATAAAATATTAGCAACTGTTTTCCACTGTGATAATAGTAAGAAAGGTTATACATTTCAAGCAAATTGTTCATCCATGCAGACTACAGATATACTATAGGATAACTGTTTATAGGTAGCTAAATTAGTATTGCATTCTAACATTAACTACCTCACAGCCCTGCATAATGGCAACTATGGGACATTTAACTACCCCTAAAAGGAATTTTGCTATGCAATTTGCACTGGCGCTCTCAGTCAGTAGGGCCATGAATTGGGCGGAGTTTAGGACCCAGCGGTCGGGTAGTACAATAGAGCTGTTGTGTCGTGGTGAGAGGGTGATTTCTGCTTTTGGGATATTGACAGTGGGACAAGAAAGAAAAAATAAAGAAAATACGAGTATTTGCCGCACCTCTGGATTGCTGACTTGAATACAGCTTTGCGGAGTCTATCGCCGTGTGCGATCGTCCCGAAACACTGGATTTTTGGATGTGAGGTAAGGGTGCAGCATGAACAATACTGCTCGTGTCTTCACACAGGGTTCAGTGTGCCAGTTATCCAGGCAGCGGGGCCTGCTGCTTCCTACAAATCCTTCACGAGCAGGGTTTTACGTCCACATTAGACAACTGGGGCAGTGTTGATAGCAGCGATACCATTATGTTTGCGTTAAAGTTTGCGACCACGCTTTGAATTATGTTAAATACACACAGGAAGTGTTATTGTGGCAGTAGAAGGGATTGTAGTGACTGGAGAGGGTTCGTCATGTAGGGCGGCTCGAGTTTGGCGCCAAGGCCGCCAGAAACCCTCGCGGGTACAGCAATGGTGGACGGCAGCACATAATGCTCCCTCATAGACACTGTTTAGTGGGACTTTACAGTAAAGTATTTCTGTGTTTACCCTACCATTGCATATTTAGCTTGCATATATGTTCTCCCAGCGTGGGCATAGCTGAATATTAGTGACAAATAATCATAACACAAGGGTTCGCTAAATATATTTCTTCTCGTTGCATCATGCTGGAGATATACAAAGAGGTGATGTGGTGTTTGAGTTAAGTCTCGTGCGTTGTGGGAATGGACACTAGGTTTTTACATAATTACTCTACTATGTGTTTCGCTGGAATTTGTCGCCCACTTTTCTTTTCATGTTCTACAAATAAATATTGTAATCAGACAACTTTGTTTTTATTTTGAAATGTATTTCTTTCTCGTTCGGTACGGAACACTTGAAAATTCCAAATCATTATCGCAATGAATGATTCAACCGATGAAACGAATGAATGTATAGAAATGACGTGCACCCTGTTCATTTTAATTTAAAAAATGACATGAAATCAAAATTAGGTTTTAATTCTAGAGCGGTGCAACAGAAAGTTTGAAGCGGAAGTATCGTTGTTGGAATGCTGGAATACCCTCCTCGAGCTTCCGTCCCCCCCCCTCTGCTTCCCGCGAAATCCTATGCTTCTTATCGAGTGTTAATTCAGCATTACACAATGAACTATAGGCATTTAAAATGCTTCTTTATATTTTTGCTGAAAGTTAGTAAAGTGAGTAAGGTCAGTTTTATAGTACTTCTGGTAGTCCGTAAACGAAGGTTTGTTGGTATAACGTTACTAGTCTAGTGTGAGGTAACTTACGTGTTGAGGTGAAGTAGTCTGGGCACTAGGTGGAGGGAATTTGCTTTTAGTGAGTCGAATCTTTTGAATCATTTCACTAAAACATTTGTTTATAGAATCGTTCAATAGAGATTTGTTGTCATTAAGTCATGTAGGGGGCATCTACAGCTGTCTTTATGCTGAAAGCCCCTACAAATGAGAGCAAAGATTTCTTTCTCAGCATATTGTCAACTTTTGAGTTAGACTTTTATCAAGTTACAGAAATATCTACAAAAATAAAAGCCTAAATAAATTGAGTTTCAGTAACATTCACTCTTAAAACTAAAGGTTCTATATTGACATCTATGGTTCCATGAAGAAACTTTAACATCCATGGAACTTTTCCATTGCACAAAATGTTCTTTTTACATTGTCTTTAGATTATTAAAATGTTCTCCAAACACTTAAAGGTGCAGTCACATTTACTGTGGTTCGGCCAGTTTTTGAAATCCAGTCATTTCAATGGGAATCAACAATTTGTAGGAATGTGTTCGGGAATTTTGTGCGATGGTGGAAGAGCTCCCCACACAGATTTCACAACAGATTCAAGTTGGCCAACTGGATTGTGTGCTTCATAAATCACTAATAGACAAGGGACCCTTTTGCCCACAAAATTTCGCTTATAACTGCACACCTTAAAAAAAAAAAAAGGTTCTTTTAAGAACTGATCACTAAAAGTTTTTTGGGGAACCCAAATTCATGTATAAAGACCAAATTTATACAGTGAAAAATTCAATATATTTAAATATATGTAAAATAAATGTGAAAAGGTTGTTTATATTGTTACATTATTTACAAATTCTACTCACTATAGCACTGTACTGTTCAATTAATTATTTATTTAAGCTTAATGTATATTTTATTTTAATATATTCTTTTTTTTAAAGAAAATAAATTTTTTTCCTTTTATTTATTTATTTTTAAAACAAAATCAACAGCATATTTAAAAAGATGCATTGGAGAGAAACTTACATTTCAATGATCATTTTTAAAGTGCTTTTCTAAAAGAGCCAGTTTGTTGGCAGACTAGGTCAATGTGAGGTTTCGTTTATTTTATTTACCAAGCACTTTTACACTACTGACCATTGACCAAAGTGCTGCACAAATATGTAAACACACAGACAATCACAACTAATAAAACCACAAATAAAATAACAATAAATAAAATCCTATACCCCATTAAATGCTAATGCAAGGAGGTATTCCTTAAGTTTGCGTTTAAAAACACTTAGTGTGGGAGTGGGGGTGAAGTAACTCAGCAGCCTCTGATCTGTTAGTGTTGGGGTGTGGGGTGGTCTTTCTGTGCAGAACATTGTGCTTTATCATGGTGCGGTAGGAGTGGGGGTTGGTTTTTAGTGTCATTTTGTCTTGCCATTCTGAACTACAATGCAAGCCCACCCCGATTAGATAGCCTCCCCTTGCAACAAATTAATGTTTGCCTTAAAACCTTGCAAATTTAAGAAATAATGTCAGTTTACCTTTCCTAATTGGTCTTGATTGACATTGACAACCCTCCTAATTGGTCTCGATTGAATTGATATTATTTACACAACCGCAGAAAACTGATTTATTATAGGTGGATTTAAGACTAGGTTTCAAATAAAGCCGATAGATATGATCCAAATCCTTATTATCAATGTGATGAGCGAGTCACAGCCATTGTTTCTGCTTTTCATCATAGACTGTTTCAGTTTACCACAGATCTTCACCCATTCAGCCTCATTAGTGCTTCCTTTTTAAAACATTTACACTGTGCGAAAGGGGGAGTGTGTGCGTCAGAAGCAGATGTTCTTCTCTGCGCTTGAAAGCTGGTCTGTTACTGTCACAAATGTGGCTTTAGATCCACATCAAGTCCTTCATGGAGCAGTGAATAGGCGCACAGAGTGCTTTTTTCATTTAATTCATCTAGAGACATTGAGTGCAGTCTAAAATCTTATACATTTGATCTAATTAATAAATGCTTGTTTAGTACAGTAGTAGCAATCCATACCAGCTTGATAATGATATTAATAAGGATCATGCGAGAATTATGTTAACCAAGTGAATGTGTAAAGAATTGATAACATTTACTGTTTTCTAACCACCTTCAACTATTGTTGGGGAAAAAAGACAACCTCTCCTCATGCAAGCCATTGGTTAAGTAAGAAGTTGTCTAGTAGTTGTCTCTTTAATTACACACATAATGTTTATTGTTTGTTTATATAAGTAGCAAATATACTATTGTGCAAATGTTTGTGGTCGGTAAATTCAATGTATAATGAATATTCAATATATTGCAGTTTATTTGACTACACACTGACTTAAAGGTAGGTTAGGCAGTTTCTAGCAATAGCAAGAAATTTATATTTTTTTTTATAAAGCATAATCTCATCCTCCCTTCAGAGCATCTCCAAAGCCACGCCTCCTCCAAAACACACGAACGCACACAGCCAGACCAGAGTCTGCAAAGCGTCACGAGAGATGCCGTTAAATTACCTCATGTCTCAAAGCACATAACATTTAAATTTTTTTTAAATACTTTTAAACAACTATTATTGATTGCTATCAGGATGTGAAGAGAGTTTCAACAAAAAGTGTTTATGAAAAACATTTGCTAACCTACCTTTAACTGGGTGACAGTGAATGTTTTTCCTATAGACTACTATGTCAGAAAAAACAGGACAACAGTAGTTTTGGTCACACCATAGTTACAACTTATTTTATATTTTACAACGTTATATTATTGAGAATGTAAGTCATTGGGTGTACCTGTTCAAACAGGTCATTACACTCTGTTGCTCTATCTGAAGTTTCTAGACTGTAGGGGGTCTGGGCAGACAGCACTAGTACGCCATCCTGTATGCTAAACTGTTACATAACACAGTCACACAAATTCCCTCTTTTGTAGGTTTTCGGGTTAGTATAATGGTCAAATTACTTAAATCTTGTAAATTCCTGTTGTTTTGTTTGTGCAGCCAGTGAATGATTTTATAGGATTGCCGAAATCGCACAGTCTGTAGCAGGCATCAGGGAGCACCATGGCTTTAATTCACAATATGCTGCTAAATATGCAGATTCCTTCTCGACTCTTCTCATCCTGTCTGTGGTATTTATAGTTTCCGCTCTGCCAGGCAACTGCCTCACCAGCCACAGAAATAACCAACTTAAACGATAGCACAATGTTTTCAAAAGTCACTACACAATGGTCAGAGACGTCCGTCTACATTTTTATGACTATAGCAGCTTTTAAAATGCAACTTCTCCCAGAGGTTTACTATGCCAAGTGTCTGACAGCTAAAGCTTTTTGAAAAATATCAAAACAATATGAAAGAAGTGTATTAATCTAATCAGAAGAGTCATTACTTTAAATAATTTGCTTTGCTTAATATAAGCTGTCCTTTCAAGGTGTGTCTGTACATAGTTTCATACGTGTGGTTTGGCTGCAATTGCTCCTACTGAACCAGGTTAATATTTATTTAAGGAGGCCCCTCAGTCAGGTATTGGAGTCTAATAAATCACAGTACAGGCTGTGCATTGCTGAGTGTCTATCAGTCCTGTAGCCCTCCATTGCCTATTTTACCACTCCACATTTTCATTTAGACTGTAGCTTGTGTTCTCGTCTCATGTCTTAATTTTTTTTCAGGCATGAGCGAGAGGCAGAAGCACAGCAGAGGAAAACAGTAGCATGCTCTTTGAATTTATGGTAAGTGAAAAAAACGCTCAAGGAAAGGAAAACCATCAAAGCTGCCCTCTATGGTTATATAATTCGATGGGACAAATATACCATGGTACTGAATTATTACCATGTACATGTGTCATAATTTACATATATTTGGTTCTTAAAAGAATACCATCATATTACTATCAGGGTTCCTACGCAGTTTGAAAAGTATGTAATTTGATTTGAGTAATTGAGTAATTTCTGGGTCTGGATCAGTATGGAAAAAAGAAAATGGAGTATGGAGAAATATGTGTTTTTAAACAATTGCACCTATTCAGTTTTCTAAAATATAAAATTTGTAATTCTTATTTCTATTTTATTAATCAGAATTTAAAAAAAAAATCCTTTTGTGATTGTCAAACACGACTGAATGAATTTAAGGCGCACATTTTCATTGTGCAAAAATGCAGGTTATAAAGCAGTTTAGGTTTCTTAAATTCTGTAAGTGCATGTTATCACTTTGAGAAAATAAAAATATTTGCAGATGATGGTACTGTATACCAAATATAATGCTGAAAATAATGATGTATTAAGTTGTTAAATATGATCTAAAAACAGGTTTGGAAATTTGAGTCTGGTAAAGTATGGAATTTTGAAATGGAAAATGTGTAGGAAACCTGTACCATGGTAAATGTAAAAATCCCCCCTCAAAATTAATAATCAAGTAATAATTTCAACAACTATCAAAAAATAATTATAATCAGCATATTAGAATGATTTCTGAAGGATCATGTGACCCTTAAGACTGGAGTAATGGCTGCTGAAAATTCTACTTTACCATCACAGAAATAAAAAATAATAAAAATACCAGTACTTGTAAAACTATTTCCTTCTGTTATGTGAAAACATCTCTGTTGTTTCAGTCTAATTGAAATCCTTGTGCCTAAATGGTTTAGTGGAATGTGGTTGAATTGAAGATGTGTTTGAGCTGGACTTCTTTCATTGCAGGATACGTCAGGATGAAACGACTCAGGACTTCAAGCAGCAGTGACAGTTCAGACAATGAGAGTGAGTCAAAATAAGCCTTACAGAATTCTGAGTCTGTGTAAGTTTTATAGAGAACAAAAGTATATTTATTCTTGACTCACTCCGTTGTTGTATCATAAAGGTCCCTCAACATCCTTTTCCTCTAACAAGTATGGAAGCAAACCGGGCACCCCCGCCTCTGCTCAGAAGAAACCAGCAGAGGTAAAAACAGAAGAATAATACCTTAACCTGTTTTAAGAACCTTGATTTTTATCAGCAGACTTATGAATTCATTTTTAAAGTAAAACTGGGCATATCACTCATTCAGGTTGATATTTGGTCTTATTTCTCCCTTGTAGGTGTTCAGAAAAGACTTGATCAGTGCCATGAAGCTGCCGGACTCTCACCATATTTCTCCAGAGGATTATTACCTGTTGGCGGACACATGGAAGCAGGAATGGGAAAAAGGCGTCCAAGTACTGGCCAGTCCAGACACTATCCCTCAGCCCTCTGTGAGGTATGCCACTTTGAAAAAAAGCCAGTAAAAACAGGTTTTTGGACATGTACCATCTTGCATGTGACTTAAAGGGATAATTCACCCAAAAATGAAAATTCTATCATTAACTCACCCTCAGGTTGTTCCAAACCTTTATGAATTTCTTACATCTGCTGAACCCAAAAGAAGATATTTTGAACAATGTCGGTAACCAAACAGTGTATGGACCTCAATGACTTGCATAGTCATTTTTTTTTAATACTGTGGAAGTCAATGGGGCCCATCAACTGCTTGGTTACCCATTTTCTTCAAAATTAATTTTTGTGTTCAGCAGGAGAAAGAAATTTCTAGTAAAATTTTGTGGTTCTTGGTACCAATTTCAGGACCAGTGCAAAAACAGTTAAATTAAGCTTGGTCATCGCTGTCAGTTATCGCAGTTTCCTATTCAATCATGCATTTAGATATGGTTGTTCTTAGCAGCATGAAAAACTAAATTTGTATTCAGGTTGTGAATGGATAATAAAAATGACTGTTACTTATTTTTTACTGTTATAATAATAATAATAAGGTGTCTTAACTATACAATGAATCTCTTGTTTACATAATGTTTACACCTTGTTGGTTATAATGAAAGGATTCGTTGAACAAAACCTTGTGTGTTTTCAACTTAATTAAGACTAGCACCTCTGATAGGCCATTGCATTCACAAGCTCAAGAAATGTGATTGTGATTGGCTACAATGCCTAACGGCTGTAAAAACACACTGTAAAAGGAGCCTATGACACTCAAACACAAACGAGAGCGTTTGAAAGCAGTGTCTATCAGCAAGTACCGAATATACACCCAGTACTCTGTACTACTGGTACTGCAGAAACTTGCTTTTTTGTTTTACTACCGACTGGTAGTACCGGTCATTTATAATAAATCATTTATTATAAATACTGCAATATTCCATTAAAAAAGATTTCATGGTGGCTATGTTTTTGTATGTGTGTGTAGGATAATAGCAGAGAAGCCAAAGGAGGTCCTCTTCACAAAACCGAGGAAATATATTCAGTGCTGGAGTCAGGACTCTACGGAGACGGGTTATGTCAATATCAAGGAGCTGGCGGAGGCTATGTGCAGATATGACCTAGATGATATGGATCTATACTGGCTTCAGAAGCTTAATGCAGAGCTTGGGGCAATGGGTAAGAGAGAGGATGCCTGTAAAAGCTAGGCCTGGTCCGGTGTCTTCCCTGTAAGATTTGGTGTCATTACTTGCTTCAAAGAATAAAGTACGATTTGTATGTTACATTTAGGTGACGGGCCGGTGGATGAGCTGACGATGGAGCGGGTGATGGAGGCACTGGAGAGGCAGTGCCATGACAACATGAACCACGCCATCGAGACGGAGGAAGGGTTGGGAATAGAGTACGATGAGGACGTCATCTGTGATGTATGTCGCTCACCTGACAGCGAGGAAGGGAATGACATGGTCTTTTGCGACAAGTGCAACATTTGTGTGCACCAGGTGAGACCTTTGATATTATCAGTAAATTGCTAAGAATCTGCAGGATATTTTGTCAAGAAAAAGTTGAGACTTTTTTTTGTCTAACTATCCTGTTATGGTTTTTTTTTTTTTTATGTATTTACATTTTTGTAATATTGTAGATGTATAAACTACTATTCAAAAGTTTGAGGTCAGTAAGATTTTTGTTGTTGTTGAATGAAATTGTAATAGTTATAATGCTGTTGATTTCAAATCAATCTTACTGTTGTTGTTGTTGTTGTTGTTTTACTTTTTATTCATCAAAGAATCCTGAAAAAAAAATTAAGGAGCACAACAGTTTTCAACATTGATTATAATAAGAATAGCTAAATCAGCAAATTAGAATGATTTGTGAAGGATCATGTGACATTAAAGACTGGAGTAATGATGCTGAAAATGCAGCTTTCCCAAAACAGGAACAAATTACATTTTGAAATGTTTTAAAAAAGCATTAGGAAGCAGTAATAATATTTCACAATATTATAGTTTTACTGTATAGCCTTGGTGAGCAAAAAACAAATCTGACCGACCCCAAACTTTTGAAGTAGTGTAGTTTCGGTTGTAATGTTGTAAGAAGTTTAATTGTATATTGTATTTTTTTTGCCGTGAATATAGCCTTTGATGCTGATGAATATAAGAAAAAAATAAATACATGTTTGTAATATTTCTATAGTATATGATCAAGTATTATGAACTAGAAGGAGATAAGTTTATAGTAAAACTCATCACGCTTGTATTTTGTTGCAGGCCTGCTATGGCATTGTGAAAGTGCCAGATGGAAACTGGCTGTGCAGAACTTGTGTGCTTGGTATCAACCCTCAGTGCCTTCTGTGTCCCAAAAGTGGGGGTGCAATGAAGGCCACCAGGGCGGGCACTAAATGGGCTCATGTAAGCTGTGCCCTCTGGATACCGGAGGTAAGTTTTGTGTCACAAAAATGGAATTACACCTAGTTTATCATCATACTTGTATGATCTTAATGTTGTTTCATAAATAATAATATTATGAAATTGAGCTTTCTTTCCTGTCAGCATATTTGCTATTTGTTAGTTTACTTAAGTATATCATATAGATCAGGGGTGCCCACACTTTTTTGCCTGATGATCTACTTTTAAAATGATCAACCAAATGAACCAAAAAAAACAACCAAACCAAACAAAAAAAAACTAAACAAAAACAGCTTAATTTCAAATGCTTGTTGCTACTAGCCTACTGCATGCATCTCTACATGGAATTCAGGAAAATAAAAATAAATGTTCATTGTTGATATTCAGTTTTAACAAATTTCAATTTTAATACTAAACTCAAAATACTTACAGCACAACAGATTACATTAGCCAGGGCATTTACCTTATTCTGATGACTTGCACTGAATAGAATCAGACAGTTTTACATAGGGCTAATCTTTGTCGACAAAACACAGCTGCCATTGTCTAAACTGGTGTCAATCAACACTGCTTGTGCACGCTCACTTCAGAGACAGCTGTTTGTTTCGTGCGTATTTGGAGGAAGCCGACTTCGCGCTCTGTTCTCCGGCTATTTGTCATGGCAACTGAATAAACAAAAATCTTGCCTGGTAAAACATTATTAGTCAAATCAAAGACTAAAAGGACTTTGGTCAAATGCAATCCAGACAGAAACTAAAAGGATAAGAAAGGGCATCGTTATATTTCTTTTTATTAAAATTTAACAAAAGCATTTATTATAATTGTGTGCGATCTACCAGCATTGTCTTTGCGATCGACCTATTTGGCACCCCTGGTATAGATAGTCTCGGAGTTAAAGGTACAATATGTAATATTTTTGCAGTAAAATATCCAAAAACCACTAGGCTAGTGTTATATATTTTGTCCAGCTGATTACTAACAATATCTCTAATGTTTTCAACTACTTCTAAATCATGAGAAAATTCTCATTCTAAACAGTGACACGGGGCAGTGCAGTCGCCTGTCAATGACGTCAGTTACCCTTTGTTACCGCCTTTACTGACGTAGAAACCACATGACAACAGTGTCGTGGACAAATGCGGAAGTAGTGTCTAGAGTCCAGCAAACCACTAGCTTGCTTCAAGCAGTTCCTTATTTACTTCTTGCACGTTTTATGGTGGATTGTGTTACT
Organism: Anabarilius grahami; assembly: GCA_003731715.1. Taxonomy (NCBI): domain Eukaryota; kingdom Metazoa; phylum Chordata; class Actinopteri; order Cypriniformes; family Xenocyprididae; genus Anabarilius; species Anabarilius grahami. The sequence goes on along the minus strand of RJVU01019434.1, from coordinate 1,130,552 downwards.
TATTTATGGAACATAATTACTGTTTACCATTTGCCGCTGGTTCTGTCGACAAGGACAGCTCCCGTAAACGAAAGCATACGGGCCAACCAAACGACCCAAGAAGAGTTTGGGACAAGAGGCAAACGCGGGGCATCGCGTCTCTAGACCCGCGCGAGGACGCGTCTGATCCATAGTCTGATCGCGTGTTTGCATTGACTTTGTATGTAATCTACTCGCGCAAATCGTTGAACTCGCGTTTGCTATGTATGCCCACTTATTGTGTTTGAATGTACACGAGTGTATATATTTGTTGAACAAGTGGTAATCGTTTATATACAATTTAAAATATATCAAATGTTTTTAATAGTTTACATAACTATGTGAAGTGCATATTCTTAGGTCATAATGAAGTTGCAATTCATCATGCTTTATTTTATATATTAAAAATGTGTTTTCTTGAAGACTAAAGTTTATGCAGGTGCAGTGTTATTGCATTTGGTTATTTACTGATTTATTTACACTGCCTTATTTCACCTGACAAGTTAAACAATGTAAATAAATACAGTTAGTCAGTTAGTGTTATACAGAAATATGAATCAATTATTATTGCAAATGATATTGGTAGGTTCAAAATAACATTTATTATTATTGATTTGAACACTTGAAACTGTGCTGTACCACACCATCGAATTGGACAAACATTCTAACATCTATGACTAAAAATTTCGATGTAAACCTTCCATTACTCGGGTCTAATTCAATATAATAAAACTATGACATCAAACACAACATTTATAAAACTTTACCTCATCCGTTAAATCCATGATTTATCTTTCCGTTGGATTGATGGCCGTTAGCGGTTGGGTAGAAGACAACAAATCCCATCATTCCACGCACCTTCTTAGCGTCATCAAACCACGCGATTGTTATTGTTTTGGTAGTGCGCCCTCAAGTGGCAGATTTTACGAACTGTAGCTTTAACAGACATAGGCAAAAAGCCACAAAACTCCACTTTTGATCATCTTTAAAGAAAATAAGTACTAAGAATTTGTTTGTTTTAGGTGAGCATTGCATGCCCGGAGAGGATGGAACCCATCACCAAAGTGTCTCATATTCCCCCCAGTCGCTGGTCGCTCATCTGCAGTCTCTGTAAACTCAAGACTGGAGCCTGCATACAGGTAATGCTGTATAGGGCAAGGAAGTAATAAATTATTGTTAGTGAATTATTGCTTAGTTGGATATGTAAAATTAAGCACAGAAAACGTCCTTCAGTGATGCCATTTTTACAGTAGTGAAATCAAGTGCAATAGAATGAGATCATTTTGATATAAAAAAAATAATTTGGATGCAAAATGGTAGTCTAATTTTAATTGTATTTAATTTAAATTTTTAGGCAAGTAATGATATTCTTATAAGAACAATAATGTATGGTAAATAAAATTTAAATGATTAAAATCTGTTTATATTGTACGATTTAATATATTTTTTTAAATGTACGCAATGTGTAGCATAAAATCTTTCATTTAGTTTTTTTTTTAATAGCCTTCAATTTGCATATTGTTTTTAAGAACATTGAGCAAGGTTTTTATTTCACATTTTTTTAATTAATAGAAGAAATAATTTGTTTAATCATTTATTAAAATAATGGTTCTAGTTTTGTCTTCCAGGCTGTCAATGTTTTTTAACACTGTCTCTTGTCTTCTAGTGTTCTGTTAAGAACTGCACCATCCCTTTCCATGTCACTTGTGCTTTTGAGCACAACCTGGAGATGAAGACCATCCTGGATGAAGGTGATGAGGTCAAGTTCAAATCCTATTGCCTGAAGCACAGCAAACCTAAAGCAGGCGAAGCGGGTTTGAGTCCGGCCCGTCATAAACCTCCGACTGAGACTGAGAAACTGGGCTTGAGGGCGCAGAAGCTTCAGGAGCTGGAGGAGGAGTTCTACACACTCGTTCATCCTGAGGAAGTGGCCCAAGACCTTGGACTGCCACTCCACCTGCTGGATTTCATCTTTCAGTACTGGAAAATAAAGAGGAAAAGCAACTTTAATAAGGCCCTGCTGCCACCTAAAGAAGATGAAGAGAACCTGCTGCAGCAGCCACAGGAGGACAGCATCCACACACGAATGCGCATGTTCATGCACCTGCGGCAGGACCTGGAGAGGGTGGGTACTCCTGCCATAATGGATGAGATTTATTTATTTTTTTAGGCATAGGTGTGGATGTGCAACAACTTAGTAGTATTTTTCTTGCTGTGAGCAATTTTCCCATTATTATCCATGTTTCTCTCTTTTTTTTTCTTTTTGTGAAGACCTTTTAGTTTTGGTCTGCATTTAGTGTTCATGAATTGCTTTTGATTGGTGTCTGATTGGGCTTCCTCAAAATCAAGCAGTTTTATAGACAATCCATATCTTATTTTATTTGGATCTCTCAAAATTAATAAATGCACAGTTCAGTTGGTTTATGTACACTACCATTCAAAAGTTTAGGGTCAATATGATTTTTGAAGTCTCTTATGCTTGCCAAGGCTAAAAAAAAAAAATTATTTCTATTTGAATATAATTTTAAATCAATGTTGAAAACAGATGTACTTTAAAAAAAATTCTTTGATAAATAGAAAGTTAAACAAATGTATTTATTTGAAATAAAAATATTTTGTAAGATTTTAAATGTATTTACTGTTTATATTTGATCAATTTAATGCGTTCTTTCAGACAAAAAAAAATATTACTAATCATAAACTTTTGAATGGTAGTGTATATGCATGCTTAAATCATCAGTATCATGTTGTAAATTTTTGAATTCATGATTTTTGTATGTATGTGTGTGTGTCATTTTGTCAGGTGAGAAACTTGTGCTACATGGTGAGTCGAAGAGAGAAGCTGAAGCTGTCCCAGAGTAAAGCACAGGAGCAGATTTTCAATCTACATGTCAAGCTCATTAACCAAGAGCTAACTGCAGGTAAATTTAATTTATTTAAAAAAATATATATTTTTTTTTGTAGCTTCGAGTTAAAGGCACAATACGTAAGAATTTTGCAGTAAAATATCCCAAAACCACTATGCCAGTGTTATATATTTTGTTCACTTGAGTACTTGCAATATCCCAAATGTTTCCAACTATTTGTAAATCGTGAGAATCGCGATTTTAACCAAGGATCTGTGACGTGTCCGGGAGTTGCCTATCATACCAGCGTTACCCTCGGTTTCCAGTTTTATTTTGTAGAAACCATGGAAACACCAAAGACACTTTAATATATTACATGTTTTATTAGACAGTGGAACAACTGTTTGGTTACATTTATAGACCGAAAACTAATTACTGTTATATAGCTCAACACGTTTAGTTTTATTGTTTAAATCTAGTTCTAGTACAATTCTTTTACCATGCCTCAGAGAAAAACACTATTTTGTCAAGTAGCTAAGTAATACAGAATTTTCTTCATCATACAATACGTTTTAAAATTAATTGCATGCCATTTATCAACACAAGCCATCCAGCATTTATTATGATATTCTAAAATCGATCTAGCTTACTGTCTCATAGCAGCCGCCAAGTGAACGCACAGAGTATCATTATAACATAATTTTCAACACAGTCATATGTATCTAATATGATAAACAGCGCGGTGTTACCTCATACACTTGACCGGAAGAAGCGGCGACTGCGGCATAATAAAATTTCCGCTGCTCTCGAGGCGTGTCGTGTTCGTCTCTCATTAGGAATCGCTCCAGCGGCCTCGTTCAGCTCCAACATCACTCGGTCCTGCTCTGCTTCATACTACATTAACAATCTCATCCATGAACATGATTTCTCAAGTCCCGTCCCGATTCTTTTACTGGCTGTGAGGTGAAGACGACATTTCCCAAGATTCCGTGCTCAATCTCTGCGTGAACAAGATACACCTTTGTTTTGAATAGGCGACCTCTAGCGGCGAAAAAACTACATATTGTAGCTTTAAAATAAACTCATATTTTATTTTTTTAATTAAAATATATTGTTAATTACTTTATATTTCATAAATGGTTAAATAATTTGTTTACATGTTTATCCTTGGATTCTAGATTTACTGGAATTCAAGATAAATTCATGCAGCCAAAAAGATCCAGTGAATTAAAGGGTTAGTTCACCCAAAAATGAAAATTCTGTAATTGAATTACTCACCCTCATGTTGTTCCACACCCGTAAGACCTTTGTTCATCCTCGGAACACAAATTAAGATATTTTGATGAAATCCAAGAGGTTTTTTTTTTATCCTCCATTGAAAGCAACAAAATTACCATATTTAAGGTCCAGAAAAGTAGTAAAAACAGTTAAAATAGTCAACGTGACTACAGCGGTTCAACCTTAATGTTATGAAGCGACAAGAATACTTTTTGTGCGCAAAAACAAAACAAAAAAATAACGACTTGATTCAACACATTCGTCTCTCACATGTCATTCTGCTACGCTATTTACGCTGCAGAGCTCCAGCTCATTATTGGCCAATACTGAGCCGGCGTTCTGACGTAGAACCTGGAAGTGCTGAAACATAAACAGCATAGCAGAATGACAGGGGAGAGACGAATTTGTTGAATAATGTCATTATTTTTGTTTTTGTGCACAAAAAGTATTCTCGTCACTTCATAACATTAAGGTTGGACCACTGTAGCTTTCAATGGAGGATAAAAAAACTTTCAGATTTCATCAAAATATCTTAATTTGTTTTCCAAAGATGAACGAAGGTCTTACAGGTGTGAAACGACATGAGGGTGAGTGATTAATGACAGAAATTTCATTTTTGGGTGATCTAACCCTTTAAAGATAACCGTAATCTTGCGTAACCTGTCTTTTGACTATCCAGCACCACTGACTGACTGACTCCTACTTTTATTGACAGGGCTTCCAGTGTCCTCTTCTTTAGAGAACCTATTGTTCCACCCTCCTCCCAGGATAACCCTAAAACTCAAAATGCCCAAAGTGTCGCTTGGCAATGGCAAAACCAGTTCCAAATCTGGTAATGGACCCCTGTGCCCGGATAACAGCGGAAACGTATATGACACTAGTGAGGGAGGCATCGGACAGGGCAAACCGCAGCTCCATCTCGGACGGGCACGGATAGAGGAGCGCGCCAACGGGCTCTTGCCTGCCTCCATCTACATACGGCGAGATGGTGGGACTCCCCCATTGGCCATAAAGCAATCGGGCAAACCCCTAGCGCTGCATGCTGCCCTCCACGGTCAATCATCCAATGGGAAGAGCAAGATTGAACCAGAGAGAACCCGCCCATTGAAATCCAACGGCATTATGGACAAGCCCATACTCCAAAGAGACACTTCCTGCCAGACGCCCACTGAGAAGGACACATGTAACAAGATTTCAGGGAAAGGTCAGTCAGGTGGATTCCACAAAACCTCTCTTGAGCACTTCAGTCGATCTCTCAAGGAGGCCACTGTTAGTTTAGTACGAACTGAGGACCTTCGGGCCTTTGAGAAGAACGCACGCAAGACCTCCGCATTCTCCAAACCGGTTTCCAATGAGCAGCCTCTAGGGGGCAGCAGAGCATGCCAGGAGAGCGATGGCTACTGCCCGGACGCAGAGCTCAGTGACTCTGAGTCCGAAGCTAAAGGGAAGTGTCGGAAGGGAGGGAGGGGGCAAAACCAGAGAGGTCCAGCTGGGGACTATGTCAAGTCAGCCAGCCGAGCAAAACTGTCTTTTGGCTCTAGGACGTCAGTGCAAAGGTGACAATCTTCAAAAGCATCTCAAACCCACTGCCACAAATTACCCAAGTTCTTCAGCGGTAATTAGAGGTGCCAGATTCTGTTTTCCTCTGTTGAGGATCAGCCGATTGGTTTTTAGTGCGGTGTGCCAAAATATCCTTGCTGGCTGATTGCAGAAGTGCAGATTGGTCTATTTTTAGGACTGATATATATCACTGTGTCTCTCTACCCAGCCATAGTGTTTCTGCTGCAGCTGCACTTGGACTCAGTACATGAGAGCATGTGTAAAGTAGGTTTTATGGGCCGTGAAGTAGTGTTTCTGTACATAAAAGAAACCTCTGTTTTTGACTGTACATAGTAGTTTGTGTTAAGATGTGGAGCACATTCTGATGCTTTCCACATACTGAAACATTATCATACTTTCTTACTGATATGCTTATGCAAATAAATAAAGACTTAAGAACTCTAATCTGACAAATCATGATTGTTCTGAGGATCTGTTTGTCTGGCTGGATTTTTTTTTTTTTTTTGGCCGCCTTTTTCTGTTCTTTTGTCTCTTTGGTCTCTCTTCCTCTTGCCTTAGTTGTTTTCACTTCTTTGTTAATGTTAGTATAGCCATGCTTGAGTTAGAAAAGAAAGTGTTTGTGTGCAACTGTAATGGTTTTCCATCTGTCTTCAGAGTGTGTGTGAAAGGATGTCAAACCTTAATGTTTATTCTTTTCTTTTTTTTCTCAAATCCATTTTCTGTCACTTCTCAGCACCAAACCCTTTCTTATGTTTGCAAAAGACCATAAAAATGGCCTGTAATAAAGCGAGAATGGATTTTTATGTGCTTGAGATGTAGTGAGTGTTTTAGCACAAGAAAAATAACACATGTTTTGGCATAAAAGCATTCATATGTGCATCCAAGTCAGTCAAATAAACTGGGCTCTCTGTATTAATTACAAAAAATGCAGAGATCTCCTGAGACCCAGGCACAGATTTTTGTCCTCTGTAGAGGATATATTTTAGCAAATTTCTCTGAGACCATACATGTGACAGTTTTAAGCCTGGATGTCCTGCACTTTCAGGGCTTTTCAGAGATACCAAATGTTTTGAGGTTTGACCATAACTCCTTCTCCTTTAAAAAAATGTCTGACATTGACTGAATTATCAAATTTAGCACTCTTTTTGTAATTATCACTTAAATCAAAAATTTTCAAATTGTCATAAACTTTAAACGTTATGGGATTTTATATGAGAATGATGAATGTTTTTCTTATGGAACAGGGCAGTGATTTCCTACATGACCTCATTTTGGGGAGACACAACAAGGGAATAGGGAAAGAAATTGTATATCAATATTCCTAGGAAATATGAGCCAAGTTATTACACTTCTTTTTCATTACATGTTGCACCAAGAACACATTAATATGCAAATTAAATACAATGTATAGATACATTGTATAGAATGGGACTACCCATTTATGGCCATGTTTACACATACTGTATAAAGTAAAATAGTGTATGAAATCTTTCTGTTATATATTTCATAACAGTTAAAGATAATCTTTATACAAAGTTTGGTTAAAAATTAGACAAACCTAAAAATTGATTGGTAAATGGGAAAAAAACTAGTTTTTGCTTATACATGTCTTTCCATTTTCTTAATAACTTAGTCCTGGTGTCCTCTACAGAGGACTAAACATAAAATATGAATAAAATAACTTTTTTTCAAATAAATTAGTTTCTTATGCTTGAAACAATGTATTCACAAAAAAACAATTCATTAAAAATAATTTTAACAACCTTAGGAGAACCAGATTTTTTTTTTTTTAAGACTTTTATTCAGCAAGGACTGATTAAATTGATCAAAAGTAACAGTAAAGCTATAATGTTACAAAAGATTTCAAATAAATCCTGTTTTATTGGAACTTTCTACTCATCGAATCCTAAAATAAATTATCACGGTTTCCACAACAATATTAAGCTGCACAACTCTTGTTGATAATAAAAAGAGAATATAATGTTGATAATAATGTTTCTTGAAAAGCATTATTATCAGCATATTAGAATGACACTGAAGACGGGAGTAATAATGCATTGCCATCGCAAGAATAAATTACATTTAAAATATATGAATATTGAAAACAGTTATTTTAAAGTTGTAGTAATATTTCACTGTATTTTGTATTTTTGGTCAAATAAATGCAGCGTTTGTGAGCATAAGAGATTTTGCAACCCCAAATTTTAAACGGTAGTGTGCATCCGCCACTTCAAATTGTGAAGTTACAGGTCATGTTCATGTAAAGCTCTAAAGCAGTAATTAGCCTGTCATTTCCTTCAACCTCATTCTTCTCGAGGAGCCCTCTGGCTAGTCCAAATGGAAGTGTTCTCCAGTTTTAATCATTTTCTTCGCTCCAGAAACCACAGTTTCTGCAATCTGTGGTGATTCCTCAGGCTGTACCTGCCTCCTGCTGTCAACTAACACAATGAGAGAACTCAATAATGAGTGAATCGTTTACATTCTGAAGGGGTTTAATCATATAAGATGTGCTTTCTGGTGATCCGATGATTGCAGAGCAGTTAAAATTCTTGATTCTTAATGTGTCTTATCATAATTGTGCCACATTTGAGTCATCAGATGGTGTCCATTATGCTTAACTTGCTTCAGTTTAAGCAGATTAGTGGATCATTCACTATTGCTGCGCAGAGACATTTCTATTTCGCTTAAATATTGATATGGATCAATAATAATGAGCTCCACTGTCATCTGATGTTCTTTTCAAGCTTAACCAGGTTATCTTAAGACTCAACTGATTATTTTGGTTGAGCGGCTGCTGTGTTAGCAGCTACAGCAGGACTTCAATGCTGCCTAAGGCTTATTGATTTGAAGAAAAAGCTGAGTTTGACTCCAGTGTTTAACCAGCGCAGCACTCGCTATGTTGAGAAGGAAATATAAATCATAGCAAGTAAAACAAACACAGTTCTGCAGCTTTTACTGGTAAGGGATAACAAACAAAGATTTATTGTGGAAATAAAAAACACTGGACATCAGCGTTGAGAGAGCTGTAAAATTTTAAAGGATTAGTTAAAATCACCCCAAGATTTACTCACCCTCAAGCCATAGGTGCATAAGACTTTCTTCTTTCTGATGAACACAATCTGAGTTATATTAATAAATATCCTGACCCATCCAAGTTTTATAATGGCAGTGAAGGGGACCAACGAGTATGAAGCTCAAGAAAGTGCATCCATCATAAACGTTCTCCACACGGCTCCGGGGGGTTAATAAAGGCCTTCTGAAGCAAAGACCACCTTCCGTAATCAAATTATGAAAAAAAGCATAACTGACATTGCGTCAGTTACGCTTTTTCTGTAAGTTGAATACGGAAGGTGTGGGACGTAGCGTAAGCGTTTTGAACTGCAAGAGGCATTACACTTTCTTCGTAAGTTGAATACAGAAGGCTGAATGGCAGAAGCTAGATATTTTACTTTATAACTTGTTAAAGGATTAGTTCACTTTCAAATTAAAATTTCCTGATAATTTACATCCAAGATGTTCATGTCTTTCTTTTTTCAGTCTAAAAGAAATTAAGGTTTTTGATGAAAACATTCCAGGATTTTTCTCCATATAGTGGACTTCAATGGAGCCCGAACGGTTGAAGGTCAAAATTACAGTTTACAGTGATCCCAGACGAGAAATAAAGGTGTTATCTAGAGAAACCATCGCTCATTTTCTAAAAATAAATAAAAAAAATGATACTTTTTAACCATAAATGCTCATCTTGAACTAGCTCTCTTCTTCTTCTCTATTAGAATTCCAGCAGTGTAGACACTGCTAAGTGTATTACTGCCCTCCACAGGTCAAAGTTTGAACTAAATTGTCATATACAATATGCAAGGCAAGGGAAGGCAATTTTATTTGTATAGCACATTTCATACACAATGGTAATTCAAAGTGCTTTACATAAAGAAGAATAATAAAAATAGAACATAAGGAATAGAAATAACAGTAAAAACAGAATTTTGCTATCTGGATGGAAGAGCTAGGAAGTCTTAGGGAGTTTTTTGTTGTCCGTCAGAGTGGATCTAAACGGATCTATCCATCAGAGCGGATCTGAAGGGATGTTCTTACATTTCACACACACACCGTTCTCACACAAACACAACATCCCCAAATCTCAGTTCTTCAACTCATTCCCTTACGACCTTAAGTCTTATGACCACTCAACGTTAAGTTACATTCTATCCTCCTTCCCTACATGCCAATTCTTTCTGCATTCACCTTCTTTTCCTTCTGTCTGCTTCTTCTAGATTTCACTTTCTTCCTAATTCTCCCAGCTCTTTCAACCAGACAGCAATATTTAAAATGCATTAAAAGTCAGAATAACAAGATGATACATAAAAGATATAAAATACATTAAAAATGAAATAAAAACAGGAAAAGGAATTAAGAGAATAAAAAAAGATAATATGTATAAAATAAAGTGCAAACAGTTCGGACATAGCACAGTGCTCAATCGGCAAATGCATAGATAAAAAGATGTGTTTTGAGTCTGGATTTGAATGTGGCTACTGTTGGAGCACACCTGATCTCTTCTGGAAGCTGGTTCCAGCTGCGGCTGGCGTAACGGCTAAAAGCAGACTGTCCTTCCTTTGAGTGAACCCTTGGGATTTCTAAATGACTTGATCCTGATGATCTGAGTGATCTGTTAGGTTTATATTCTATGAGCATATCTGCAATGTATTTAGGTCCTAGGCCATTGAGTGATTTATAAACAAGTAACAGTACTTTGAAATCAATTCTAAATGCAACTGGAAGCCAGTGCAATGACCTGAGGACAGGTGTGATGTGTTCATGTTTTCTGGTTCTGCTCAGAATCCTGGCAGCAGCGTTCTGTACGAGCTGCAGCTGTCTTATGGTCTTTTTGGGAAGACCAGTGAGGAGCCCATTGCAATAATCCACCCTGCTGGTGATGAAAGCATGAACAAGTTTCTCTAAGTCTTGACTGGAGACAAAGCATCTAATTCTTGCAATATTTTTGAGATGATAATATGCTGATTTAGTTATTGTCTTTACATGGCTACTGAAACTCAGGTCTGACTCCAAAATCACACCAAGATTCCTGACTTGATTTTTAGTTGTTTGACCCCTAGAGTGAAGGTACATGTTCACTTTGAGAACTTCATCTTTGTTTCCAAACGCAATGACTTCAGTTTTGTCTTTGTTTAACTGAAGGAAGTTTAGGCACATCCAATTTTAATTTCATCAATGCATTGGCACAGGGAGTCAATGGGGCTGTAGTCGTTAGGTGATAGGGCTAGGTAAATCTGGGTGTCATCTGCATAACTGTGGTATGCAATTTGGTTCTTTCTCATTATTTGGCTCAATGGCAGCATATATAGGTTGAACAGGAGCGGTGCAAGTATTGAACCTTGAGGGACTCCGCATGTCATGGATGTCCACTCAGACTTATGGTCACCGATACTCACATAATAACCTCTCCCTTCTAAGTATGACCTGAACCATTTAAGGACCATCCCAGAAAGCCCAACCCAGTTTTCGAGCCTGTCAAGAAGAATGTTGTGATCGACAGTGTCAAACGCAGCACTGAGATCGAGAAGAACCAGCACTGATAATTTACCTGTATCTGTGTTTAGGCGAATATCGTTTATTATCTTTATGAGCGCTGTCTCTGTGCTGTGATGCGGTCGGAAACCAGATTGAATGTTGTCAAAGTATCCATTCAAGCTTAAGAACTTGTTCAGCTGATTGAAAACAACTTTTTCAATGATCTTGCCTATGAAAGGGAGATTTGAGATTGGTCTGTAGTTGCTCAATATGGTGTTATCCAGATTGCTCTTTTTCAGGAGGGGCT
>RJVU01019434.1:1087053-1115857 GCA_003731715.1 Anabarilius grahami | reverse complement strand
ACAAAAAAAAAATGCATCAATTAGGATCTTTCTATAACCATGTGTACAATCTAACTTGAGCCATTAAAAAAATTGCAGCTTGGAGCACAAAGATTGAACACCATCTACTTGTGTTCTGTATTAATGTTATGAACATTTAACTATTCTTATCACTGCTCAATGATTTGCATAGTGTGTAAAAGCCCTATTGTGCTATGGCTGAAGTGCTGTATTGTCTTGTTTTCCAAACATTGTCTTTAAAAGGGGTTTTGTGACATAATAGCAACAACACAAAGAAGCCCTTGGAGCCACCCCATGCTGTTTCTTATGGAATTCCAATGAAGTAAAAAGAAGGTCAACTGGAGTCACTGCGCCAATGGTGAACTGGATTAAGCTGGCTTTATTCAATTGAAAACAATGGAACTGCACAGCTGGAATGATTAGGTTCCATTACTACTTTATTTTCACACTTGTATTTCTGAAGATGTTAGGTAAATGTAACTGATCAAATTAAATCTGGATAATAGTGCTATAGAGATTCTCTTCTGTGTAGTAGTGATGCTGTGAGGTATTAGAGAAAAGTCCCGTGTCATCGCGAAACACTGTTTCTCTTACAACACTGAGGTCAGCAGTTTAGCATTCTGCCTCACTCACAGCAGCAGAGAGGAGCTGCATCACCAGTCCCATCTAGAGAAAACTATGAATTAAACTTGTCCAACCAGATGTATTCTATATTAAAGAATGACTGTGTGTTGATGACACACACTCATTTATCGTTTGAAGCGCTGTCTTGTTATAAAGTATAGAAGCATATGCCTAAAAATTAACATGACAAAATCCAAATCCTACTATGGGGAAGGTTTATGAATATTAATTGTGCAAGGCTGATGACGCTTCCTTGCGTCTAGCCAATTGCCCTAATTAATATTCATGAGCGAAATTTTTCATTCGTAAATTTGTTAGCTGTCTCTCCAACGTCTGCCTTTCAGCAAATCATTTCGCCCTACGTCTTGTTACGTCATTTGCATTCATAAGTCAAGCTCAGCAAATCATTTCGTCCTTCTGGCCGAGCGTCTCGTCACGTAATTAATATTCATGACACAAGCCTTCATCGTAGTACGTGTCTGAAACTGTCAGACCGGCCGGGTGGAGAATGCAGCGGACAAGTGCGCCGTTTTTATCACCATTCCTGTTCTCGAATATCTCTTCAATGGACAGATTATCGAAACGTCCAGTAGTATGTAGATTCGTTTGACGATTGAAATGAAAGGAAAACTCTGAAACAAGTTTAATTTCATCATTACACGGTGAGAGAGAGTTTCTTCCGGACTATTTCGGTTTTCAACGCGGGATTTTGTTGTGGATACCCAGCCTTGTTCAACCTTGTGCCGCCAATGACAAGTTCATCACCGCGTAACATCCACCTCACTTTTACACGACCACTATGGTGCTTTGGAAATCAATGAAGTGGTCGAATATTTATGACATTTCCTTGCAGCATCTGAGTCCTTCTGCATCAGAATCTGTTGAAGCCGGTTTAACCTGTTCTCACGTGTCAAGTCTACCGAATAAAATTAATTTAAACATCATTGCTGAAATATTCTCCCTGGACTAAGAAACAACATTTAAAGCTTGGTAAATCCTGATATTTTATAACTCATGACAGTGCATATTTCAATTCATTTCATTTGAATGAAATCCTGTATTTGCATAGCCACTAGTCTTTTCCATGCTAAACAAACCACAATGAATTTCCATTGCTGGTTTGTTATTGGTCTTGATGGTGGACCAGCAACATGAAGCTGCTTGACTTAGGGAGACTTTCTGGTTAAACCTTAACTATGTTGGTGTATTTTTACCACGCTGGTCTCTTTGTGTTTATTTTGGATATTTATCAAAGTTTTAAGATTGAAGTTGAATGAAATACAGTACACATTCTCTCAACTTTTACATTTTGACAGTAATCCAAGATGACATCGGCCATCTGCCAAGTGTCATTGAGTGAGCTGCCCATGGATAACTGGATGGCCAATCTACCCAGTGCACTGTGGGATACCCCTCTCTGTTACATGGCTATTCCAGGTATTTAACCTTTCATTTTCATTTATATGTTTACTAACCGAATGCAACATCTTTTTCTTAATATGCACATTTGAGTACTGAAAAAATAATATTTTTGAGGGAATTTTACTTTTTTTTTTTAATGTTTTCATTAAGTGCCTGCAATGACAAACTTTTTATGGTTTAAATTTAATATAAATCCACTATGTATTGAAAATGTGGATATTGTTAGTTTTGGAGGGTGCCATTACTTGATGAGAGTGACCGCAGTTCCAATTTCTGATTAACTGCATACCCTTTTTTTTACAGTCTGCTTATATTTGCTTAGATAGTATAGTTCAATACCATTAAAGGGATAGTTCACAAAAAAAAAAAGAAAATTCATCATTTACTCACCCTCAAGTAGTTCCAAACTTGTGTAAGTAACCAAACAGATCTTGCCCCCCATTGACTACCATAATACTTTTATTTTTCCTACTATGGTAGTAAATGGGGGGCGAGATCTGTTTGGTTATGGACATTCTTCCAAATATCTTCTTTTGTGTTCAGATGAACAAAGAAATTCATACAGGTTTGGAACTACTTGTGGGTTAGTAAATGATGACAGAGTTTTCATTTTGGGATGAACTATCCCTTTAATACTCCTGGTCATTGTGTCATTGTCTAAATGGCTTTGTAGGGAGCCATAATGCCATAACCTACTGCCTGGATAAGAATGACCGCTCTCCAGTGGACCCTACTCAACCAGATATGTTGCAAAAGCTGGACAAGTACATGAAACCCATCATAAGGCCATTCGTATACAAATGGGCAATAGCACAGGTACGTAGTTGTCGTTAGGCCTTTCGAAATTATTGATTGATCATCTGATTGTGGTTATTCGATCTAATTGCAGTTATTTGAGATAACTGCAATAATTGTGAAGTTTAAATTGTAATCAAGTTTTGTGATTGGTCTTTTTATTTAAAGGAATTAAAGAATGAAAAGGAATTAAAGGGAATAAAGAAAAAGAAATAAGACTGTAAAAAAGTTCTAGGTCTAATTGTAGTTGTGAAGTAAACTATTTGTAATATTTTATTTTAAAATATCCACACATTCACTCTTATTTGTAAGTCTAATATGTCGAACATGCAAAATGTTTCTTGTCTCATCACATTCAGTTATGAATTACATGAATCATGTCAGTGATAGCATATATTCAGTTCAAAACAGCGAAATTTGATAAAAAAATGAGTAGTTTGCATCATTGGATAACTTATCTCAAAAAGGATATTAATTCTCAAACACATTTTTTTTTGTGTTATGAGTATTTTAACACGTGTCATTTTGTGTTAAAGGTGCAATAGGACATTTTCGGAGAAGCTAGCAATAGCAAGCTAGCTTTCAAATCATAACATCCCACCCTCCATTCAGAGCGCTCTACAAAGCCACGCCTCCTCCAAAACACATGAATGCGCACACACACAGCTGCTCTTGGCAAAGCGTCAAAAGAGATGACATTAAACTACCTCATGTCTCAAAGCACATAAACTTACAATAATAATGATCATAAACAACTTAGAGAGCTTGTACCCGACTGCTGCCAGGGGCGCGGGAAGATGTTTTAGGTTGGGGGTGTTGTGCGTGTGCATGCGCCGGGGGGTGGTTATTTTATATGCTTAATAAAAAGAAGCATTTATTAAGTATATACACTGCGTTCCAAATTATTATGCAAGTGACATATCAGTAAGATTTCAGTACAATAAACATTCAGATTTTAGTTTTTCTAAGAAAATGTTTGTTTATTTATCCATCCATGTCTTTTTAGATAACTGGTATCAATCTCAGACAAAATAATTTGCCAGATCTATGGAAACCCTACTTAGAGGTTGTTCCACATTATTAAGCAAGTCACAGTTCTCATGCAATATGGGGAGGAAGAAAGATCTTTCTGAAGATGAAAAGCATGAAATGGTGCAATGTTGTGCAAAAGGCATGAAAACAACTAATATTGTGTGAAACTGAATGGAGATTATCGAATTATCATAAGATTTGTGAGTGATTTAGAGCACAGCAGAACTCGGTCAGATAAAGGCTTATTAATGAAAGTTCCTGTCAAAAAAATTAATTGTATTAAAAGGGCAGCTATAAAAAAAGCCAGTGTTGAGCAGAAAACAGGTATTTGAAGAGGTATCTACACTTTTTTTAATCAGGATTTGCCAGCATGGAAAGCATTCAGGTCTGAACAAAAACTTTGGCGTTTTGAGCGGTGAGTGGATCCTAGCATCTCATTGCGTTCCAGAAATCAACAGATTTGTCTGTGATTGGCTACATTGCTCAATGCTGCAAAACACGTTATTGGAAACTCTGCCTATGCTTGAGCCCGTAAAGCGTTTTTATTAGATCTTAGTTGTTCTTTAAAAAAAAAGAAAAGAAAAAAAAACATTTTTATAGCCCATTTAAAGTGTTTGTTACAAACAAATTATTAAATGATAAAAATGAATAACAGTAACTGAAAACAGGGGGTGCTGCAGCACCTCCAGCACCCCCACTTCCCGCGCCTGTGACTGCTGCAGATTTATTTCGGTGTTGGTACTGTTGACATGGATACGCATTATTCTGAGCGAGGACGTGAACAGCTCTGGTTATAATGTCATGAGTTGTCATCTCTTAATTATGTAAGTTATGGCATGAACACAGCATAAGCTTGTTGCTTTGATTCGGTAGGAACTATTAAAGGTGACTGCAGTTTGTTTGCGATTCTCCATGACAACGTCTGTCTACAGAAACTCTGCATAGCATGAAAAGCGCTGATGACTGTGTGAACAGGGTGTGCGAGGGTATGTAAAAACATATGTTGACAGGCAGGTAGGACATCGTATTCGGACCGAATATAATGATTGGATAAACATTTTATGGTCCTACGCCTTCCACAGACGATATATATTTATAAAAATACATTTAGACCCTTTAACATAGTGATTGGTATCAGGATATGAGACTTTCAACCAGTATAACAAGAAATGTTTCTATAGAGAGAGAGAGAGAGAGAGAGAGAGAGAGAAAGAATCATCTATTGCACCTGTGTGTTAAAAACAAAGACAAAGGCCACGTTCACACTGTCAGTTTTTGGGATTGACAACCGCATTTAGTTACAGGTTTGAGTCTCGAAATGCCCTGTTCACACAGCAACTTACAGTAGCGTCTGGAACACTGTCTGTATGAACGTGCAATGAGAGTTAAGCCTGTATTCTCTTACTAGTAACCATAATGACAGTGACCAACGTAATATTAAAGATGGCGGCGTCCATAAAACTGAAAAGTCTCATCACTTTTGACATGACAAGAGACCAATTGAACAGCTCATATCTCTGTCTCAGTAAGTTACCGAAAGCCAAAACACACACAAAACACCGGCTCTCTTGCACTGTATGACAGATACAACTAGTTGTCCAGTCCTGTTCCGTTCACACAGCGCGAAAATTCTGAGAATGCGGTTGTGAGTCCTGAAAATTTACGGGTGTGAGTTCGGTTATAAAATGCGGTTGTCACTCCCGTAAATAACCGTACTGTGTGTGAACGTAACTGTATTAAGGAATCAAATACAGGACTGACAACCGTGTTCTGCTGCTGTGTGAACCTGGCCAAAATGCAATAGTGTGTCCAACACAATGTGTTAATTATCATCCAGTCACATCGCTGCTTGCGTCACCTCTTGAGCCATTATTTATTGTTCTTACGAGCAAGTCTCCTCGTGCTTCAACTTTTCATCATTGGTGGATATATCTTCGATGCGTGGAGGTAAGAAAAATGTCTGTATTTGGTATTAGAGGCTCTCAAAGTGTCTTTTGTGATAATTTGTTGACGGTCAAGGCTCGAGGGGCATTTTACACATATACGCGGTAGCCAGAAAACTGCTTCACAAACTGCGTTGTGAGCCACGCCAACGCTAACGTTACATGATTTCGGTGGTGGGAACTTATTTTAATGAGCTTTATTTATTTAATTTTTTTTCGATTTATTGTGAGTTGAAACACTTGTAAGTAATTAATGACACATTGTAGCCATGCCGTGATTCGCACAAGGGAATTTCACGGTGCCGTTTTCTGCATCTCTCTTGAAAATGAACAGTTGCTGCCACATATTGTGTAAAATGCCAACCGCCCTAAGAAGTTAACATGATCTCTGACGCTTAAAATTTTCTTTGCTTTCAAGCTAAAGTTAGCTTACTATATTCTTTATGTGAACAGATAACGAACGAGTCTTTATTTGCACTCTTGCAGCTTTGAATGAAAAACACCCCTGAAGCACTTGTGGCAGTTTTTGACGGTGACAGGCAGATATGTGAGGCTTCATCTCACCGACCTTCACCATCACTTGTATGCTCTGCACTCGAACAAATTCGTAAATAAAAATGTCAAATACCACTTCTTTTTTTTTTTTATTCAAACTTAATTAACCGTTAACTCTTCAGGAACTTTTCACTCTGTTAATGTTTAAATGGCTATTTTGATTGTCTTTTCTGAATTGTTTCTTTTTTTTTATTTAACGTTAAATGTAGCGGGATTAATAAATTCTATATAAACTAGCCTACATGAGTTTGTTGTGTTTTTATTGCACACAAGTTTTGTTCAATTGGATAAAAAATAACACATTGATACATTGTGTAACTATATAACACATTAGTGTGTAAAAAATGTAAACCGTTTTTGTGTTAAGAGGAATAACACGTTGGTTGACTTAAAATTAACAAAATGTGTTGTCCTTATCTAGACACAAAAGTGTGTTAAGAAACAATACAGGTTGTGTTTTCAACACATCATTTTTAAGTGTTACATTGAAAATCACACTCATCTTCTGTGAACAGTTCCTTTTTTATTGATTGGCCATCTACATCATTTTGACATTGATGAGCGCTGTTAGACTAATGAGGCACACCAGTCTAAAGTGTCGGTTTTAAAAATTATGTCATCCTAATATCAAACAGAGCAGTGTGTAATACAGTCTATGGTGGTTACAGCCCTGACTATTAATTGCATTTATTGATTTTTTGACAGTTAATTGTTAGTACAAAATTCATAATCATGACATGCTTAGTTTGTCGTCACTGACGTTTTCGGAAGGTGCATTTGCATTTTATTGATAAGTCATAATTTCATAGTCATCACCATTATATGTTTCTATATTTTCCATTGGATTACTTGGAACCATTTTGGACAATGGTTGCACAATTCACATTTTCAGTTACATGAACAAATAGTAAACTGTCTGGGTTCATTGAAAGCCTTGGTGTTCTTCATATGTTGAAATACAAAATCATTAATACTAAATCAGAGAAGGCATGATCAAATTCTTTATATCCAACCATTTTGACTGTCACATTTGAAAAAATTCAGTAATGGCTAAACACGTAAAAGCTGAAATAAATGGCTATGCGGGTATGGTATTAAATCTCTCATGAGGTTATAGACCAATTTATGTCAGCATGCATCAGCAGATTCCTGTAGAGCACGAGTCTCTGAAATCTATCAGCATGAGAGGCAATAAATTGCAGTCTGTTGTCGTGGAGAAATCAATTAAACACTCAGTGGCTTTGCTACTGTGAAAGCTTTGAAAGCACAATTAGACGGGATAGTTATGACAAAAGTAACATTGACAGATGAGCATTGTCCCAAATCTATAGGATAGATACAGTGTTATGTTTTTAAAGAGATGTTTGTCACTTTCAATGGTTTCACTCGCACTGTTTGTCTCCATCTAGCTGTTCAGCACTATCTTTATGCACCTGCATTGTTAATGAATGTGCTTTACATTATTTACCATAGGAGTCTTGCATTAGGGAGCAGTTAGATTGTGGAGTGCGATACTGTGACCTGAGGATAGCACATCGGCCTAATGACAGCTCAAATGATCTCTACTTCTACCATGGTGTTTATACCACTATAACAGTGGAGGTAAGACAATGAAAACAATTGATCGAACATTTTAGACTGCCAAGGCCTTTAATGATTTAAAATATAGCATAACATTCCCCAGTATCAGTTTGTTGTGTAACTTGATATGTGCAGTAGTTCTAATTTGTTAGTTTGATGTTGGAAGAATAGAAATGCATGCATTTTAATTGAATTGAACTAAATTATTGTGTTATTTCAGATAGTATTAAAAGAGATCAGAGAGTGGTTGGATGTTCATCCAAAGGAGGTAGTCATCCTCTCATTTAGCCACTTCCTTGGCCTCAGTCAAGAGCTTCACACACTGCTTGTCTCAACTATAAAGAGTGTTTTTGATTCCAAACTCTGTCCCAAAATGGTATGATTTAATTTTTCTTGTTTAATTTTGGAAATAAATGATGGGAACAATATATATGTACAATATAAGTAGCAATATATTTCCAATGCTTTATGAAAATATACGTTTGATTTTTCTGTCAGGATCGTGTGACATTACGGACATTATGGAGCCAGGGTCATCAAGTTATCATTTCATATGAGCACAATATTGCCAATTGCCACAGAGAATTGTGGTTCCATATACCTTATTGGTGGGCCAACAAGTGCAAGGCTGAATCGCTGATTGAGGAATTTGAACGTAGAAAACAAAATGGCCGACCAGGTAATCCTTAATGATATGCCATTGATTAAATAATTAAGTAATTAATTTATTCCCTTGATAAAAATATCAAAAAACGTTTCCTCTTATAATAATTTATAAGCTATTTTATTAATTTTTCACTTGATAAAACTATCATCTTTGGAAAAGTGAAATGTTTCCTGTAACAGTAACTCAGAAGCTTTTAGTTTATTTAAATTTTATTGATAAAACGATCATCCTTAGAAATGTGAAAATGTTTCCTGTAATAATAATTCATAAGCTATTATTTTAGTAATTATTCTCTTGATAATCTTTGGAAAAATGAAATGTTTCCTGTAACAGTAAATCGATTATTTGTTTATTTTATTCTCTTGATAAAACTATCATCCTTGAAAATTGAAATGTTTCCTGTAACAGTAACTCATAAGCGTTTATTTTATTTTCTTGACAAAACTATCATTCAGTTTTCATGTACACCATTTTCCACAGGCGGCTTTTTTGTGACTGGCATCAATCTTACTGAAGATTTGAAGTACATATGCTCCCATCCCACAGAATCACTTAAGGATATGGTGATGTCTACATATCCCACATTACTTAGCTGGGTCAAGCAACAGAAGCCTGGCTCTAACACTGGCTCCCTCAACATCATAGCTGGTGACTTTGTGACAGAGAGCCAGTTTATACCAACCGTTATTGCACTGAATGAAAATCTGCTCAACAGGACCATAATACCAGAGCCTTGACCATCTTATAGTCTGCACAATGTATTTAACATTTAAAGAAAGAAGTGTTTGTTGTTCTTGTGATGTTTTTATACTAGTCAACTTTGCACTTTTTTTTATAAGGGTGCTTACACACTAGAGTTTATGCTGCGTCAGCTGCATTCATTTCAATAGTGATGGTGCATTCATTTGCAAGGTCTTTCCATTCCCTCAAAATGGATGCTGTCCATCACACGCTCTTTCATAGAGCTGTATCCAGTGTGTAAGCACCCTGAGGGTGATAGATAATTTTGAGTTATGGGTAGAATAATGTAATGCACTGACTATTATGACTTGAATTTACTGTCTTAAGCTTATTTATGCAGTCTCCAATATATACCTCTGATTTTGCAAAAATGTTGATCATTTTTAAAGGACCTTGTTCCAAGTGGATGTCATTATCAAATTCCCAGTTACCACAACTTTACAAACAGTACAGCACCAGTCACAAGCACATTACAGGACACAATAAGTTCACTGGGAGGATGAGAGTTTCACAGTTTGCATGAGAATTGCTGAAGACTACTCAATGCAAACCTGCACAAATAGGATTATAAAACACTCAGGATTGTTAATTCTTTATTATCTATACCTGTTTTCAACTTTATACTGTGTGGAATGGCTATGGAAATATGATTCAAATAATCACATGTCTGCATGGTGCACACAATCAAAAGCATGAAGAGGCACTCTGGAATATTTCTGTGGTTGTACATATTATGTTCTCTGCCATAGTAGCATGCAATAAGATATCAGTTTGCATTACAAACAATTATGCTTATACTAACACAATATCAGCAACTGAATGGAATATAAAATATTCATATTTAATATTTGAAAATTTCCAATAAATAAAACGTATCTAACTATATTTATTCAGTTATTTGTTTTTGTTTTTATTAGCTATGTTTTCACGAGTCATTTGAATGTCAGTGTCAGTTTTTGTTTGTATTTCCTTTATATCCAGTAAATTTGGCATAGTCCTTCAGGGGGGTATTCCACAAAGCAAAGTTAACTTACCGTCACATATACCCTGAACTCTCGGTTGATTAACCCAAACCAAAAACGCGTCCGACCAACTAATGTTCCCGGTTAGCACACAAGACATTAGAGAGACGACTCGATGATTCACCATAAAAAAGCGTGCCATTCTACTTCCTTCTTCTTGTTTTGTTTAATGGCGATTTACCCACATGAAAAAATACTATAGTAATTTACAGTAAATACTATAGTGTTTTGAACCATACTATAGTAAAGTACTTGAATTAATTTGCTGTGGTAATATAACAACTATATAGCTAAACAAATTACTTTTCTACTTTTCTAAAGTTTTCTACAACTATAAGGTATATTATAGGCCTACTACAATACACTATAGTTTACTGTAGTAAAAACTAAAGTATACTACAGCGTTTATTACAGTTTATCAGTCACTATAGTTGATACTACAGTATGCTGTAGCATTCGTTAACAAAGTGTTGTAAATACTATAATATAGGCCTAGCCTATACAGTACACTACAATTTACTATAGTATGGTTAAAAAACATTATAGTACTTACTATTAATTACTATAGTATTTTTTTTCATGTGGCTACATAGCCTGCATATCACCACCTATTTGGTGGTTGTGCAATAATTTTTTCAATCTCTTCGTTTAATAAGTAATCTTTATTCACTGAGAATCAGAATTATATTGTTTGTTTGAATCTGATTATTTAATAAGATATCACATATGTATTTTATTATAGAAATACATTATTGCATAGAAAATGTTACAAAAAGGGGGAAAAATGAATGCAGATTCATGTATGAGATGACAATAAGATAATAAATATATTAGAATTGAATACACATCAAATATGTAGCTCAGTGGTTAGAGCGTGGCACTAGCAATGCCAAGGTCATGGGTTCGATCCCAGGGATTGCACATACTCAGATACAAATGTATAGTATAATGCAATGTAAGTCGCTTTGGATAAAAGCGTCTGCCAAATGCATAAATGTAAATGTAATATCAACAGGTGAGTTATTAATACTGAAGGATACTCTGATTCTATCAACACACAAACAGAAGCAAGAGAGAGCAAGAATTAGCTGACATGGAAAGCGGCATTTAACTATGCTTTGTTCTATTGATTATGGACTCTGCTGAAAGCCTTTAGTCAATGTTAACCTTTGATAATGGGGCTTTGTACCTCTCACCTCAAAGATGATGAAAATGATGAAAGGTCACCAGATTTCCAAACCAGTTTGGAATAACATGTTGAAAAATGAGAGAGAGAGAGAGAGAGAGAGAGAGAAAGACAATTAAACTCAATGAATTGTATTGCCATAGTATGTCTAAAGCAAATATAAGATTTTATGCTTAGGCAAAACTTGATTATGGTAAAAATAAATTAAGTAACAGGATGGAAAAAAGAGCTTAGTCAATGATCCATGGTGAGAACATCTACTTTATATATTTTTTGAATTAAAAAAAAAAAAAATTAACAGATAAGCTAGCTTTAATTTTGATAAGAGAAATAAAAAATAATCACATCCAATATGCTTAATAGTGTTAGTATGCTAATGTTTTTATGTTGAAAATGAGTGATGTATCTGGGAACAAAGTTAAGATTCACCCCTTTTTTTGTAATATTGTCATAAAAGATGAAAGAAAATCTTTTTTTTTCTTTCGTAAATGTAATATTTTATCCAAAATATCTAGACTTAGGATATGTGACGGGGAAATGAAAATGAACTGCAGAACAGGAATGACCAAGATGTCTATCAAGTAGAGGAAAATAGGTTTTTGGGCGGTTTGAACAACTCATGAACGAAATCAGCTGTACAGCGCGAGAGACTAAAGCCGCAGGGAACAAGGAAATACAGAGCTAGCACGTCAAGAGTCTTTCATGTCCACGTATAATCGTAACACGTCCAAAAGACTTTTGTTTTCGTAGAAAAAGGAGTTCACTAACCTATGAAGTTATGTGGTTACATTTAAAAAGCGTTGGGCTTTGAGCCTCGTTATTGATAGTGTGTTATCTGTTGTTTTGCTCAAACACGGACGGTTTCAGCCGATCAACTCATTTTGTTTTCAAACGCAGCAATTTAGAAGCATTTGTAAAGAGGTACTGGTTTTATGCACTCCGGTAAACTGATGGATAACAATAAAGAGGCTGAAATTAATCACGAGGAATGGATGTCATGTTTGCCAGAGAAACTGTGGGATGTCCCTTTAACGAATCTCTCAATACCAGGTGAGCCCATGAGGAAGGACAACGAAAGTGTCAATTACATCGTTTTTTTTTTAACTAGATGTAACCGGTTTTATTTATGAAATGTTATTATTTAATCTGTTATTTAATTTTATAATATTTTACCAAAATAATATAATTACTGCATAATGTATTGTGCTTTACTCTCCAAATTATCATTCTGAAAACAAAAAAGCACATCAAATACATTTCTATCTTACACCCCAGTTTTCTGATAGATTTCTAAATCTTTCCAAAGGAATCTTGAGAAGATACAGTGATAAAACAGATGCAAAATAGTTTCTTTTCATGTCCACAAAATTCACAGGGATATGAAATTTTGAGTTTAAATCAATCAAAAACATTTGTTTCCAGGTAGCCATGATGCAATGAGCTACTGTCTGGATATCACTTCTCCTCTGCTCCGGTCTGAGTCAGACACCTTCAGGTTGCTGGATGGAGTCTTCTGCTGTTTCACTCGGCCAGCTATTTACAGATGGGCCACTACTCAGGCAGGCATATACCTCAAATTTGTTGATTATTTTGACTGCTTAAAATGCCTAATATTTCATAGCAGATATACAAGTGTTTCTGCCATTGATCTCATAGTGTCAGTATATTTGATGTGCAAATTCAGGCATTTGTACATGTGTATTTGTAACACCATATCAAAGTCCCTTATTGTGTTGCGAGCAGGTGCAAGACATTGCAGAGCAACTCACAGCAGGCATTCGATACTTTGATCTTCGAATTGCCCATAAACAGTATGATTCTTCAAATGAGCTTTACTTCACTCATGTAATTTACACACATGCGACCGTCATTGTAAGTATGCATGTTGAGATGGGTTAGCTATTTAAGTTTGCCATTTTATTCTTTTTTTTGTGCATTTTGTGCTTTATAGACATGTTTTGTTTTCTAGAAAACTCTACAAACAGTTGCTTCGTGGCTTGAATCTCATCCCAAAGAAATCATCATTCTTGCTTGTAGTCATTTCGAAGGGCTGGATCATAAACTGCATGAGGAATTCATATATTCTCTGAAGAAAATCTTTGGCTCTAAGCTATGCCCTCGCAATGTAAGAAACCATTTGGAATTTCAGACACAACAACATTTTTCTTTAATATCATTCTGATAGTATGTTTAATACACTACAGGTCAAAAATTCTGAATAATTAAGATCTTTTATGGGTTTGAAAGAGTCTGTTATGCTCACCAAGGCTGCATTTTTTTGATCAGTAAAATAGTAATATTGTGAAGCTGATTTAGTGTTTAAGAAACATTTCTTCTTATTATTGTCAATGTTGAAAACAGTTGTGCTGCTTAATATTTTTGTGAAAACAGATATACATTAGCATTCAAAAGTTTGAGGTAAACAAGGACACATTAAATTGATCAAAAGTGACAGTAAAGACTTTTATAATATTACACAAGATTTGTATTTCAAATAAATACTGTTCTTTTGAACTTTTTATTCTTCAAATAATTCTGAAAAAAGCATTACGGTTTCAACAAAAAATTAAAGAACAAAAACTATTTTTAACTTTAATACCAATAATAATGAATACATTTGCACTAATAATAAATGAGCACCAAATCAGCATATTAGAAAGATTCTGAAAAATCATGTGACACTGAAGACTGGAGTAATGATGCTGAAAATTCAGCTTTGCCATCACAGGAATACATTACTTTAAAAATAATAATAATAATAAAAAATATATATAAATACAGCTCTGGAAAAAATTGAGACCACTCCAAGTTCAGAAATCAATGTTAAGTGGTCTCTTAATTTTTTCCAGAGCTATATATATATATAAAAAACATATTTAAAATGGTAATATTATTTTCAATATTACTGTATTTACATTTACATTTATGCATTTGGCAGACGCTTTTATCCAAAGCGACTTACATTGCATTATACTATACATTTGTATCGGAGTATGTGCAATCCCTGGGATCGAACCCATGACCTTGGCATTGCTAGTGCCATGCTCTAACCACTGAGCTACAGGAAAACTTTTTTTTGATCAAATAAACACCAACAGTGTATATAAAAACATTTTGTTTTGTGTCACATATTTTTAAAGGAGGTCCTACTAACCTTGCGGAGCCTGTGGACATCAGGCTATCAAGTGGTTTTATCATATGAGGACCAGTCAGCAGCACGTCATGTGGACTTGTGGCCTGCTATCCCGTACCTTTGGGCCAATAAGCCTAATGCAGAAGAGCTGCTCCAGTATCTTGAATGGCAGAAACAGCTTGGTCGACCTGGTGAGAGAAGCTTTTGGTTGATTGTAATTGGAACAAAATGTTGGTTCCACTGGTCTCTGATCAGAATATTTCTTTTGCCCAGAGGGATTTTTCGTAGCAGGACTGAATTTGACAACAGATCGATGCTTCATCACCTCGCACCCTCGGGAATCTCTCCAAACTCTGACCATGGAGAATTGGAACTGTGTGAGGAAATGGCTAGAAGATCAGAAACCAGGAGCTGAACCCACAAGTCTAAACATAATAGCAGGTGACTTCATTGGACCTGTCCCTTTATGCTCTATTGTTATTGCACTCAACAAAAAACTGCTGTAATCAAGGAGCTGCTGAACCACAATGACTTTAGATGTAAGGTCTCGTCCGGAGTTTTACATCATCAATCCGTGACACGCTCAGTGACGTGAACTGC
Source organism: Anabarilius grahami (assembly GCA_003731715.1). NCBI lineage: Eukaryota > Metazoa > Chordata > Actinopteri > Cypriniformes > Xenocyprididae > Anabarilius > Anabarilius grahami. Next base: position 1,100,556 of record RJVU01019434.1, on the reverse strand, counting down.
ATTTACATGTGGGATAGAAATGGTAGCTAGCAAACAAAAACAATCTGTAGTGTTAATTTTGATCATGGCTTCTCTTGAAAAGAAAAGTGGAAAAAACGAAGACGCGTGTGTGGACCAAGTGGTGGTTTGTTGTTGTCTCATTAATTGCGTCATCAGGTTCTGCGCTCCTATTGGTTTTTGACTTGACGTAGGAGAAATCACACTACAGGACTGTGTTCGTCAAATCTTCTGACACTGCCAGAGGCAATAGTCATTAATCGGCTAAAAACATGTCAAACTAAGAATCAAAGACTTCAGATTTTAACCTAGGATCTGTGGAATCTTTTAGGATTCGCAAAATTTGTCTTAAGACGGCCAAAATCGAACAGTGTGAACCCTGCTTAAAATTGTGTGCAGGTTGACGCCTAAATGCAATATTTTATCCTCCTCAGTGTGTTTACTTGTGCCTTTTACAGTATCTGTATGCTGCTTAATGAACATTTTTTGATAGACAGCATACATGAATTTTATAACAATATTGTTTATATTAACACAAATCAACTTTGCTTCTTAATGTCTGATTTTATTGTAGTAAAATATAGTTTTGAGATATTTTAAATACACTGTTCATAAAGCAAATAAATATATACACATCATTATTGTGTGAATTATTTTGGATGATGTCATCCTGGCCGTGAAACAGGGGCCGGCTGTTACTAGGTGACCTGAAACAGCTTCCTGTAGCGGCCATATGCAGCTTGGCTAATGATGACTTTGACATTGGCGGTGCAGTCATCTCCAACATCATCTACCGCCTGAACCGTCGCCTCCTTATACAGCCAACTGTGAAGGGAAATAGGCACCACATTAGCAAGTCTGTGGATAAAATCATTGACTCCCTTGTTCATTTTTGAGTTAACTTACGCTAATTGAGGGGTGTTGAGCTGCACTTTGAGGGTCATTGTTTGTTTTCCGGTATACTTAACAACAGCTTCTTCAATCTTTTCTGTTAATACCTCCAGTCCATGTTGTTTTAGAGCTGATATAGGGGTAACCTCAGGATCACTGGCCTCATATCTGTAAAATGTATATAGAATATATTTATATTTATTAAGTAAAAAAAAGTTACATGATTTGAGGCATCATTCACGTCTGGAGCATAAAATTCAAGGTAAGTAATGTTTGGTGGTTTAATACTTAGGGCTTGAAAATAGTATTTGATTATACGTTAATAAAAGTCTGACTATGTCTCTCACCCTTCAATAAGGTCGATCTTATTGTGCACCTCTATTATGGAGTTGAGTAGTCTTTCTGGAATCTGAAGATTCTTTAGGACGTTCAGTACATTGACCTTTTGATTCACAGTTTCTGGATGACTGATGTCTCTCACATGAATTATGAGGTCCTGCAAAAGGAGAGGGTATTAAATCTTCTGTAACTTCGCTAACATTTTACTAAAGGCTTTATATATAATGCATTATAGAAGTATTTTTAATGCATTAAATATGTCTTGTAATGCACATTTATAATCAATGCATTGTATGGTCTCATGAATAATTGTAACCACAGTTATAATACTTATCGATTCTATTGAACGCACCTTTAGAAAGTAAAATGCATTAAAACACATGAGAAACAATGAATTTCAGCAGCAAAGACATTGGTTAATAAAGTGAGATTAAATACATTATGTATATTTGTGTAATTTAATATAGTTAATTACAGGTTTGCGTAAAATTCTGAAATTGCATTTCACTGTTTTTATTCATTTTTAGGAATACTGAATGTTTTCGTGCAAGTGAGATGAGTAAGTGCATGTTCACATTTAGTCTAGAACTACAATAACCATCATAGAGCTACATCAATGCACACAACACCTCTGCACTTTATTTCTCTCAACATGGGGACAGGAGAGCCGTCACTCAATAAATGTGAAAAAGTAACTTTGCGTTACTTATTTGAAAAAGTTACAGATATTTTGTTGTGAATTGAAAAAGTAACGTGTTACTAAAAAGTAATCTGATTACATAACTCAAGTTACTTGTAATGCGTTACCCCCAACACTGATTATGAATACCTTTATCATCATGCATTATACATAAATCTATATCTAAACCTATAACATCGCTAAAAATAAAAAGCTTTTTAGTGTTGTGTTTTAGGTACATACAGAATGTGTCACATCCTCCAGTGTGGCAGAGAAAGAGTCAATAAGCTGGTGAGGGAGCTGGGACAAAAAGCCAATGGTGTCTACATACAGTACAGTCATGTGACTTGGCAGCTGTCCCGCATGTACTGTAACATCCAGGGTGGCAAAGAGCTGGTCTTTAGGCTGAAGACCAGCATCTCCAGTCAGTGCTTTAATCAGAGTTGTTTTACCTTCAGAAACAAATACAGTTAATGTGTTTCTTACAATCTCATATAATAGATTAACATGTTAATATTTATCCAAACCTCACCACAGTTGGTGTAGCCCATGACAGAGATTATAGGAAAGTCTTTGTGTTTGCGCTGGGAGCGCAGCAGGTGCCTCTTCTTCCTAAGTCCCTCCAGGGCCGATCGGATCTTCAGCTCTCGCTCTTTCAACAATCGCTGCTGCACTTCATACAAGGTTTCACCTGCAGACAACATTTTAGTTTAAGTTAAATACATTAACCTGGGATTAAAAAATGCCCCTGGATTAAAAGTTCCCTTACCTGAGCCCATAATGTACCTTGAGCCGCCACCTTGCTGGTCTAAGTTTGCTACTTCATTTCTCAGGCGTGATCTTATGTGTTCAAAAAACAAAAATATGTTAAATCTGTGTTACTTATTAGTGTGATATAAAAGTGATTATACCAGACTAATAATCAGCAAACTGGACAAAATAAAACTCACCAGGGCTTCCTTGTGTCACAAGGTACACTACCGTTCAAAAGTTTGGGGTTAGTAAATCATTTTTTTAAAGAAATTAACACTTTTATTCAGCGAAGATGCATTAAATTGGTCTGAATTCTCTTTTGAACTTTCTACTCATCAAAGAATTCTGAAAAATGTATCACAGTTTCCACAAAAATATTAAGCAGCACAACATTGTTAATAATAAGAAATGTTTCTTGAGCAGCAAATCCGAATATTATGAATCTGAAGGATCACGTGACACTGATTACTGGAGTAATGGCCGCTGAAAATTCAGCTTTACCATCACAGGAATAAATTACATTTAAAAATATATTAAAATAGAAAACAGTCAATTGAAATAATCCTTCACAATATTGCAGTTTAAACTGTATTCAGATTAAATAAATGCAGCCTTGGTGAGCATAAGAATCTTAATTCAAAGTACTAACCTTAAACTTTTGAATGGTAGTGTTTGATAAGAAATGATTATTGATTTCATCAGGATACAATAGAGATGAGAAAAAGAGTGAACAAACAAACAATTTACCTGAGCAAGGGAATCTCTGCTAAAGAGATCTGCAGTTTGGCCTCTTTTGTTTTAGCGTTACATCGGAAAATATGCAGAACAAGTGAGTATCTATCAAGAACTTTTACTCCCCAGGCTTCCTGCAGTTCTTTCTGAAACACAAGTATAAAACATTGCATGTTTCTAAAAAGAAATGACTGACACTTCAATTCACAACAGTGTTCAAAGTAGAATTTATAATGATTATATTACAGCCATAGATAATCTAGAACTGTTTTATTGTAATTATATACTTCATGCATCATAATAGTTAAAATATATATATTTTTTGTGCACAGGTTTTAGAAGCCTTTGAAGTGAACATTTATGCAACCACAGTATCATGCTCTGTCTGCATACTCACTTCCGAGGAAGGTGAAAGACGCTCCACATTCACAAAGACAGCTGTGACCCCAGGTGTAGCTTTGATCTTTTCTTAGCAATGTATCAGCACATAAAAAAAAGATGTCAATTTGTGTCTAAAATATATGATTTATTCAAAACCAGTAAGCTATATACCTGTAAGAGTCTGGAAGTTTCCCTTGCCGAAAATTCTTTTATTTTCTGGTGTTTTCGTGGAAAGGATGAGCTTGTCAACAACGCTCCATTTGTGTAAAGTGTTCACCAGCCCAACAGCCTCTTCCATCTGAAGTGCCGCTGTTAAAGGGAACAGCACTGTATTCTGCAATATGTCACATTTATACAGTAACTGAAATCAGTGCAAGTAGTACACTTTTACCTGTGGTCAGATACTGCTTTCTGCTGCCCCATTTCACATCAGGATGAACAATGAAGATCCTGTGATCTTCTTTACCAATACCAGTGGGGATCTGCTGCTGGAACAGCTCCTCTATTTCAGCTTCATCAATTTCATCTTCTTCTTCCTCAAGGTTGTTATCTGTGCTGTGAGTTTTGCTCTTGAACATGCAAGCTGTCAAAGAAAAAGCCCTTGCTGGTAGGACTGGAACTGCAACCCCAGTCTTTAAACTTTGTCTTGAGCATGTTAAGATGGTAGCAACTAATTTTGAAGTACATTGAGGAAATCTGATTAGTTTACATTCAGCAAAGTTCATATACCACCTACTCAAGACATGTTTGCATGGAAACACATGCTTGGCCAAGACACGGATCTTGTTAAGATTCATCTGCTCAGGTTCAAGTTACAATATAATCATCGCGTCCAAATCATACAAGCGATCTAGAGCGAAATCAGCAAGAAAGCCATTTATTTTACTGTACAACTAACTCTGCGTTTCAACATGCATGTTTTGGTACGTCTTCTTCTCTTCTGTTTAACACCGGCGATTGTTCAACTGCGCCACCCGTAGGATAGATGCGGTATTAAATAAATCTATTCTTTATTTTTTAAATACACGGTTATTTCAACTTCCTGCATTTTAATAAATTAGTAATAAACTAAGAAGAAATGTAAGTGTTTATCATTTGTTGAATAGTTAAACATAATCCATCCACACGAAGAAAAATATGACCTCCGACCGATGACTTTTATTTTGAATGTATTTTAGTGGGCGTAAAGTGTCCTGCAATGCATGACTGTCCATAGATATGTATATATATTTATGTGACTGTACTGTGTCTGTTACTAGCAGTAGCCTGTAATGTCTGGTATCTTTAAGGCAATGTCGAGTGAGTAGATATTTTTTTTGTATTTACATATATTGTTATGTCTTCGGATTATACCATTTCATATGTTTATTTGCTGATTATCCTAGCGTTGCATCCACCATTTCACTTTGCATTTAGCAGTTCGCATTCATTTAATCAAGTTTTGGACTGATTAAATGTGCAGATGTTTGAACCTAAACAGAATTTTTTTTTTTAATGTTTTGTCTACAGGTGTGCTTCACATAGATCATGTTTTGACTGTTTTCACTTTTAACTTAAATCACACAAAACTACAATGAAACTAAAAACATGTTTTTTTGTTTTGACTGGATCTGCTTTGACAAAAGTTCAAAAGTGCAGAGTCCCAAAACAAAATCCAACACATGAGACAGCTGGTTGAAAAAATGGTAAGAGTTGTGAATCATTTATCCTGGAGCAGCTAATAAACAAACTTGATCTTCTGTCCTCTAGAGTTTCGTCTGGCTGTGGTGCAGTTACATGTGTCAAAGATTAAGGCTGACAATTTAGGAAGAGCACAAAAACTTGTGAAGGAGGCTGCTGGCCAAGGTGCAAAAGTTGTGGTCTTACCTGTGAGTATTACATTCTCTATGTTAGATGATATATTACTCGCCACTGATGCATAATGCATGTGTTTGATTGCTACATAGACATTGGTTTATATAACAATATGACATTTAAAAATACATTATTCATGTTTTTGCAGGAGTGCTTCAACTCCCCTTATGGAACCGGGTTCTTTGCCGAGTATGCTGAGAAGATCCCAGGAGAGTCAACAGAGGTGTTGTCAGAGGCAGCCAAGGAGTGTGGGGTCTATTTAGTGGGAGGTGAGACCCTCAGACACAGACCAGCACATGTAAAGTGGAAGTGAAGTGACATGTGGCCAAGTATGGTGACCCATACTCGGAATTTGTGCTCTGCATTTAACCCATCCAAGTGCACACACACAGCAGTGAACACACACACCGTGAACACACACCCGGAGCAGTGGGCAGCCATTGCTGCGGCGCCCGGGGAGCAGTTGGGGGTACGGTGCCTTGCTCAAGGGTCTCACCTCAGTCGTGGTATTGAGGGTGGGGAGAGCGCTGGACATTCACTCCCCTCACCGACAATCCCTGCCGGACCTGAGACTCGAACCCATGACCTTTGGGTTACAAGTCCGACTCTCTATCCATTAGGCCACGACTGCCCCATACATGTATGTATGGTTGATGCCGTGGCCCTTACATGATTGTGTCTATGTTGCAGGTTCCATTCCTGAGGAGGATGGAGGGAAGCTCTATAACACCTGCTCAGTTTTTGGACCTGATGGAAAGCTGCTTGTGAAACACAGGAAAGTGAGTGACAGTAAAGACATTTGTAATGTTACAAAAGATCTCTGCTTCAAATAAAAAATGCTGTTCCTTTGAACTTTCTATTCATTAAAGAATCCTGAAAAATGTATCATGGTTTCCACAAACATATTAAGCAGCACAACTGTTTTCATTATTGATAATAATAAGAAATGGTTCTTAAACTCCAAATCAGCATATTAGAATGATTTTTAACTCTGAAGACTAGAGTAATGGCTGCAAAAAATTCAGTTTTCCTTCACAGTAATAAATTATATAATAATACATTTATATAAAATAAAATATATTAAAATAGAAAACTGTTGTTTTNAGAAAACTTTCTTTTTAACTAAGTTGTAATAATATTTCACAATTTTTGTGTTTTTGCTATATTTTTGATTGAATTTCTTGAATTTCTAAATGTTACCAACTTTTGAACGCTTTTGAACGGTATTGTATGTATATAAAATATTTCATGATGTATTAAAATGATAAGCCTTTAGGTTAACAATTTGGCTAAAGTGAAACATGTTGTTAAAAATGACTCAAAAATTAATGCATTTATACTCTTCTTCTTTTTAAAAAATTTTTTTTTATCCTTATTTCCCTTCAGATTCATCTCTTTGACATTGATGTACCTGGGAAAATACGGTTTCAGGAGTCTGAAACACTAAGTCCAGGAAACGGTTTATCCGTGTTTGAAACCCGTGAGTGTGTAACTATAGAAATCTTGACCATGTTACCTAGGGATAGATTGGTACTATATTGCTTATCGGCCAATATTAGAGTTTTTTTTTTTTTTTTTTTTTAAATCAGTATCAATGTTGGGTATATATCTGCAGATACTGGATATTTGTGCTTTCTTATTTCCCCAATTTTTACATATAGTTAATCTGTAAAAAAAAAAATATTATAAATTAATAACCCTGTTAAATGAAATATTTAGCAAATCTCAATCTGAATATCAATTTTCTGTACTGTACATTATAATGTTGTGATGCCTTAATTCACTTATAGTCTTTAAAAAAAAATTTGATTTCAGTTTTTATTTTAAATGTGTCTAGAAAAAAATAGTATATAATTTTAACATTGGTCATTTATCATTTCTCAATTATTGCCTATCAGTATTGGGCAGAATATATTAGTGCATCCCTTATGTTACCTATATATTTTTGTTCTCCTCAGATTTGAAGTCACAGTTTATGTCTTTCTTTGCAGCATTTTGTAAAGTAGGTGTTGGAATATGTTATGACATCAGGTTTGCAGAGCTTGCACAGATCTATGCAAAGAAAGGTGAGAATTCTTAAAATGGCAAATGTGAACAATTTGGATGAAATATAATTTAGGTATGCTGGAAGTGATTTCCCCATACCTCTGTCTATGTAGGTTGCCAGCTTTTGGTTTATCCTGGCGCCTTTAATATGACCACAGGACCAGCTCACTGGGAGCTTCTGCAGAGGGGGAGGTCAGTATCCCAGACCCCCTAGAGTTACTGAACTATTCAGTTCCCCATTCCCCTGTAAGACAGTATGTGTACTTTTCACAGGGCAGTAGATAATCAGGTATATGTGGCCACTGCTTCACCAGCAAGAGATGAGACCGCCAGCTATGTGGCCTGGGGTCACAGCTCTGTAGTTAACCCTTGGTAAGTGCTTTCTATCTTATTTGCTACAGGTTGTGCATAAGTTAGTATAGATTACTATAGTACCTGTGCCTTCTTTCCTTACAGGGGGGAGGTAATTACCAAAGCTGGGTCAGAGGAATCTGTTGTATATGCTGACATAGGTGAGTTTCAGTGTTTTACATTTTTTACATGGTTCACCCACAAATGAAATTTGTCATTAAGTACTCACCCCCATGTCATTCCAAACCCATAAAACCTTCATTCATCTTCAGAACACAAATTAAGATATTTTTGATGAAATGCGAGAGTTTTTTTAATCTCCCATAGAAAGCAACAAAATTCAAGGCCCAGAAAGGTAATAAAGACATCATTAAAATAGTCAACTTGACTAAAGTGGTTCAACCTTAATGTTATGAAGCGACGAGAACACTTTTTGTGTGCAAAAACAAAACAAAAATAATGACTTTATTCAACAATTTCTTCTCTACCCTGTCAGTCTCCTATGCAGTTGATGCAGTGAATGCTTCCTTGTTTACTTCCGAACGCTGGCAATGTGTCTTCAATGTTCAATGAAAGGGTAGAGAGGAAATTGTTGAATAAATTAGTTATTTTTGTTTTGTTTTTTAGCACAAAAAGTATTCTCGTCGCTTCATAACATTAAGGTTGAAGCACTGTAGTCACGTTTACTATTTTAACGATGTCTTTATTTCTTTTCTGGACCTTGAATGTGGTAATTTCGTTGCTTTCGATGGGAGATAAAAAAAATAAACAAACTAACTAGGATTTCATCAAAAATATTTTAATTTGTGTTCTGAAGATGAATGAAGGTTTGAAACGACATGATGGTGAGTACTTAATGAGAGAATTTAAATTTTTGGCTGAACTAACCCTTTAAATTGTGAGCTATATAGAGCCAGTTGAGCATAACGCAAACATATTCTTACTCTTCTGCTTGCAGACCTGCAGTATTTGGCTGATGTGCGTCAGCAGATCCCAATCACTACACAGCGACGGAATGATCTATACAGTGTTAACAGTGCTCAGGAGGTCTGAACACTCGTACAGACGAAGCACTGCGGTGGACATTAAGTTTTGATTAATGGCAGACTTAGTCAGCATTTTGTCAGGTGTTAGAGAGAAGCCTTCATCAGTGGAATGTGGGGAATCGCACAACAAAGATGTTTTAATTATTGTGAACAAGTGCCTCGTAATTCGCACTCTTGCTGATGCTCTTACAATGAAAAATTATATTTGGAATAAAACATTTTTTTAACATCTTAATATTGGTGTGGTTAAAACAATGGGCAATTATTCCTGGACAGGTAAAATGGTGCATATTAAGCATTATATTATTAAGATAAGCGATTTTTAATTCAAAATAATTTCCTTTTATATTGGCACTGTATTAAAGCTAAAATAACTGATAAGTAAATATTTCCAAATAATATTTTAAAGTTTAATCTTGTTTTTTTTTACTGACTATTGGAGTAAATTAATTGCTACAAGGCTAGTTTACGTTCTGTGCAGTATAACATTATAAGTCACACTGTAAGGAGCATTCAGTAATGAAATAATTGATTAAAAATATTGCTCCAGGATTGGAAAGGTAAACAATTCCAGAATTCTAGTGCCTATATATAGTTTAATCCATAAAAATTAGAAACTTGGTGTCAAAAAGATTGGAAGGGGAGCTTTTTTTTTTCTTTTCTTTTCCAAAGATGTGTTTTCTGGCTCAGTGACCAGTTATGTGCAATGTTGTATGGGTTGGCATGGTAACTGTGCCCTCTTTTCATGCAGGGGTGAAGTTGACAAAAGCTGGGTCAGAGGAGGCTTTTGTATAATTGCTGACATAGGTGTGTTTGATAACTGTTGCATTTAGATAATTTAAAGTAAGGGATTTAGGAGTTATTTAAAACTGTTATTTACAAAAAGCTATTCAGTTCCCAATATGACGTGGTCATCTTTCTTGATTTAATGTATTTTCTCAGTACATTGACTTATTGTACATATAAATGAACAATGGCAGAAGAGATCCATGTTCATGTAACCTCAAACAAGAAAAACACAATAACCGAACTGTAATACCATCCATTCAGCATGTTGAAATAGTTAAAAAGCTAAAATGCCTAAAAAGTACCTTCACTCATGTTCTTGTGCTTTTAAAAGTCATTGTCAGGGTAAATAAAGAATTAATGTGGGTTACAACAGAGCAAAAACATTTTAATTACTGACAAGAACAAGTGCATCAGTTTGTACTTTGTTATTGGTTCTGTTATAAACAATTAAAATTCCATGTACAATACAGTCCATGTAAAATTTTGTCTGCCAGGGGCCTTCCATTTACACTGACTTTAATACAATTTTTCAAATATTACAGAGTGATTACAAGGCAAGTACCTTTTACTTACGAAAAAGTGGTTCTAAAATGGTCCTACTACCACATTCAGCGCTGCTAAATATTTTAATTTTATTTAGTAACAACAGCACCCCCATAACAACAGCGAGAATAACATGACAGTGGAACATTTGACTAATACAGTAACTCATATTCATTTCTGCTCAAGCCTGCCTAACCACTTCAGGAAAAACAGGTAAAGTTATGAAAGCTGGTTTGAGCTCTTTGCCAACATAGCATGTTGTAGATTTCTGTAATAATCTGAAAATGGAATGTTTCATCCAAATATCTTAAAAAGGTACAGCAAGAATGTATGCGTATAGATACTTATTAGAAAAAGTGTTTGAGCTGTATATTGAATGCAGATAAATTCATATTCTTAGCTTGATATTCTATTGTACTCATTTGAAGGTCTTTTGTTTAGCTGTTTGTATGGAAAAAAGAGAATATTCAATGAAAGAAAAGCATAAACCAATGGCCTTGAATGAAGTTTGTACCATCTCAAGCTTATTCATCCAATGAATCAGAGTATGAAATGAAACTGTGAATCATTTCCAGTGTGAATAAGCATTACGGAAGTTAATGCTACCAACCTAGAATGCCTTTCCAAACCATGTTACACATCTGTCTCTGGAAGGGAAGTCCATTGCACCAAATCGAACACAATCATGCCAGTGCCCTCGCTAGATGAATCATCTGCAACACAAAGAAATGACTGTCATATAACAAATCCACATAGTTAGACCATCACATAAATAGGTCTTTGGTACCTCCACATCTGTGTTTCTTTCTTTTTCTATCTCTGTCCCATTTCTTCTGGAAACCCAGAGACACAGCCACCAGCAAGAATACAACCACACACAGAGCAGCACTGAATGCCCACATGTGCTCTGACAGCCGTACCACCGATGTACTTGACCGAACGCCAACTGATCACACACAAAACTCATATAGTAATCATATTTGGTGTATGGTTGTGTTTATTGTACATCTCAGGCTGACTACCGTATTGTTCACGTTACAAGACATCCATTTGTTTTACATATTTTCTGGTGTACGCAAAAAAGCCCACCACCGTTACGGGAACTGACAAGGTACTTACAGCTCGTTGCTGTTAAAGTTTCATTCAGCAGGTCGTTTTCTATGACACAGGTTACAGCAGTGTCTGCTGATATGTTGATGGATAGGATACTTGTGATGTTGTAGAGTTTAGACTGTGGTAGAGTATTTATAAAAGTTGTGACTAATGTTTCTGGAGGACGCTGTGTGTGGTTGACAAGCCAGTAGATGCATGGAGCAGGAAATCCTCCTCTAGAGTTACAAAACAATCTGGATTCGCCCCCATCCATTCCAATCTCTCTCAATAAAGTAGGATGGCTGAAATGACCTGCAAATAAATAGGTTGAATGCTTGAAACCAAGATAAGAATCAGAATTAAAAGTCAATATTTGCATTAAATATTTTATCTTTACCTGCGACGGTGAGACAGACAGTGCAAAGAGAGCAACTTTTTTCACCATGAAGCTTAAGATAAAAACTGTAATTATGTGTATCTGATAAATGTATATCGTTTAATTCCATGGAGAAATCTCCAGTTTTTGGGGCTAAAGATGACACTGTAGTCCGGATACTGTTGGATACATTTTGATCGTCCACTTGTCCCTCTATCCAGACTGCAGTGTGCACTGTTTCCATTCCTCTTCTCCATTCAGATGAGATGTGGAAGGAGGTCAAATTTTTTACCCCACTATAAACACAGGGAAGGAGGGCACGATCCCCAATCACTCCCACTATGCATTCATCAGCTAGATATAGATATGAGAAAATATTTAATCTAAAGTATAGCCCTCAGTGTAAACAACTAATGTTTGAAGACAGAATCAAGAGAGTCGATTTAGCTGGAACTAATTCAAACACACCCAAAGGAGGACTCACCTTGTACTGATGTAACACTTGTCACGCTAAGCAGCAAAGCACCAAACCAGGTCTCTGTCATCATGCGATTTTTGTCAAAAGCGCACCTTCAAGGAGACAGGTACAGCGAACTGCTATCAAACTGCTGTCAAACTGCTATAAAACTGCTGTCACTTAAAGTTGTTGTTATGTTATACTTTTGGGCTGTGCCCAAAACCAAAATGACATGCCAAACTGCATAGACCTCTTTATTTTCCTTTGGCTACAGCGTGAGTAATCAAATGAATGGAACTTCCTGGTGATTTTAAAAGGTGTAAGAAAATGGACTTGCCATAGGCTATATGTAATCAAGCAAGTAAATTAATAAATACATTAATTAATACATTTCAAAGTTAAAATAATTTGTACATTTTCTTTTTCATATTACGTTGCAGTTTCACAAAATGTTGTTTGATTTGAACCCATAAACACTGTCAGAACAAATTTGACTAGTGTTGTTAAATGTTCTCGCAAGCTGTCAAAGGCTCAGATAGATAGATAGATAGATAGATAGATAGATAGATAATTTTTTGAGATGTTGGCCTTGATGTCACTTTTGCTGACCTCACAAAGCTAGAGGAGCTAAAAGCAGCTCTAAAACCAAATACAAAGGTACACCTGGCAGAGAAAGCAGATTTTGTTTTTAAGAATGTGATCAAGTTTCGAAATTTTCCCTTTTTTCCCCTCAGAAGTATATAGCTCCGCCTCTGACAGAATTACTGTGTGAAAGAGGGTGGATGGGGAAATATCTGGTTACACTAAACCTGACAGCGTATATGTTAATTAGCTCTGGGATGTACTTCCCCAACTAAAATGGGGTAATAAATATTCCCGTTTCTACAGATGGTATGGATTGAAACCCCCACAAACCCTACAATGAAGGTTGTGGACATTCAGGGCTGTGCAGATATTGTCCATGAGCACAACAAGGACACAATTGTTGTTGTGGACAACACTTTCATGTCAGCCTACTTCCAGGTACACACATTTATTTTCTCATCTGGTGTTCTTTTAATGACTTACTAACTAAGGATATGAAAGACAATTAAAAACTGATGCAAAGAGAGCAACTTTTTTCACCATGAAGCTTAAGATAAAAACTGTAATTATGTGTATCTGATAAATGTATATC
>RJVU01019434.1:1062786-1086336 GCA_003731715.1 Anabarilius grahami | reverse complement strand
ATATCAAAAATGTCTGAATAATTTTTGGTTTGACTATGTGTCAAGTCAAGTCATCTTCCTTTATATAGCACTTTTCACAATACATGTGAATATATATTACATTAGTGGTTATATTTTGTTCTTTTAAATACAAATGTTGCATTCAAATATACAGATTATGTGATTTAAAAAACTCAGTCAAAAACGTGCGTGCACACACACTATATATGTGTGTAAATATCTATATTTTTAAAACAAATCATTATTTAAACATTAAAAATATATAAACATTAAAAAATGTATATATTTTTAGGTGAATACATTATAAAAAGAAATAAAATATTAATTGCAACTTGTATAGCTAATCATATGAAGAGCCCATAGTGGTTTCTTCAGAATATACAGTAGATGAACAGGTTCTATTCTGTCATATAAAACAACAGGTGGAACTGACATCATAGTGGCGCCCCCACCTGCTGCTTTATGAATGACTCCCCACAGCGGCCATCAGTGCAGAAGAGTGAAAACGCTTACCATTATTTTACACAGTGATTAATTCCACGGCTTCATTACCCAGTCTACCATCTATGAAACTGTGAATACGTGTGTGTGTGTGCGCACGTGTGTACTACTCTGTGTATGTGTGTGTGTCTCCGCAGGTAGTTCTACCCTCTCTGGAGCTACGGGGGATTAACAGGAGCATTTTAGCATGAAGTTGGTCGCTGAAGTGCTTTCTTCCCACGCATCAACCACAGACACAGCATTTGCCACACCGCAAGGATCCCAGCAAAAGCATCAACATGGCCCTCATTTTCTTTAAAACACAGCCCTCTTATCCACTCACTTTGTGCTTATTCATTATGAAAGGTCTTTTCATTATATCTGAAAATAAGTGGTCTGAATGCAGGTTAAACTGATGATGACTTTTCAAGGTCACTACACTGTCAGAAATAGGGGTACAGTAGGAGTCCATTTCTGTCCCCCAAGGTACAATCTACACTAACGTACCCCATAGGGCTTACTATTTGACCTCAAGGTACATGTATGTACCTTTTTGGGGTCAAAAAGGTACATATATGTTCCCAAGCATATGCCAAGGGTACAAAAGCTGTACCCTTGAGGGTACAGCCCCAGTAACAAGCCATTGTACCCCTAAAGGTACGATTATGTACTTTATTTTCTGAGAGTGTAGTATATTAATACCACTTGCCAGTAATAACTCATTTCTTGTTGTTGTAGAATCTCTTTCACTAAAAACCATGATTCTCATGAATTCAATGTGCCTTTAGCATAAAAACTCTCCTTAGTAGAAGAGAATTTGGTCATTTATAGAGCAAATGCACACTTTCAAGAGGTGTCCTTGAACAAAGTCCCTGAATTGTGTTCATACTCGTACAAGAGAGGTCAGTCTCAAATGTCCCATCTCTGATTTTACATAATTAGCCTCATTTGCCTCAAAAATATGCAAATACATTTGTTTAGTTATAGCACAAGGGCAATGAAGAACGGTCACTGAGTAATGATAAACAAGCTGTTGTTCAATCAGAGTGCACATAACTTATTAAAAACTAGAATTCATTACCATGAGATTTACCCTGCGCTCTATCAGACCTTCTTGGAAAAGTGCAATAGAATGCAATTTGATCCTGGAATTTGAACTTGGATATCATGCATACCTGGTGGCACAAAAAGAGATATACATATTGTTCAAAAGTTTGGGTCAGTAAAGTTGATTATAATTTCACTTTTTTTACTTTAGTTAGTGTGTTATGTTGCTGTTAGAGCATAAACAACATCTGCAAAGTTACGACGCTTAAAGTTCAATGCAAAGGATGATATTTTCTTTTACAGAAATTGCTTTTTAAGGACTACAACAAACAGATGGTAGGGACTACAACGAGCTTCTTCCCGGGTTGGTGACATCACAAACCCCAAAATTTACATAAACCCTGCCCCCGGGAACACGCAACAAAGGGGTTGAGGCC
Source organism: Anabarilius grahami (assembly GCA_003731715.1). Taxonomy (NCBI): domain Eukaryota; kingdom Metazoa; phylum Chordata; class Actinopteri; order Cypriniformes; family Xenocyprididae; genus Anabarilius; species Anabarilius grahami. The sequence goes on along the minus strand of RJVU01019434.1, from coordinate 1,084,372 downwards.
ATGTTGGGCTGCTTTAGAGAAGAGGAAGAGTTGTTGTAGTAGAGTGTTGTTACCATGCTGTCATTTTACGCCGGACTGCTTCACAAACAAGAGTCAATTCAACGCTGGATTTGCACAAAATATTAACATGACGACACATGCTAGTCGACGAGTTGAATCAACTCTACAGCAACTATGTAAATTTATCCACTAACTATTCAGAAACGTCCAGATGCATTCTAAAAGTTGTAACTTCTTCCTGAGTCTCTCCATCGGTGTCCGGCTCCGGTTTGAACAATGTAAGGCTGAACACCGTCACTGACAATCAGACAATTTGGCTGCGTGAGATTCTCCAGCTTTGTTGTTGTTGAGCAACCGAAGCACGAGCTGTTAAAGCTCCGCCCTCTTCTGGAAAGGGGGCTCGGAGCAGCAGCTCATTTGCATTTAAAGGGACACACAAAAATGATGTGTTTTTGCTCACACCCATATAGGGGCAAATTTGACAAACTATAATAAATGATCTGTGGGGTATTTTGAGCTAAAACTCAACAAACACATTCTAGGTACACCAAAAACTTATATTACATCGTGTATAAGGAGATTATACGTCTATATATTTTGGAAACAAAATAATATAACAAAATTAGAAACAGTAATTCAATCAACCAGTCATATACAGTTCATTTTGGCAGTAGGGTGACGACTGTTTGATGGGACTATTGATTGAGGAACACATCCTACTGTGCTAAAATCACTGAAGGACGAAAAAGGTTTCGAAGATGAGAAAAACTGGCATTTTTGACCTTTGTCCTCCACCTTGGACACCATCCACATCTCACACTCTGCAGGTTGTGAACAAAAGAGCAAGTGGTCACTCTGTTTTAGAAATCGCTCGAGTTACAACTGGGAATAGCAGCCAGCCAGACCTTGAGGGTCTATTTTAAGAGTCAAACAGCTGAGAGAGAGAGAAAGAGAGAGAAAGAGAGAAAGAGAGAGAGAGAGAGAGAGAGAGAGAGAGAGAGAGAAAGTGCAGCGAGCTGTAATCATAGAGGCAGAGAGTCCCTGAGGATTCACACAATGCTGTCAGCCCACCTCAGTAACCCCTTGGAGCTAAGCCTGTGCAGGTCTTATCAAACACCTCAAGCTATGCACTCCAGACTCCATCACGGCTCACTGTGCTGTAGCATTGTTCCACAGAGAGAGCTATTTAGCAGAAATTTCAAACTACACAAAAGCCATGCACCGCATGACTATCTTTTGCCAATGCGCACATGTGTTTGAAGATCTTCAGCCAAAGCAATCCACTGGTCATCCTCAAGTTTTGGTGTCGGTGCCTGAAATCACAGGCAAACTGTGTAAATTTATGAATGTCGCTGGCAGATAAAAGACTTGGCCCATCAAACGATGGAAGCAAATTTAGAAAGTGTCACCCAAAATAAATATTTATCTGTCGTAACAGTGTGAGACTTCACCTCATCACAACAGAGCAGAGATAGTCTCGCTGGGCAGCCTGCCTTTGGATATCAAACTTGGCTCAGCTGAAAGCCTATCTTTGATTTTTCAAAAGGATGATCATGTATGTCGGATTGCTCCGACTCACTGCACGGCACAGTGGGGAGATATCAGTGTGTCTGTATTAATGTCCTGGAACAGGTAAACATGGCTCACTGGGAGGGTAATTGTGTGGGGATCCAGCGCAGGTCAAAGTTCATGCATCGAACTGGACAGATGCTTGCACATGCTGAATATTCATTTACTATTTGACTTTTTCAACAGCCAAACTACAAAATTGCAATTCATATTTGCATGCAAGGAAGTAGATTTAAAATTAATTGAAATTCAAAGGAATTAATATAACTGTAATGAACTAGAAAAGAACAGTTTGTTAAGACAAAAAAATATATATTTCAACATCTTTGTGGCTGGTGCAATTACACACTCATTAATTCAAAAGGAAGCCAATTCTTCACTTCATAATTTTGCCCAACCATGGACTCGGAAAATATATAAAGGTAGAACCCAAGAAAAAGAAAGTGATAATGTTTTGTTTTCACGTGACGTCACACCCTTATAGCAATGCCCACCTGGAGGGCAAAACAAGGCTTTCCTCCATTTTTACCAGGTTTGTGCTAAGTACTAATGTAGTAAGACAGTGATATTAAAAGACCAAATTCAGTATACACCTTATTGATAATGCATACACTCTTTGCTATGCATGGTTACTTCATGTATTTTAGGTGGGCGTCGAGGGTGTGTGTAGAAGCACATTGTCATGACTTTTTATTTTTTTTATATTTTATCGTTATTGTATGTTGTGAAGTCTTATGGATTGTCTTAAGGATGTATTGCTGAATCTCCTGTCTGACCAACAAATTTACCTTCGGGTACTAATAAAAATACCTTGACCTTGATACTATGTACACATAGGCAGATGAACCCAGAATATAAACACAACATGCAGTTTATCAAAGGATTAGTTCACTTCAGAATTCAAATTTCCTGATAATTTACTCACCCCCATGTCATCCAAGATGTTTATGTCTTTCTTTCTTCAGTCGAAAAGAAATTATGTTTTTTGTGGAAAACATTCCAGGATTTTTCTCCATATAGTGGACTTCAAAAGCTACCAATGGGTTGAAGGTCCAAATTACAGTTTCAACGCAGCTTCAAAGTGCTCGACATGATCCCAGCCAAGGAATGCTCGTTTCTTGTCTAGTGAAACGAGCGGTCATTTTCTAAAAAAAAGAAAATTTATACACTTTTTAAATGCTCATCTTGCACTAGCTCTGCGATGCGCCACGCATTACGTAATCACGTTGGAAAGGTCATGCGTGACGTAGGCGGAAGTACCGCGGTAGGGCGAAAAACTCCATCTTTCAAAATCGTCCGACATCATTGTATTACCATTTCACTAAGTCTTTGCACATTCATTTTGTAAACACTTGGTACTTCCGTCTACGTCACGTGTGACCTTATCAAATACTATTCAAATATTTACACAAGATTGTGCATTCCATGGAAGACCGTAAATACAGTTTTAAATGACATAAATGATGACAGAATTTTCATTTTATGGATGAATTGTCCCTTTAAACAACTTTATGACTAATTCAGGTGTGCTTATTCTCATGCTAAGTATGTGTTTATGCAACAGATGTAGTAAAATAAATAGTTTATATGCCTATAATTACTTTTAAGTAATCACAAGCATCAGCATTAATTAATAACTAATCTAAGCTGCAATCATCAGTACGGTATTTAATGTAATTGAATTAAAATGCTCGCACACACCTGGCAGTCAAGAGCTCAAGAAAACACTCTTGCCTTGCTTTGTTGCTAAGAATCATTTCACAGCTGATGAGACCTGCATTAATTTATTACAATTTCACTATTTACATTTCTTGTACACCTTGAACAACTTTGAATAACTAGGTCAGGCTGGCAATTTAAATTCAATCAGTTATCACTATGCCCTATAACATTAAAATGTCACTGATCAATTCTTCCAAAGCGTTTGCTCATCTAGTGCAAGTCTATTGAGGACCTGTATCAGCAATAACACCTACTGTACACGATAACGTTAATTTATGTGTTGATTTAGGTCAGAAGATAGAGTTCACAGTACCATAGGGAATGCATTGTAGAAATGTTCTATTCACTTTCACAAATGGTATCACATAATGTCAGCGGCTGAACAAGATGTTATAGACATGCGTTATAGTGCCTATTATTAATAGGTATATATAAAATGACCTTTATAATAATTGTGTTCCAATGAGATGAATGGTTTGTGTGTTTATCAGGTTGCTGAAATGTTGTATAATGATTGTCTTCAAGTGCCACAGCCTTGGTTGAAGGTTGTCTTCATTGTTGTACGTCGTGCCTATATTGCAGGGGAGCCAATACCAACTCATAAAGACGCTCTTGGGTGCATTTGTACACTTCTGTATTGCCTGTGTGTGGGACAAATTTATTGTGTCCTGTTGTGTGTCCTCCACAGCAAACTATTGAGAAACACGGAGCAAGGTTTTGAGTTTTGTAACAGTGCGCTGAAGTATATTTCATTGAGTGTATAAAGTGAAGATGGGAATTGAAAGGCTTTATGTCAAGGTTGTTGTGCACCAAAAGAGTTTACTGGAAACAAGAGGCATCTTCATACTGTTGGAGCAGAAGTCATGTGATGCATTGGCTTACCTTCTTCAGCAAGGGCACACGGTAGTATGGTTTCATAAGCCACCGCCACAGTGCGCTTGAGCAAGACACGTAAGCCCACGTTGCTCCAGGGGTATTGACCTTATAAAAAAAATGTATAGTTAGTTGCATTGAATAAGAAAATTAAGAGCAATGTAATTTTAATAAAAATAATGAAATGCTCAAGCTGGTGAACAAGTGAATAACTCCAGTATGCATGCTTGAAGGTCTCTTTGCAAACACTTGCATATATGGAAATAAAAATAAATGGCCTTATAAATCTGTTCCAAAAAGCTTTATGATGTTAGAGGTGCTTTATGGCACAAGGTATTTTCCAGAAAGCAGTTGCCTGCTTATGCTGCCTTCTAAAAGTGGAGAAAGCAATCCAAAAAATGCACTGCAACAAGCTCAGTGAAAAAGTTTTTTGAGAGAATTTAATATTTTTATGTAGCAATGATGCATTAAATTGATAAAAAGAGAAAGTAAAGAGTTTTGGACTGTTACAAAGATTTATATTTCAAATAAATGCTGCTCTTCTGAACTTTCTATTCAAAGAATCCTGAAAAATTCTATCATGATTTCCAAAGAAATATTAGCCAGTTAAATGTTTTCAACTGATAATAATAAGAAATGTTTTTTGAGCACCAAATCAGCATATTAAGGATCATGTGACACTGAAGACTAATAATGGTGCTGAAAATTCAGCTTTGACATCACAGGAATAAATAACATATTCAAATAGAAAGCAGTTATTTTAAAGCTGCATTCCATAAGTTTTGCCTCTTTGTCGCCATCTCTGTTTGAAACCTGCAATTGCAGTTGTTTGCGGGATTATAATTTTTACGCGAGTTGTGCCTCGGCACGGCTCCTCAGCGCAGATGAATCTAATGTTTGCTGTCAGTCTGGATGCTGTACTTTGGAATCACAGATTGTAGTCTTGAAGTATGACCAAAGTAAGAATTTTCACCGGAAAATGTTATCTGAACAAGTAAGTAACTAAGAAAAAAAAGCATTACAATAAATCACGCTGCCTATGGTGATTAAATCTAATGTCAAACTATGTAAATTATTATTATTATTGTTATACTTTGTTCTCAAATTGTTAATGTTAACAACATCAGCATTGCGTGACTATGGGAATTCAGTGTGTAGCGTTACCTGTAGATTTCAATTTCTGTACAGTCTAATCTCTAACAATTTGTCATAGATACCATATAATCCGCCATCCAAATAAGTTTAATTATTGCAGCTGCGGTGAGAAAAGGCAATAAATGATCCGCCTTACATGCGATATAGCCTACTAGCTGGAGCTCGTTCTTTCTGTTTAAAGACGTGAAGCAATGACGCAAAGACATGCTCGAATTTTAAAACGAGATTATAAAATATTATTATGAACTTACCGTTGTGAATCAGGCTAAGGTACGGAGATAGTTTTGAACACTGGCTGGTTATGTACTTGCTCAAAAATTGATTTTGGATAGTTTTTAAAAAGAAGTTATGGACAGCAAAAAAAGTTATGGACAGCAGCTTTAAATTGTTATAAAATGTGTAAAAAAAAACAAAAAAAACACAACATGCATTTNCTATGGGAATTCAGTGTGTAGCGTTACCTGTAGATTTCAATTTCTGTACAGTCTAATCTCTAACAATTTGTCATAGATACCATATAATCCGCCATCCAAATAAGTTTAATTATTGCAGCTGCGGTGAGAAAAGGCAATAAATGATCCGCCTTACATGCGATATAGCCTACTAGCTGGAGCTCGTTCTTTCTGTTTAAAGACGTGAAGCAATGACGCAAAGACATGCTCGAATTTTAAAACGAGATTATAAAATATTATTATGAACTTACCGTTGTGAATCAGGCTAAGGTACGGAGATAGTTTTGAACACTGGCTGGTTATGTACTTGCTCAAAAATTGATTTTGGATAGTTTTTAAAAAGAAGTTATGGACAGCAAAAAAAGTTATGGACAGCAGCTTTAAATTGTTATAAAATGTGTAAAAAAAAACAAAAAAAACACAACATGCATTTTAAGGCTCTGGTGTCCCCAGAATCTGTCTGTGAAGTTTCAGCTCAAAATACCCCACAGATCATTTATTACAGCTTGTCAAATTTGCCCCTATTTGGGTGTGAGCAAAACCACGCCATTTTTGTGTGTGTCCCTTTAAATGCAAATGAGCAGCTGCTCCCGGGCCCCCTTTCCAGAAGAGGGTGGAGCTTTAACAGCTCGCGCTTCAGTTGCTCAACAACAAAGCTGGAGAATCTCACGCAGCAAAAATGAGGATTGTCAGTAACGGTGTTCAGCCTTACATTGTTCAAACTGACGTCGGACACTGATGGAGAGACTCAGGAAGAAGTTACAACTTTTAGAATGCATCTGGACATTTCTGAATGATTAGCGGATAAATTTATGTAGTTGCTGTGGAGTTGATTTAACACTCTACTACAACAACTCTTCCTCTTCTCTAAAGCAGCCCAACATGGCTCACCCCCTTTGTTTCCGTGTTCCCGGGGGAGGGTTTATGTAAATTTTGGGGTTTGTGATGTCACTAACCCAAGAAGAAACTTATTGTAGTCCTTAAAAAGCGATTTCTGTAAAAGAAAATATCTCCCTTTGCATTGAACTTTGAGCATTGTAACTTTGTAGATGTTGTTTATACTCAAACAGCAACATAACACACACTAACTAAAGTTTAAAAAAAAGTGAAATCATAATCAACCACCCCTTTAAGTGGATTTACAGTAGGTAAAGGGTATATTACATAAGGGATAATCCCAATGCTCCTTATTTAAATAATACTTGGACATGAATATTCATTTGAGTTATTTTATTAGCGTACTTGTAGAGATTGCAGTGACACAAAACAGAAGCACAGCTGTGGGAAACATAGGTTTGCCAGATGCATTCTACTTCTCACTGCATGCATGCGAGTTTTACAGTTCTGCGTGAGGCACAATGTCACAGCCAGCATTGTCATTCACCCTCACCACTGCAAAGCAAACAGCTGACAGCCTGAAAAATGACCGAAATCCATCTCTAACCTGATTCTGATTTCTTTTCTCTGTCTCTTTCTGTCACTGTCTCTCTCTCTCTCTCTCTCTCTCTCTCTCTCTCTCTCTCTCTCACTCCCTCCTCTAATTTACACGGAATGCAATAGGTTATGATTCCCAGACAGTGATTTAGCATCAATTTGTCTGTTAGTGATTTTATTTGGCATGAACTGACTCTTTCAGAAATTATATTATGCAGCATATTTTTGTGGATTAATCAATGCAAATGGTATGCTAATTGGATCAGGTTAAATCTGGTCGGCAGATGGTTTCTGTATTGTTCTAATACTGACTGTAATAGCACTTGTTGTGAGTTGGCAGTGAATATGTGCTTGTGTGTGTGTTGTAAACAAGGTCTGCTTCAAGATTTGTGTGTCGAGGCTCAGCTAACACTTGCCTGCTTAGGTCAGTGGACAGGGTGACTCACAGTGTAAATAACATAATCCAAACACGCATAATGAGCAATGCTGCTAGTGTCTTTGTATTATGAGTTGGCTTAGAATTCAATTACAGTGCTGGAAGTCATTTGCCACTAGCGGAACCAAACAGAATAGCAAATATATCAAGATTTTTCATAATTTACTCACCCGCATGAAGAACGTTGGGAAAGTTGAACTATTTCCACAGTACAGAAACACTGAAATCTAATGAGCCTCCCTTAAACTCACAGTCACTTGGTCATACATCTTCATATACTACCTAAAATATATATTCTCATATTAATAATAATCATAAGCCCCTCTAGTTACCATTAGTTACAGTTCAGTTGAAACTGCACATAAATTGGACATAAACCTTTATATACTGAAATGAAAATTGTGGCTTTTTTTTTTGAAAACATAAGTGATGTTTGTTTATTAATTCATATCGTCGGGAAAACCTCAGTTCATCCATTTACATTATTCTCAAGGAAATTAATAATTCAAATATAGAATTTATGCATTGCATACAGACGATGGGGATATGTTTTAATTAATATTAATCGTACTACTTTAATAAAGAAAAAATGCTGTATGTGTATTTTTGATTAAAAGTGCAGGACAACAATGCTAAAAATCAAAGATTTCTCTAGGCAAAATATTATTGATGATGGGTAATTTGTCTTGTAAATTAGAAGAAAAATATCTCTTTTACTCAGAGGACATTCCAACCCAATTACCATAAGCTTATTAATCATGTGCAGAAAGGGAGCTTTGCTTTCACAACTTATTAAACCAGCACAATTTACTCTTTTAGCCAAGAGCTGAGGGACTGCGATGCACACATCTTTTAATCAAAGAAAAAAGAAAGAAAGAAAAAAAAAAGCCACTGTATTTTACTTTAATTTATGGGAAGAACCAATGTGAACAATCCATATTAATCTACAGGCACAGCACAGGAGAGCCGTTTGTAACCTTAAACACAATAAGGGCACACAGTAGCTCCATCATTCTGAAACTACCGCTTGAACGCCTGAAAAAAAAGTTAAGAACTAATATGTGAATTTATATATCATTTTAGCATATGTTGCCTTTAATGTCTGTGGATTTAAATTTTAAAAATGAATATATGACATTACCGTTTTACAGTAAAGACACATATTAAAGAGCTCTTATCATTAAAAAAAAAAACTTAGAAATAAACAAAAAACACCAAAGACATTATCCCCCGGTTTCACAGACAAGGCTTAAACTAGTCCCAGACTAAAATGCATGTTTGAGCTGTTTTAAATGAAAGCAACTTGTACTGACATATCTTAAAATATGTCAGTGCCATTGTTTTGTCTCAAGATGCACACAAGTAATGTTTTTTTTCTAGTGTACATTTATAAAAGCTACTTAAATATCCTAATTGAACTAAGGCCTAATCCTGGTTTAGGCTAATCCCTGTCTGTGAAACTAGGCCTATATAACACAATTTAAGCATTTACTCACCCTTTTGAGTGTCATTGCAAAGCATGCTGGGAAATAGAAATCCCAGCCCAGTTTCAGGTAAATTTAAGTTTGTCTAAATTAAAAGAAACAAGTTAAAACTTAAAACAATGAAACAATTCAGATTACTTAAAATGTGTCAGTTTCGTGAACTCAAAAGAAAAAGAAAGTTCAAAATACTCAATAAGTTAATTTGATTGAACTAATTTGTTTAATTTGAGTTGGCTCTACTCCAACCAATCAGTGAATTTTGAGCATTAGGGTTTGCAGAGTTGGAGAAAGCATAATGGCCAACTTGGATCATGTGTGCCTAGCTAACTAATCACATTACAGCCTTGACGTCACTGAATTTCATTCAGAGTTGTGCGACAGCCAATCACTGTTTGCGGATACCATTGAAATGAATGAGAAGTGCTGTAAACTGAATCATATCTGTTGTGCAATTGTCCATGACTTCTCTTATAAAACAGTATTTTTTTTTTTGGTGTAAACTCTAAAAATAGATAAATCCAAAACAAATGTTCAAGAGCAAACATGTTGAAGATTTACCGATAGACTGTGGATTCATTAAATAAGTAATTTCCCCCAAAATCCCCATAAAGTCATATTTGCTGGATATAAACTTGCAATTGCAAGAAAAAAAATCTCAGAATTCTGAGAAAAAAAGTCAGAATTGCGAGACATGAACTCTCAATTCTGACTTTTTTAATCAGAATTCTGAGATATAAACTCACAGCTCATATTATTGGCAGGCAGCAGAACTCTAAAATGGTCCAGAGTGTCAGTGAGTTCATCAGTGTTCTGTGGGGAACAAACTCCTTTTATAAAGCTTAATGGCCACCAGTGCTGAACTTACTTTGAAATCATCACCACTTCTGGAAGGTTCTGTGAAACTAGTGTGGACAAATTGCTGCTCCACACCCCAGCCGTCATCATAAGAGGTCTGCAGAGAAGAAAAATAATCAAGCCGTGCCCTCAGCCCCGGAGACGTCCAGTACTGCAGCGGTGAATCAGATACCATAATTGATCACGCTATAGGAAAAGGGCTAATGGCAGCAATACTGCACAACCTGCTTGGATTCCTCAGACTCGCACACTCATTTGGGACACTCCATAACTCCATAAAGAGCTTTAACCACTTTAGTTTTGTTTGGTCCCACCCCAATTGACTTTCCCGCTAAATTGGAGGCATGCTTCATTCAATTAAGCCTGTGATGTGTTGGGAAAGTAATTGAATAATATGGAAATGCTGTTTTCTCAGAGGGAACAAATCACAGCTGTAGGGGAGACAGCAGATTATTGGGAGACAAAGCCGTTTTTAAAAACTGAAGCACCGAGGTGGGAACTGGGAGCCACTACAAGACACTCGGCTAAGAATGGGAACTGTCAAAATAAATTAGAAGTGTGACTGGACAGTTTTAGTTCTGAAAAACATGCAAATGCATGGATCATTACACAAAAGACACTGTAAAATCCATTACTTTTTTACTTAACCATAGATCAGTGTGCTTATAATTAACCTGTCTGCTAGTGAAAGAACACCTTCAGCAGACAGAAAGTACTTGTAGGTGTTCAATGTTAATTCAGTTCTCTCTTCAGTTAGCTGATAATTCATTTTGATTTCCAACGTGATCTCATTAGTATTCATATGTGAGGTTCTAACATGAGGTTCTATGTTTCGACAGACATTGAAAAGAACACTATGAAGTAAACAGTAACAGCTAATTAAATAAAAGTCTTGAGCTAAGCTTAATTATTGGCGGTTTTAATCAGATTACAGGGACAAAAACAGTGGTCCTACTTAAACATCAATTGAAATGTCATAAATACATATGTTTATTTACTGTTTTCGGCTTCAGAATCATAGCTAATTACAATTTTAGGTATTAATAACTGTAAATCATCAAGTACACAAATAAGGCAGTTAAGAATACCCAGAATACCCTTGCATATGAATAATTTAATTTTGTATTTTCTTTCAAAATCTACTAGTTGTTAGTTAATATTCACTGCAACATCATTCTTATATTATTTAGTTATGTACGTTTCAGTGTTAGTTTAAATTTTAGTAATGTTATCTGCTTTTGTAAATTTTATTAGTGTTGGTTTGTTATATTTATATATAGTAATATTTATAGTTTATTTTATTTCAGCTTTATTTCAATTACCATAAACGAAAGTTAAGATTTATTAAGAGTTATTGTTATTGATAGTTTTAGCAGCACTGGTTTGTGTACATTTTACATATAAATCCAACACTAATATGAATAGTTTCAGCTATACACGTCACTAAAGCAAAGCTTCTCTTTTGTTCCCACACTTTTCGTAGTGTCGTACACCTTATTCAGCTTTCACTCATGCGAGAGAAACTCTAGCAGGGGAAACACAGTATAGAATTGTAAATTGAATGCAATTACAAGGACAGAAGCAACAAGACAAGTGTTTATTGCTCTTGATTTCTATATATTTGCTTTCAAAAAGCAATACAATAGAAAGACATACCTTATAATGATTTTTTTGAGTGTTACTTTATGGAAACCTGGTTTCCTAGACAACAACAGGGAACAATAAAACAAGTCTGACTTTAAAATTGATTCATATTACTGTTGAAAAAAAAAAATCGCATTTATTTATTTATTTATTTAAATAAGCTTACATTTAAAGACGGTAACAAATAGGGTGAATTCAGGTTGATTGGGACGCTTTTTCCAAGTCATCTCAATGGCAAAATGTGTCCCAATCACCCTGAATTGACCCTACTACTATGATGAAGTGTCAAAAGTATCGACTTCTGCTGTGTCTCATTTCGAAGGCCTCCAGAGGTCGCATTTGAAGGCTGCATACGTCATCGAGACGGCCTCATTTAAGAAAAGTAACTGTTAGATTGCAAAGTAAGAATGAAATTACAGTATTTTACACCTCACGAGGAATAACAGTCAATTTTATTACGGTTACTTTTATTAAATAAACGTATACAGCCATCAAATGCGACCTCTGGAGGACGCAGCCTCTGAAATGGCACGCAGCTTTCAATACCAAGTCGGTACTGAAATTTTTAAAATGTGAGGATTTGAGTGCTGTTGAGCGGATTGGTAAACACCTCTGATTGGCCATTGTGTTTACGCACTCAACATATACACCGATCAGGCATAACATTATGAGCACTGACAGGTGAAGTGAATAACACTGATTATCTCTTCATCACGGCACCTGTTAGTGGGATATATTAGGCAGCAAGTGAACATTTTGTTCTCAAAGTTGATGTGTTAGAAGCAGGAAAAATGGGAAAGCATAAGGATTTGAACGAGTTTGACAAGGGCTAAATTGTGATGGCTAGACGACTGGGTCAGAGCATCTCCAAAACTGCAGCTCTTGTGGGGTGTTCCTGGTCTGCAGTGGTCAGTATCTATCAAAAGTGCTCCAAGGAAGGAACAGTGGTGAACCGGCTACAGGGTCATGGGCGGCCAAGGCTCAAGTGGAGAGCGAAGGCTGGCCCGTGTGGTCCGATCCAACAGACGAGCTACTGTAGCTCAAATTGCTCAAGAAGTTAATGCTGGTTCTGATAGAATGGTGTCAGAATACACAGTGCATCGCAGTTTGTTGAGTATGGGGCTGCATAGCCGCAGACCAATCAGGGTGCCCATGCTGACCCCATCCACCATCGAAAGTGCCAACAGTGGGCACGTGAGCATCAGAACTGGACCACGGAGCAATGGAAGAAGGTGACCTGGTCTGATGAATCATGTTTTCTTTTACATCACGTGGATGGCCGGGTGCGTGTGTGTCACTTACACACGGTATTCCCTGGTGGCTGTGGCCTCTTTCAGCAGGATAATGCACCCTGCCACAAAGCAAAAACGGTTCAGGAATGGTTTGAGGAGCACAACAATGAGTTTGAGGTGTTGACTTGGCCTCCAAATTCCCCAGATCTCAATCCAATCGAGCATCTGTGGAATGTGCTGAACAAACAAGTCCGATCCATGGAGGCTCCACCTCACAACTTACAGGACTTAAAGGATCTGCTGCTAACACCTTGGTGCCAGATACCACAGCACAGGGGTCTAGTGGAGTCCATGCCTCGACGGGACAGGGCTGTTTTGGCAGCAAAAGGGGGACCAACAGAATATTAGGAAGGTGGTCATAATGTTATGCCTGATCGGTGTATGTCTGTGATTGGCTACAAAGATCAACGCACGGGAGCACACGGAAGTGTTTGAATTTGAAAGCGGGAACGTTTGAAAGCAGGCGTATATTGTCCGCTGATAGATGCCTGCTTTCAAACGAAAGGTGGTGTTTACGAGGTGTTTACGAATCCACTCAACAGTGCTCAAAGCGTCACATTTTTTAAATTTCAGTACATACTTCCATTTAAGTAAAAATTTAATTTAAGTAATATACCTTTTTCCTGCCACATTACAGTAATAAAATAAGATTTTTCCTATTATAGTAATGCAAAAGTGCTTAATTGCAAATAAATGTCACAATGTAAAAAAATCTTAGTGTTCCTAAAAGTAGGCTAAACTTTTTTTTAAGCAAAATATAATTCCTTACTTCTAGCATTTGATTTTGGGGTAAAAATATGACCCAGACATGTTCTTGGAAGGTTTCACCTATGTAGGATGCGATTACACTGTATTTTAGCGATATAATGTTTTTGAACCCTTCAGAAATTATATTCCCCCTCACATTAGACCTGTGCAGAACTGTATGTCAACGAGAGAACAAAATCCATATCATAATGACTGCCCTGTTTAAAGTGTCATAGAAATAGCCCACAATACTAAGCTGCATTACAGTTAACCTCGAATCTCTCATCAGCACACAATGGACGGCCATTAGCAAAGACATGGGAACAGTAGCACACAAGCCTGCTGTCGCTTTAAATTCTTCATCAGCTTGTATAGCGGTGTGAATAACATACACCACGAGAGGCACTTAAAGGCCCATTTCTGATTCAAACAGCTCAGTAGGCACCCACCCGCTCAATCAAATGCCAAATCAAGCCATATATAAGCCATTAAAGCAACAAGAGGAGTGGCAAGCATGCACACTTAAAAGAGGGAAATTAATACTGAAAGTGTGCTGCTTGAACACACAGATTCAACCCAAATTCATCACATCAACATATTTAAAACAACCAACGTTTCTAAATCAATAACCACCAACAGATCTAATTCATGAACTGTCTCCACTTACGTAGCACGCTCTAGGGCTAAATTGCCTTAGCGCTATATCACTCGGCCTATACAGTAATGAGTTTTTGGCTTTATATTTTAATTAGATTGAGGAACAACCCAACTGGCTGTCTCACAGCTGTTGGCAAGCTCCTTACAAATGTGCTTCATTTTTTACACTCTCGCGCACCTTGAGTCCCAGCTCTCGAAAATAAACGTCTGGCCCAGAAAATGGGCTGATTTGTCGTTGGAAGTTAATTAGGAATTGGGTTGGAGTTATGAAGACTGTGGAGGAGTGTGGGTAAAAGAGCAATATTTAACAAGCTGGCGTACTGTTGTTCTCCATGCCTGATTTTTTAGTGGAGGTAACCTATATGAAGTATTGCCGGATATCCTTCTGTTGTTGTGCAAGCATTAATTGCATGCATTTTTTTGGCTATGTGCCTTAGTTGCATTTATTCCACATGGTTTTCTGCTACTTGTTTATGCCTCAATGGAAGGTTCACTAACAGTTTCAATTTCCAACTCCTTAAAGAGTTTGATATATGGGTTTTGGCTCGCTACCATCTGTTATGCTGCCGAACGGTTCGGGGAAAAAGGGAGTAAGCGCATTTTAGTAGACATTATACTCAGTCTCAGATGGTTTTGTGATGTTTAATGTGCTTATTAATAAGTCTATGTGCTGTTTTGAAGCATATGGACTCATTAAAGGAATATTCCAGGTTAAATACAAATTAAGCTCTACCAATACGATCTGTAGTATTCTGTCAATTACAATGGAAAATAATTTCAAATGAATCAAAAGTGACAGTAAAGATTCTTAAATTGTTAAAAAGATTTCTATTTCAAATAAACGCTGTTCTATTCATCAAAGTATCCTAAAAGTGTATCACGTTTTCCACAAAAATATGAAGCAGCACAACTGTTTTCAACATTGATAATAGTAAAAAGTGTTTCTTGAGCAGCAAATCAGCATATTAGAATGATTTCTGAAGGATCATGTGACACTAAAGACTGGAGTAATGCTGAACATTACATTTAATCATTTAGCAGATGCTTTTATCCAAATGAGGAGAACAATAGAAACAATCAAATCAACAATAGGGCAACAATATGTAAGTGCTGTGACAAGACCCATTCTAGTCTAGTCTAATAAATAAATAAATAGAATAGTAAGTGTTAGGATTAATGGGTCAAGTAAAAAAATTCTAATAATATTTCTAATAATAATAATATTCTAATATTCTAATTCTAATAATAATAATATTCTAATAATATTTCACTATATTACCGTTTTTACTGTATTTTGATCAAAATAAATATGGCCTTGAGAAGAAGAGACATCTTTCGAAAAACCTCTAACTTTTGAACGGTACACTCTAAAAAATGCTGGGTTAAAAACAACCCAAGTTGGGTTGAAAATGGACAAACCCAGCGATTGGGTTGTTTTAACCCAGCGGCTGGGTTAAATGTTTGCCCAACCTGCTGGGTAGTTTTATTTAACCCAAATATTGTTTAAAAATTACTGTATTTCTTGCTTAAAATGAACCCAAAATATGTTGGAAATTAACATTTATTAATATGTTTAATAAACAAACATTTATTAATACTTTTTTTGAATAATATTTAAACAATAAACATTTATTAAATTGCTTATTAATAAATGCTCATCTTTTTGATTATTATTGTTGCCTCTAGTAATTATGAGTCTGATTTTTAATTTCCAACCTATTTTGGGTTCATTTTAAGCCAGACATATAGTAATTTGTAAACAATTGTTGGGTTAAATAAAACTACCCAGCAGGTTGGGCAAACATTTAACCCAACTGCTGGGTCAAAACAACCCAATCGCTGGGTTTGTCCATTTTCAACCCAACTTGGGTTGTTTTTAACCCAGCATTTTTTAGAGTGTAGACACACATATGCATTTATATAAATATTAATTTATTTAATAAGTGGTATTTAATATGTTAACTAACTAAGTGGTATACATGATATATGCTTCTACATTTTGGCCAAAACAACAACAAAAACAAAACAAAGTGTTCTGTAATGCGACTTGACTCTCTTTGGGTTTGCCAGTTATAGTCCATTCTTATACTGGATAGGAAGGAATAGGATTTAGACAATGATTAAGCTTTGGCAAAACAAAGTGGTACTCCGAAACAATACAGCATTGCGGGGGCAGCAGGAAGGAAGGGAGAAAGGGGACTTACAAATAAATATATAGTTTGTTCATGGATTGGAACAAGGAACATCTTATAATGATGAAATGTATTGATTCAGTCGATGCATTTAGACACTCAGATATACTCTGAGAGATAGTGAACTACCACTGTGGAGTCATAAAAACAGCTTTGATTGCCCTGCAAGAGGCAGCGTATAGATTTTCCATGGCATGTCAAAATTATAGTCCTATCTCAAAACAATCAGCAAAAAGACAAAAAATGCGACAATACACCCGAGGCTGTGGAGTCCACTTTAGGGTTCATTAAGAAGGAATCAATTGATTTACGAAACTCGAGAAAGGACAAGAGCACCCACACATACCGCAAGCTAACAACTCGGTGTAACTAAAGCACTAGAAAGTCCTCTTGTGTATGACAGTCAATAATCTACAGAGAACAGGTCACCGTACAGTGTGCTATACACTGATGGGGAGAAACTAACTGAGATGCTAAATTAACTGTTTTCAGTGTGATGGCAGTGGGCAGACCCCCTAAACTTATTTTTTCTCCTGATCATAGATGCCACAAAATCTGGTCTCAACACATTGGATATGCTATGTCATATCATCTGAATATTAAAGGGTTAGATCACCCAAAAATGAAAATTTCTGTCATTAATTACTCACCCTCGTGTCGTTCTACACCCGTAAGACCTTCATTCATCTTCGGAACACAAATTAAGATATTTTGATTAAATCCGATGGCTCAGTGAGGCCTGCATTCACAGCAATGGTACTTCCTCTCTCAAGATCCATAAAGGTTCTAAAAACATATTTAAAACAGTTCATGTGAATTCAGTGGTTCTACCTTAATATTATAAAGTGACGAGAATACTTTTTGTGCTCCAAAAAAACAAAATAATGACTTTCAACAATATAGTGATGGGCCGATTTCAAAACACTGCTTCATGAAGCTTCGGAGCTTTATGAATCGAATCAGTGACTCGGAGCGCCAAAGTCACTTGATTTCAGCAGTTTAGCCGTTTGATAGGAGATCCGAATTACTGATTCGATTCGGTTCAAAGCAGTGTTTTGAAATCGGCCATCACTATATTGTTGAAAAGTCTTTATTTTGTTTTTCTGGTGCACAAAAAGTATTCTCGTCCCTTTATAATATTAATATTGAACCACTGTACTCACATGAACTGTTTTAAATATGTTTTTAGTACCTTTATGGATCTTGAGAGAGGAAGTGTCATTGCTTTGAATGCAGGCCTCACTGAGCCATCGGATTTAATCAAAAATATCTTAATTTGTGTTCCGAAGATGAATGAAGGCCTTACGGGTGTGGAACGACACGAGGGTGAGTAATAAATGACATTATTTTCATTTTTGGGTGAACTAACCCTTTAACATTTATAAGCAGTGTAATGCGAGTTACGTAATCAGATTTCTTTTTTCAAGTAACTAGTAAAGTAATGCATTACTTTCAAATTTACAACAAAATATCTGAGTTACTTTTTTAAATAAGTAACGCAAGTTACTTTGTTTTTCAATTTATTGACTGACAGCTCTCCACATGTTGAGAGAAATCGTAGTAAGGGCAGAGGCGTTGTGTGCGCTAAACATGATGGTTATCCTAGACTAGTTCTAGACTAAATGTGAGCATACATTCACTCGTTTTCTTCTTCTCCTGCATTCTATTCTTTTTTTTCTATTCCAGAATGGCAGCACAGCTGAAAGGCTTGTGTACTGTACAGGCATGAATTCGCATTGCCTTCAGCCTGAGGCTTATTCAATTGACTTTTGGTGTGAAATGGCCTTTACATTTGCCAAAAATATAACTTTTTTGTTGTTATAAAAACAAACAAACAAACAGCCCAGCCCAGATGAGAAAAAGTAATGCAAAAGTAACGTAACGCATTACTTTCCATAAAAAGTAACGCAATATTTTAATGCATTACTTTTAAAAGTAACTTTCCCCAACACTGTTAATAAGATTTAGCCATTCAAAACAGTTTTGAGGTTAACTGAACTAATTTTGTGTCACTGGAAAATAGTGATCTGTGACATTTTATTACATTGAATATCAAAATCATTTGTGTTGATTTGTTAATGAGCAATTTGTGGATGCAATAATGTTTTAGATTTGTGGAGAAAAATATATTGATTTTATTTTGAAGAGAAACAAAATTAGACTTAAGGGAAATAAACAGAAATATGCGCTAATTTAGTTGTCATAGCACAAAAATGTGTGTGTGTGTTCCCATTTTAACCTAACAAGTAACAAGTACCATAATTGCTTTTTGTTCCACTTCAAAAATGCTAATACCAACCACACAAGTTATATTAACAAAACAGTAAACCACTTAATTATTCTAGCCAATGTCTACTTGTATTAGCAAGAATGTGGTTTTTTTTCTGCATACACTTGATTTTTTTGTCCCGTCTGGCCTCTCAGTCATGGGGCAGACATTGACTAACATTGGTTGGCTGCTAATTGCTCCGAAACAGGGTAATTGAGTGGTCTCTGGGGCTCCATTCATTTCTACAGACTTCAATACTGTCAGCAAATGTCAATGTGCGGCTGAGGATTAATGAGCTAGCGCTAATGCTAACGCCACCAGTACCACCAATTGCACCAATTCCCAAGACTCATCCAAACTCTGACACTCTGACAGGAAACGGCAGGAAATTTATAGACCTGTGTGATACTTGGTAAAAGTCAAGAATTTGGGGGGGATTGTGGCACTTCATGGCTTATTTGTGCAGCTGTTTGTCTTTTGATGGGTGGATAGAGTTTTAGATATGGAGATTTTCCATGCTCAGCTACAAAACATCATAATGGAAAGTGTAAGAGACTTTTTTCTTTCTCACCAATTTCATGCCTATATAAACAGGGGACGATCTATTACTCTGAGAAATGATCTGAAGTAATTTCCATCCTAAATGTAGCAGTTCAAAACCTTGGGCTCTCGGAGGACTGTGGGATGCTGTCGCTCCACAGAATAACAAAAATCTTGATTCAGGATTTTGATTTATTCTTTCAATAACATGAGCATCTCATCTTTAGCTTCACAGATGAGAAAATGATATTGGGCAATGTCATTTTTTGGCTGACACCAGAGCTTAAAATTAGACTAGTTTGACCACTGATGTTTGACCATTGGCCGGTGTGATGGTTTATAGTTAAAAAAGTTTCGATTTAGAAGACACTTCATCATCCACCAGGGTAGTATGGACTACCGTCGTGTTCACTTTGTGTTTTTCACTTTGGTTTTTGAAGGGTCAACTTTGATGGACTCACAGAGATGGATCATGTGTGTTCATCTAAGGAAAGAATTGATTTGGGACAGCATGAGTGTGGGTAAATGATGAGAGATTCCCTATAAGGGGCAGGAAAATTCATTTCTAATGTTAAAGGGTTAGTTCACCCAAAAAATGAAAATTCCATCATTAATTACCCACCCTCATTTAGTTTCAAACCCGTAAGGCTTTCATTCATCTTCAGAACACAAATGAGGATCTTTTTGATGAAATCTGAGAGCTTTCTGTTCCTCCAGACAGCTAGACAACTGACACTTTGACGCTTCAAAAAGTTCATAAAGAGAAAACTAATCCATATGAGTCGAGCGGTTTAGTCCAAATTTTCTGAAGAAACTCAATCACTTTATGATGAACAGATTGAATTTAGACTTTTATGCACATATACATTTTCATCAACTCACACATCAGTTGTAGTAAACGGAAGCTCAAACATGTTTGCTTGACGTCCGAGAACCAATGAGGTTTATTCTCGTTTGTTACGCAGCACATTTGAGCTTCGGCAAGAACCAATGAGGTTCATTCTCGTGTGTTATGCAGCACATTTGAGCTTCTTCAAGAGGTTTGTTCTCGTGTGAAGCAGGTTTGGTTGAGCTTCTGTTTACGTTCTCTGATCAATGTTTATCTGTGAATAAAAGCCTAAATTTAATCTGTTCATTATATAAAGCGATCGTGTCTCTTCAGAAAATTAGATTTACGATCTCTTTATGAACTTTTTGAAGAGTCAAAGTGTCAGTTGCGTAGCTGTCTATGGAGGGACAGAACGCTCTTAGATTTCATCAAAAAGATCCACTTGAAAACATGTTTTTTTACGATAGCGTTCGATCATAGATAAGTGCGGAGGTTGCGAGTATTATATATGCCTCCTCTGATAGTTAAGATGTATTTGGACTGTCTTTTTAAGGTTTCTTTTTATATTACTTATATAATTATATGGATGTGTTCCTTTTTTTAATATTGTCTTCTGCTCATTGTGTTACTGTTTGTACAGCACTATGGTCAACGTTGTGGTTTTATTCAGTGCTTTATAATTTGAATTTGAATATATATATATATATATATATAGAGAGAGAGAGAGAGAGAGAGAGAGAGAGAGAGAGATTAAAAAAATACATATAAAAAAGAGAAATAATAATTAAATATATTTTAACATCTATATAAACATATTTTTGTATATATGGAAATATATTTAAAAATACATATTTTTCCATATGAGACTAGACATTTTTTACTATTTCTTTATATGGCAGAATTCAGCAGCAGCCCCAAACTCAGTGAACCAGCGAATATCCTAAGCTGTGATGTCAAAGTCAGCAGACAGAGATAAATATAAGTTCATTTAAAATATTTTAGAGCCCTTGACAAAAAAAATTGTCAGAATACACAGATTTGATTGTGTGTCAATAAAGAAAGGTGCTTTTTGCTTCAAGATGGTAGAGTTACGACATCTACCAGAAGGGGCTGACGGGGTCATCCTAAACACCAAAAACTTTACCTCTCAGAACTTTTAACTTCAACTTTAACCACCTGTCATATAAAGACCACGCCCAGTTAGCTCTAGTCCATATTAGTATGGAAACGGCCACTAAGTTTTAATATGAAGTTACAAATTCATGTTGACATTTTCTCAAAACTGAGCAACCAGTGCGCTTCATCGCAGATTTGATGCGCTTCCAACTTGGCCTCTTTGGGAAAGCACAAAATGGTTCCGCAAAATAATTTCTGTGCTGTCTTGCCCTGACACGTTATTGTCAGCTGAAGTCCAGACCATCAATCACGACTGGCTG
>RJVU01019434.1:1028061-1050153 GCA_003731715.1 Anabarilius grahami | reverse complement strand
TAATATAATATAATATAATATAATATAATATAATATAATATAATATAATATAATATAATATAATATAATATAATATAATATAATATAATAAAATATAATACTGCCCAGCCAAAAGAGTCGTTGTTTGGATTTTTATAGGCAAATACTTAAGAATCAATGAATGGGATCATTATTACAGTGATTATTATGTTTCTAGCATGTTATATGTTTGGCAACAGTTCTTTTAACCCTTAAAGATGGAGTGTTTAGCTTTTCATTTCTTAAACAACCATGTAGGAAGACACGTTATGGCCATATTCCAGGATGACAATGTCAAGATTCACCAGGGTTAAAATTGTCAAAGAATGGTTCAGAGAGCATGAAGAATCATTTTTACACATGAATTGGAAGCTCTGAGTCCAGACCTTAATCTCATTGAAAGTCTTTGGGATGTGCTGGTGTAGACTTCAGTGTTAATTTTGACAAGAAATTTTAATTTAGTTTTAGTCTTAGTCTTTTGACTATAATTCTTTTTAGTTTTAGTCAAGTTTTAGTCATCTGATTTGTTTTAATTTTAGTCTTATTTTAGTCGACTAAAATTGCTTGGAATTTTAGTCGACTAAAATTGCTTGGTATTTTAGTCGACTAAAATAAGACTAAAATCAATAACAGATTTACTAGACAATTTTTTACCGCTGGTATAGCTTATTTAGAAGGCGGGACTTATTCCGCCATATTGCGCGTTACACTTTCTCCCATTCAAAACAATACGAGTGACACGCACGTCTTGTGTTATTCTATAGTCTTTGCTCAAGCTCAGTCAAGACTGAATACCTTCGCTTCACGTCTCAATAAGTCAGGCTCTGATTGGTTCTCTTCTCATGCAGTCTCGCCTGTTCCGTTTTGCCGATTGGTTCTTTTGTTCATTCCTCGCATCTCTCCTGTCTGCTGATTGGATTTTCGTCACAGTCTATTTTCGTCTCGTCCTTTATTCGTTGACGATAATGTCAATCAATTTAGTCATAGTTTTAGTCTTCATCAGTGACTTCTTTTTTAGTTTTCGTTTCGTTTTCGTCAGCAAAAATATATTCGTGACGAAAATAATGACGAAAATATTTAGTCAACGAAATTAACACTGGTAGACTTTACAGAGTGCTCACCTCTTGCATTGTCAATACAAGATCTTGACCAAAAATGTATGCACTTCTTGATGTAAATAACATCACAACATTTATTTCCATCGAGAGGTGCATCATTTTTTGGTCAAGATGCAAGAGGTGAGCACTCTGTAAAGTCTACTCCAGCACATCCCAAAAACTTACACTGAGGTTAAGGTCAGTGCCAATTCATGTGTGAAAATGATTCTTCATTCTCCCTCCCAACAATTCTTTCACAATTTAAGCTTGATGAACCTTGACATTGTTATCCTGGAATATGGCCATGATACATCTTAATACATGGTTGTTTAAGAAATAAAAAAAGCTACACACTCCATCTTTAAGGGTTAAAAGAACTGTTGCCAAAAATATAACATGCTAGAAAAATAATAATCACTGTAATAATGATCCATTCATAGATTCTTAAGTATTTGCCTATTAAAATTCAAACAGCGACTTATTTTTTGGCCGGGCAGTGTATAAAATAAAATAAAATAAAATAAAATAATATAATATAATGCAGTCTGATTAAACCCACAAACTTTCATTTAAAGGCTGTATAAATATCTTTGTATGGCTACCTTATAACTTTGTGTACTTTTGCTTTTATATTCTTTAATCTTTCACCAGAAAAGGAGACACGGTATTGTGCATTTGATGGCATTTCTTTAAGTCCTTAAATTTCCCTTATTTGGATGACAAAGTGTGATTGAACTTTAAACTGCACAATTATTACTGTTCATAATGACTGCAATTAGATTGAATAACCACGATCAGACAATTAATCGTAATCACGACAGGTATTCTTGGAGAGTACCACATATATGAATTTAGTAATCATTAAGTACCATAGTATATCTCATAATGCCATCCATAATTTATTTACCTACAATAATTGTGCAATAACTGTAATGATGAAAACACAAAGATACTTGTGTATACTGGAAGCTGCATTCAAATCAACTTGGCTCAGAAATCTGAAGGGACATCTGTCAGTAAGAGGTGGTGACTTTAATGCAGATTAAAAACAACTTTGAAAATGTTTAATGGCTAATTTTGTTTGCTGACTTGCCAAGTTGCTTTGGCCTTTTCCATTAACCAAGCTGTTGTTGGCAAACAGAGTGGTGTGGTAGTTATCTGATCCCCTTTGGTAAGTCCTCTGAATGAGCCAGGTCAGACTGCAGCGCTCATTAACTAGCCATTTTGACACATAGAATTAGCCTGAGGCTTTTTCTTCTTTTTTTTTGTTTGGTATTTCGGTGCTGATACAGAAAATTAATGGATTCCTCTGAATGGTGGAGAAGCAGGAAAATGCAGAACTTTTAATCATTAAGTATGTTAAATAATACAATCAGTGCAGTGCATACATAGTGAGATAGCTGGTTATGGATTTTAATAGGATTAGCACTTTTAAAGGTAGGTGTGCCATCTACTGTTTGTAAGGGTACACATTATTTTCTTATACTTCATTCTCAGCTTTGATTTAATTAAAGTTGTCTCAGATGTTTCTCCTAAAATTTCTTACTAAAAATCATTTTTAATAAAAGACACATGAAAGAGCATGGAGCTATAGAATTCATGTGTATAAAATAATTTGATTTTGGAAGAACTTGACTTTTTCTTGGTATCTTGAAATATCTGTTTGTGACATTGTTGAGAGATCTCTTAACATAACATAAAATTACTAGATTTTTTCCTCAGGATAAAATCTGAGCAGCAGGTAACAGGAAAAAGTCTCCACTTTCTCTCAATTTTTCTAAAAGAAACAGTTGTTTTTATTTTTCTGTCTTACAGCATTCAAGAAGAGCCTGAGATGTCTGCTTTCTACCACTGGTGACTTTATTCACTTGTGTGACTCACTAGATGATATTTGAGCATAATTCTGTTGTGTGGAATCCTAGAAGTGGCACTTAGATGTGTACATTCGGACAGTCTAAGTACTTGTTTTCTTTCTGTCTTACAGTCAGCTAAGTCATAAAATATTTAACAACAGTCTGTTTTCCAAACACTGGGTCT
The DNA here is from genome assembly GCA_003731715.1 of Anabarilius grahami. Lineage (NCBI taxonomy): Eukaryota > Metazoa > Chordata > Actinopteri > Cypriniformes > Xenocyprididae > Anabarilius > Anabarilius grahami. The sequence goes on along the minus strand of RJVU01019434.1, from coordinate 1,047,001 downwards.
TATGAATTGTGCACTTATATGCACAGAAAAGATTATCATGCAAAATTATTTACAACAGGTTCATTTTGTTCTTGCACTCGTTCTTGTACAAACCCGATTCCAAAAAAGTAGGGACACTGTACAAATTGTGAATAAAAAAGGAATGCAATAATTTACAAATCTCATAAACTTATATTTTATTCACAATAGAATATAGATAACATATCAAATGTTGAAAGTGAGACGTTTTGAAATGTCATGCCAAATATTGGCTCATTTTGGATTTCATGAGAGCTACACATTCCAAAAAAGTTGGGACAGGTAGCAATAAGAGGCCGGAAAAGTTAATTGTACATATAAGGAACAGCTGGAGGACCAATTTGCAACTTATTAGGTCAATTGGCAACCTGATTGGATATAAAAAGAGCCTCTCAGAGTGGCAGTGTCTCTCAGAAGTCAAGATGGGCAGAGGATCACCAATTCCCCCAATGCTGCGGCGAAAAATAGTGGAGCAATATCAGAAAGGAGTTTCTCAGAGAAAAATTGCAAAGAGTTTTAAGTTATCGTCATCTACAGTGCATAATATCATCCAAAGATTCAGAGAATCTGGAACAATCTCTGTGCGTAAGGGTCAAGGCCGGAAAACCATACTGGATGCCTGTGATCTTCGGGCCCTTAGATGGCACTGCATCACATACACATATGCTACTGTAATGGAAATCACAACATGGGCTCAGGAATACTTCCAGAAAACATTGTCAGTGAACACAATCCACCGTGTCATTCGCCGTTGCCGGCTAAAACTCTATTGGTCAAAAAAGAAGCCATATCTAAACATGATCCAGAAGCGCAGGCGTTTTCTCTGGGCCAAGGCTCATTTAAAATGGACTGTGGCAAAGTGGAAAACTGTTCTGTGGTCAGACGAATCAAAATTTGAAGTTCTTTTTGGAAAACTGGGACGCCATGTCATCCGGACTAAAGAGGACAAGGACAACCCAAGTTGTTATCAGCGCTCAGTTCAGAAGCCTGCATCTCTGACGGTATGGGGTTGCATGAGCGCGTGTGGCATGGGCAGCTTACACATCTGGAAAGGCAATCAATCCAATACCATCAATGCTGAAAGGTATATCCAAGTTCTAGAACAACATATGCTCCCATCCCTTCCTCTTTCAGGGAAGACCTTGCATTTTCCAACATGACAATGCCAGACCACATACTGCATCAATTACAACATCAAGGGTGCGTAGAAGAAGGATTTTATTCACAATTTGTACAGTGTCCCAACTTTTTTGGAATTGGGTTTGTATTTTTTATTTGTTAAATGCTCTCAAAACAATATGAAACATATCATATTCTTATGTTTCATATTGTTTTGAGAGCATTTAACATTTTATTAGGTACTTGAATGCAAGACAGAAAGAAAACAAGTACTTGGACTGTCTGAATGTACACACCTGCCACACAAGTGCAATTTCTAGGATGCCTCACAACAGAATTATGCTCAAATATCATGTATAAAGTGAATAAAGTCATTAGATGTTATATTACTGTGATTTATTCACTTCTGATTTTAATGCAGAAAATATCCCAGTTTGAGCTACAACACATTATCACATTATTTTAATTACGTAAATAAACATTTTGGAAATAAAATTTGGTTCTAAATTTGATCCTAAATGTAGAATTAAAGGGTTAGTTCACCCAAAAATGAAAATAATGTCATCATTTGAAAGTCATCAGACTTTCGTTCATCTTTGGAACACAAATGAAGATATTTTTAAAGAAATCGCTTCAAAGAGTTCATAAAGAGATGATCGTAAAACTAATCCATATGAATCGGGTGGTTTAGTGCAAATTTTCTGAAGAGACTCGATCACTTTATGTGATGAACAGTTTGAATTTAGACATTGATCAGCGAACATAAACCGAAGCTGAACCGTATTTGTTTGACACACAAGAACAAACCTCATTGGTTCTTGCGGAAGCTCAAACGTGCCAAATAACACACGAGAATGAACAAACATGCTTGAGCTTCCGTTTACAACTGATGTGTGCGTTGACGAATGTTTATATGTGAATAAAAGCCTAAATTAAATCTGTTCATCATATAAAGTGAGCATGTTAATCAATTTGGACTAAACCGCTCAACTCAAATGGATTAGTTTTACAATCTCTTTATGAACTTTTAGAAGCGTCAAAGTGGTGGTTGCGTAGACTGTCAATGGAGGGACAGAAATCTCTCAGAATTAATTGAAAATATCTTCATTTGCGTTTCGAAGATGAACGAAAGTTGAAGGTGAGTAATTAGTGACATAATTTTCATTTTTGGGTGAACTAACCCTTTAAGTGCAAACTTATTGATGAATCAACGATCATTTGTACATGGGCTTTACATTCATATATACATATACACATACACAGATAAATTTAAAAACCTACTGTATTGTGAGTCTGTTAAAAACAAAGATTTTCACCTGTAATCCTTTATCCTTACAGCAATCTGCAATGTTCTGCTAACTCCCTCATGCTGTCAAAACACAAGCAACCTCCCCGAATGCTTATTTCAGCATTTATTTTTGAATAATTAGCTTGGATATCCTGTGCTCTTCCCTCATCATTCAAAACATCATTAGTGAGGTGAAGAGAAGAGAAGAGTCCCCTTGGGAGAGATGGTGAGCTCCTGAGAAAAAACTGATTAGCAAAAAGCCCAGGGATTAGATAATGATCTGCCAAAAAGAAAGTTCGCCGCTGAGGAAATGTCCCACATGTACACGCCAGCAATTAATGCTCAATGCCTTAAAGATACAGTTCTAGCTCTAACCCTCTTGTTCATTTCTTGCGGATCTTTTTTCATTGTGAAGCGAGCATGTGCTTCTGAATCTGTTCAGCTGCAGCCCATGATGAAACCCACAGGGCACCATAAATGAGCATCAGACGAGTCTATCAGGGCGATTTTACATCTATTGCACTATTGATAATTGCTAGAGGGAAAAATAAACATGTCAGGAGTGCTGAGAGGTTTGCAGTGGGAACCGATCAAAGAATCTCACTTTTCAGTGCACTTTGTCAGGGGTGTTGAGGTTCATTGGCCATGTTTACACAGAATATGGTTGTCAGTGCTAAATTTGAGTCCCTACATGTGACAACCACATTCTATAACCAAACTCACACTCATAAATTTTCAGGACTCTCAGAAAACACGCACCGTGTGAACAGTGACTCAGAATGTAGAAGTAGCGTAAGCTTAGATACCTCTCGTGGTATAAACAAATAGGGCTGTGCAACATACCTCAAGCTCCTCTTCTCTTATATCAAAATCCTCCGACATTTCTCTTTAAAATTTATTTCTTTTAAGCATGATTTTAGCAATCCTATAAGATCATTACAAATCCCACTGTGTGACATTTGATCTATTAAACTTGGGTACGACATGCATGTAGACTGTACGACGATGACACCTATTGACTCATAGGCTACACTCTAAAAAATGCTCGGTTAAAAACAACCCAAGTTGGGTTGAAAATGGACAAACCCAGCGATTGGGTTGTTTTAACCCAGCGGCTGGGTTAAATGTTTGCCCAACCTGCTGGGTAGTTTTATTTAACCCAAATATTGTTTAAAAATTACTGTATTTCTTGCTTAAAATGAACCCAAAATATGTTGGAAATTAACATTTATTAATGTTTAATAAACAAACATTTATTAATATTTTTTTTGAATAATATTTAAACAATAAACATTTTATTAAATTGCTTATTAATAAATGCTCATCTTTTTGATTATTATTGTTGCCTCTAGTAATTATGAGTCTGATTTTTAATTTCCAACCTATTTTGGGTTCATTTTAAGCCAGACCTATAGTACTTTGTANACCAAACTCACACTCATAAATTTTCAGGACTCTCAGAAAACACGCACCGTGTGAACAGTGACTCAGAATGTAGAAGTAGCGTAAGCTTAGATACCTCTCGTGGTATAAACAAATAGGGCTGTGCAACATACCTCAAGCTCCTCTTCTCTTATATCAAAATCCTCCGACATTTCTCTTTAAAATGTATTTCTTTTAAGCCCGGGATACACTGCATGATTTTAGCAATCCTATAAGATCATTACAAATCCCACTGTGTGACATTTGATCTATTAAACTTGGGTACGACATGCATGTGTAGACTGTACGACGATGACACCTATTGACTCATAGGCTACGATGCCAGTTTCTATAGAAGAATAAAACATCATCAGCATGCACTATTGGTAAACAAAAAGACCATACTGAATCACACTTTGGCAGTTGTAGTTTTTATGTGTGCTGAAAAAAAAGCAAGCGGTGAAAGAAGAAGAGCTTGAGGTAAACAGTTTTAAGTTTTAGAGCCATGTCGCTTTGATTTCATGTCGCATTTTAATTGGCTGGTCAGTAGACGTAGGTCGTTGCAGCAAACACACTGTGCGATGATCATGCTAAATTTCTGACACTGTCAGAAAATTATTGTGGGCTATCTTTGGTTGCAAGAAAAACGGCCGTCTTTGAACCTCTCTCACTGTACGACAAAGGACCAACGATAAAGAGCCAAGATCACAGAGATCACCACGATTGTTCCACGATGGCAATCTTTCGTCTGGGACAGCCAAAAATCGTGCAGTGTATCCCGGGCTTTAGACTTCCTAATTCGTGCTCCGCGTTCATCATTGTGTCGGGTCAAAGGTTGCTCTTCTGCCCAAATCAACTTGCGCAGTATGCGTACGGTCGTCCACCGGGTATTTCAATTTATAAAGTTTTAAATATGGATATTTTTCTTACAAAAATGCATCCCTTTGCTTCAAAAGGACTTTATTAACCCTCTGGAGCCATATCTTTGATTATGGATGGATGAATTTTTTTTTTTATATATAAATGTGGCCATCCGTTCACAACCATTATAAAACTTATTTTGAAATATATCTCTGATTGTGTTCATCTGATAGAAGATAGTCATATACACCTTGGATGGCTTGAGGGTGAGTAAATCATGGGTAATTTTCATTTTTGGGTGAACTATCCCTTTAATATCGTCTGTAATTTAAACTAAAATTTCTGCGTTAATTGGCTTTTTTTTCAAAATTAGGTTGTAGTAACATAATGAAATTGTCTTGATAACTTCGGAAATTAGGCAGTGGATTTATAGTTCCGAGCATGCTTTGCATAGGACTGGATAAGGAGAATAATTTCGAAATGAAGTGTTAATATATTAAGAGTTAAAGACCTGTTAGTGTTTAATGCTGTTATGTGTGACATGTAGAGTTTTTGTGGTTACCATTGTGCTGAAGAGTAGATACATGAAGGTAAACACTACACTGACACTATAAACAATGACTGCACTAATGCCAAAGACAATATCTTATTTAAATAAAATATACATTTTTCTTCATTTACTTCACAGATACAATATACTTAACTTATTTAACATCTATATTTAATTATGTTAGCATGTGCTATAATAGCTGTTGATTTGAACTGAAATAGATTAATTGGTTCCAGGGCTACAATTCAAGTAGTTAATTTTTTTTTTCATTTTTCATTTTTTTGAGTAATCAACTTAAAAATTTGTGTTTATGCGACAAATTATTAAGTTCCTCTAACTCAATGTAGCTTGATGGTTGAACGTAAAGTCACTCAAATTTGTTATAACTCAAAAAAATTGATGTAAAATGTTGCGTAAATTTTTTGTTGCTGTTGTTGTTGAGCCAACTTATTTTTTAGAGTGTTCAAAACTAGTAGAATCTTGCATCATAAATTACATTTGTACATCTCTAAAATTATTCATAAAATTCAGTGAGGACATTCTGCTGATTATCCTCGACCTGTCATGACCTTATGTATCAAATTGTTAGCAACTTGCACAGCGGTTTTAAAATTCACTTTTGAGGTATGACTGCGTGTAAGTCTCTTACTTTGCAAATAAATTGAACACAGCTATTTTAAAAACCCATTCGAAAATCCCAAGAGAAGCCGTGGCAAATTAGCCTTCTGGTTCGGCCTACAAATTGACGTCATGACTGAACAGCTCTAGTGTGTGATATTTTAAAACTCTGCAGTAAAATCTATTGTACTGCGGAAAGATATAATGTGTCGTTCCCATTCACAGACTAGGAGCGAAAGGAGGTTGACTATTAAACTAACATTAATCTCTATTGATTTGCCCCTAGCGTTTTAATTACTTTAGTCCTTACTGTTTTTACTCTCAGAAACCTGCTGCTAATGAGCCACATTTGTCTGAGCTGTAAGTTATGGTGCAACTCTTTAAAGCAAAATTATTGATTGTAAAAGAAAGAGATGAAAGACCTTAACTTCACAGTGCCAGAATAGTAACATTTCAAATGGACAGGCACATTAAAAATTAATAGTAATAGAAGTTAATTAAGTTTTGCACATTTTATTAGCTCAGCCTCATACTGTGTACTCAGATGGAACATCATATATCTTTGTGTACACGGTTTTATGTATTTTTGTGTTCTGCTCGCAATTTCTGACAACAACAACAAGCTACTTCAAAGCGTTTAGTTCTCTGAAATGTCAGCGGATGAGTGAATCAATGGATTTTACCTCTGAAATCACTGACAGTGTGAAATGAAGTCCCTTTTATCTTACTTTACGAAAATGTGCTGTACGATGCTCCTTTTCCCTTCTGATACAGAACAAGAGATGAGGCTTCTGGAGAGCAAAGCAAATCAGAAAAGATCAGTCCTTGGAGCAGTCCAACCAATGTTTCTTATCATCGTCTTCCCTCAAGTGTTTGTCAAACAAATGCGCAAAATGCAGACAGGCCACTGGATCGGACAGACATCGTCTGAGGGTCAAACCAATGTTGGAGAATCTGATGTGGCAGTTGGAGTCAGTCAGACACTGTTATCTCACTCCTCGTCACGGCAGCAAGGCCCATCAGATGCATTACTGGAGCAGAAACATTACTGCTAATTTCACATGGCATGAATATGCAAACTTAAGGAACATCACATCTTACACAGCTCTATCTAACCTGACAAAATCTTACATCCCATTTTCACAACATTCTGCCTGTAGACAGAACAAATCAAAAATGATATCTCTATAATTTCCCAATTGTTTCTCCTAGACAGCAGTGACATCAAATTGAGAGCATATGCAGACTACCCATATTTCATCTGCTGAGAAAAAGACCCTAACAATAATAATAATCTCACACACATCTCTTCTAGAGTTTAAGATCTCAATAACTGTGCTCAGGTTTGCAACCAAAGTCTGCAATTAGATTCTTCCGGGAGCTATCGACATGGTTTAAAGCTACAGTTCAGGGTTTGGGTTCTTTTTTATCTAAACTATATCATCAAAAGTATGGGGACACCCCTTCTATTGAACAAATTATTCTCTATAATGTCATTTTATGCATTATTAAGATTCATCCTCGGAAAAAAATGACTGGAAAAGTCAAAGTTTTTAATTATAAATGCCCACAATCTTTGGACCATATAAAGCAGATTAATTACAATTCAGTTTGCAAATGTGGTTCTCATTTAAATACAAATTCATAATGATTATGTGTGTAATAATAACACCCAATAGCTGGGTTTTCATCCACATATATTCATGCAAATTTCAACAAATTACAGTGCATAAAAGATGCTGTATGGCAACACCAAGATATAAAATGTCCAAATTATGCATTTTATGTACTGTTTGCTTGTGGTTTGTAATTCAGTAAGAAGACATAAACTAAGATGGAACATTTCTATAATTCATGTGAATTTGACTCAAAAATTCATGCGACATGAAAAGTTCACTCAGATGAAATGAAAGTTCAACTTCTGCAATTTTCCAAGGGATGCCCATTCATCTTGTGCAGTGTACTGCCCAGTCTTTGTATTGTATGCTTCAGTTTGAATTCATTTTAAAAAAGGAGAAAATAACAGATAAAGTCTCTTTTAGCTTCTTTGCCAAGTCTATACAAACAGCAGTAACATGGTCACATGACAAAAAGACATTGATATTGCATAGCAGTATTTCAGTTTCGTTAGACAACAATAGCACTTTCAAGAGGCCCCTGCTCTAATCTGAACATTCTTTGCTCTAATAATGACGAAATAAGCCAAAGAGCTACTGAAAACATACAGCAATCTGCAACCAAAATACACCAAATAAATAAATAAAGAAATAACCGTCTGATGTTTCAGCATCCTTTGCACTTCAAAAGCTATCCATTTGTGACTCCAGGCCCAATAACTCTCCAGACAGCTTGCTTTTATGGATAAAAAGGATTGTGGAAACAACGCTAAGTGGTAATTTCAACTCATTTGTTTTTCAATCTGGATATTTTTGTGTTTGCATGTTCCATGTTCTTTTATCACCGCAAATAACAGAATATGGCGTAATGAACACATTGAACGGGGAGGGGAATAATGGTGATCATATACATTTGTATTTTGTAGTCAACTTTGCAGCTCTGTGCTCTACTACTGATTATCAGGCTCACAGTTTGACTAAGCCAGTGAAGCATCCACGTGTTATGAAACCTGCAGAAACAAACAAGTAAAATTATTCATTTGATAAAATTCTGTTGAATTCTGTTTCTTAGAAAGCATTATTCTTTGACTGACTTACAAAACTCAAATGCAAACAGCCTACTTTGACTATATTAATCGCATGTTATTTCAGCACAATAGCCTGAAACATACTCCATGTCAACGCTTAACAAACACATTTAGGCATCATGTCCAATGGTACAAACGGTCATGATGATGGTAGAAGACGTTAGTACTCAAGGGGGTGGTCGAGTTACGTTTAAAGTCTGTGTCATTAAATAGGAGCCATATAAACATCAATTTTTATCTAACATTAAAGGATTAGTTCACTTTCTAATTAAAATTACACCAAGCTTTACTCACCCTTAAGCCATCCTAGGTGTATATGACTTTCTTCTTTCAGATGAACACAATCTGAGAAATATTAATAAATATCCTGACGCATCCGAGCTTTATAACGGCAGAAAGCGATTTCAAACGAGTATGAGCTGAAGAAATTGTCTCCATCCACATCCATCCATCATAAACGCACTCCACACGGCTCCGGTGGGGTTAATAAAGGCCCTCTGAAGCGAAACGATGTGTTTGTGTAAGAAAAATATCCATATTTAACCATGAAGTTCCGCCAGACCACCTTCCGTATTCAAGTTATGAAGAAAGTGTAAACTGGCGTCATGTCAGTTACGCTTTTTCCGTAAGTTGAATAGGGAAGGTGTAGGACGTAGCGTAAACTTTTTGAACTGCTAGAGTTTTACACTTTTTTCGTAAGTAGAATATAGAAGGCGGTCTGGCGGAAGCTAGATATTTTGCTTCATAACTTGGTAAATATGGTTATTTTTTTTACACAAACGCATCGCTTTGCTTCAGAAGGCCTTTATTAACCCCCCGGAGCCGTGTGGAATATGTTTATGATGGATGGATGTGGATGGAGACACTTTCTTCAGCTCATACTCATTTGGTAACGCTTACTGCCATTATAAAGCTCGGATGCGTCAGGATATTTATTAATATATCTCTGATTGTGTTCATCAGAAAGAAGAAAGTCATCTACACCTAGGATGGCTTGAGGGTGAGTAAAGCTTGGGCTAATTTTCATTTGAAAGTGAACTAATCCTTTAACTTTCTCTGCAAGATTTCCTACATAAACATTAAAGTTTAATAACAATTTATTAATTTAAGTTAATTGTCGACAAGAAAAAAAACAAGTATTTATTAGAGAAAAAAAAGTTTGTATACTTTCCTCCTAAGACCCATAGAAAAAAACTTTTTGTAAATTTTTTTTTTTTTTTTACATCATTACATTGTATAAGTAATTCAAGTATAAGAAATAAATTCAGAATTCTATGTTCTATGTAGAGGACACCAAGCTCAGTTAATAAGAAAATGAAAACAAGACTCTATAACCAAAACAATGGTTCCCTTTCGTGGGAACTATCGACGCTACGTCAATGACGTTATGGGCAGAGGGTTCCCATAACGTCATTGACGTAGCGTCTCGTTCCCTTACTCAGGGAACAGGGGTTACATCTGTAACCCGAGACGTTTTTATATTAAATTTTTATATTCAGTATACCAGTCAATTTTTAGGTCCTAGGCTATTTTTTTCTATAACTTGTCCTCTGTAAAACAGATATGAGAATAATGTTGGAAAAAGATGTTTAGAAAATATGTATATTTTGTGTTTTGTGAAACTGATGCATATATCATAACAGAAAGTCATATTCTGATTTGAAACCCCACTAAAGTGGTCTTAAGATGTTAATTTATGACACACAATATGAAATGTAGTCAGATTTAAATGATAATTACAAAATATTCCCACAAGAAAACTGAATTTAGTCAGTCAATGTCAGTCATATTTAAAGACCAAGGAGAGAGAGGTGTCATGGTGAAACCTCCAAACATTTGATATCTTTGAAAAGCCCTGAATGTGCTCTTTTACAGGACATCCAGACTTAAAACTGTGGTCTCAAAGAAATTTGCGAAAATATAATGTCCTCTACAGAGGAAAAATCTCCATTGCTTGGTCTCAGGAGGATACACCGCTACAAACAAGATGAGGTTTTTTTTTTTTCATCCATTGTCAAGGAAGAAACGTTTTAAATGTGTACACCTGCTAAAAGTTTACTTATACCTCTACACTCTCAGAGTGGATGACCTTAAAGCTTACAGCTATGGACTAAAAGCTACACATTACTGTGGCTGTGTAAATAATCGTATGATACACTTAGAACTACAAAAAACACATTTGAAGGCATCCAGCCCACCTTCACAATATTGGTTTTGTTATATCTGAAAGGGCTGGAAATAAATTGAAGTTATTATCCTCAAACAGTTTTGGCACAGGATTCTTGCACGATCATCATAACCTCTCTTTCAAGCCATTTTCAGACCACTTTGGTTATTACGCTAAAAGCACAATGAATAAAGCCTTTTGTGTGAACACAAAATCAGGAGCCAATGTTCTTTGATTTCTGCAAGATCTGCCATTAGTGTCATTTGTTTAAGTGTTTTGCTCTTTCAGCGCATAATGACACGAGTACTTCAGGCATGGTGAAGGTTCTCAGATTTCTCGGATTCTATATGTTGTCAAATTTTCTCCTCCCTTTTGTAAGTTGATAAGCCTATTTATGTTGCTAATCCTAATTAATCATGGTTATATGGAGAGTTGCAATGCATTTAACATTGATTTCTCCCTGCACCACTATAAAAACAGACCTGCGACATGCTTTTGGATCACAATCCACAAGTTATGAACCACTGTAATAGACCACAACTGAGTCATAGTATATGAATGTAAATCTGTTTGAGGTACACAAACAAAATGGAAATGTGACAGTCTATAAATCGTGTACTAATAAAAACACCCACATACACAACCTCATGATTACCCCACCTAACATGGCCTTGACATATGAAAAACTACAGAATCATTTTGCTGGCGGTAACTGATTTGAAAAGAGGCAATAGACATTCCCAGTTCCACTGCAACAAGTGAATGTGAAAATACATCTTCATTCTTACCCATTCAGCCCTTTGAAAACGGCCATGATCCAACAGAGCAACGTTAAAACACTCTGAATGATATGTGCTTGGCATAGAAGTCACGTTAGCCAGTTTCTCTTTTCAGACATTTTCAAAAAGAGACACTTTTCTCTTGCACCATACATTGAGCTCTGTTCAGTCTCTTCTTCATTAATAATTAACACGCAAGTGTTTAATGCTTCAAGCTGAAAGAAATCAATGAGACATTAGTCCTTTTAATCTTTAACTGAAATGTGTTATATCTTAAACTTGAGAGGATAATTATCAGAGAGGCTGACGGATGAATACATACCTTTTTGATGAGTGATGTAAATACATTTTTCATAGTGGTCGTGCATATTTTACTCGCACATAATTTTATCATAACCAAGTTCTATATCTGTTATTTTTTTACTGCTTTTTGAATGTTTTCCAATCCACATAGAGTCAGCTAAAACATAATAATTAGTTCAATATAACTGAATGAAAGGGTTTAGTTCACCCGAAAATAAAAATTCTGTCATGACCTTCGTTCATCTTCTGAACACAAATTAAGATATTTTTGATGAAATCCGAGAGCTGTCTGACTCGACCATAGACAGCAATTTAACCACCACTTTCAATGTCCAGAAAGGTCTTCTCTTCTATGTCATTCTCCTGTGTTGTTACTCCTATGATCTACGTCAGAACATCGACTCATTATTGGCCAGCTCCTGCATCAGCAGCACACGCATGCGTCGTGCCGCTCATGTGTACAGCGTCGGCCAATACTGAGCCGGTGTTCTGATGTAGAACCTGGACGTAAACAGCATAGGAGAATGACACAGAAGAGAAGATATTGTTGGATAAAGTTATTTTTGTATTCTCATTGCTTCATAAAATTAAGGTTGAACCACTGCAGTCACGTCAACATGTCTTTAGTACCTTTCTAGACCTTGAAAGTGACGTTTAAATTGCTGTCTATGGACGAGTCATAAACCTCTCGGATTTCATTAAAAATATCTTAATTTGTGTTCCGAAGATGAACGAAGGTCTTACGGGTGTGGAACGACTTGTGAGTAATTAATGACAGAATTTTCATTTTTGGCTGAACTAACCCTTTAATTATGAATTAATTGTATAAATATATAGTTCTGTAAATATGAAATACTAAAATGCTGAAAAATTACATGGATATAGAGATTTTTTCAAATATTACTACTTTGGTTTGAGAGAATGTTGCCATTTTTGCAATGTCCCCAGTTTCCTCTAAAATTTACAAAATTGACAAAAACGTATTATAAAATGGAAATTTATTAAGAAATATGTTTGGTTTTTTTTATAATATAATTTTACCAAGCACAAGCCAGGTACTTAATGACATCATCCTTCAGCAAATTGCTCCATTTTGGTGGGAAAACAACAGATCTAACATCACCAAATATAAGAAACAAATTGCAATGTTTTATTTTGTGCTATTAGTTGTGGTTTGTTTCACTCTAAAACATTAAATAAATATGAAAATTAAAACTCAGCTCATTAATTCCATCCAGTTGGCAGAATTAATTACACTTTAAATTATATTCCTTTTAATTAATTCTTAAAAATTACAACCAATCATCATCATTGTGTAAATTATGAAACTATAATTAATAATGTGTCTGAGCCTATACCAAAGCATATTTTTAAAAGCAGTTTATAGAAATATTATATACATTTTCTTTTTTAAATTACAGAGATCATTGAACAACAGGAATGACCCCTAATAGTTTGATCTATGTCAAGGGATCTAATGAAAATATCATCTTAAAATGTATACAGCCCATAGTCTTCATGTCCTCTAAAGTCCAAAGCAGACATGTAAACTATAGACTTTTTTAACCCTAAAAATTGCATCAAGATTTTCTATACTGATGTTACGCAGATGGGCATTTGATATCCAGCTAGTAGCAGATCTGGCTCAACCGTATCAAAATTCCTGGCACTGATCCAGGTGTCAGTTGTGACTGGGGTCAGGATGAATTATGGTGGGGATGCGCTTGCCCTGGTCTGGGCACCTGAAGTTAAATCAAACTGATGGTGGTAAGACACAGCTACATCTCCCCAGATGCAACACGGCCACATCTGAACCACTGTCACATGTCATGCCAGTTTTATAGCTGAACAAAATCTTCCCAGAATGCAGCCGGTACTAGGCCAGATATAAAACATCAATTCTAAAGCACAATCTCACAGTAAACACACTCCACCATAAACCGCAACTATTATCACATTAAATATCAAACATCTGTTTTTAAAATGCTTGTGTGAATACCTTTAGAATAATCTGAGCTATGCTATGCTATACATATTAAACACCTTTACTGTATGCCACAGATTTCTCATTTGCTTCTGTTTTTTTTATATCTCCAAATAATAATTTTTTTAAAGTAGATGCTTAAATGAATATGTGAAAACCCCAAGTCTCCTGGGCTGTGAAAGAACAACCTCTGAACAAGAAAACCTTCCTCTGGGTTTGTATGAACCTACAGAGTGCACTTGTGTAACAAAAATGTTGCATAACTGAATGACCGTGAATCAGTTTTTACTGTATACGTGAAGACATGCACCTCAGAAGAAGCTCTGGCAGATGCCTGATCAAATGAAAGTCATAAATGAAAAAGCATGCCATTGGGTGCTTCTCATTTCTTATTTGTGCATCCTCGTTTCCTTTCCTCACATCTTAGCTCTACCCCTAGGATGCGAGGGAATTATACACCTCGGGAAGCTTCCTCGCTCCTCGTTCCTTGCCTCCTTGCAGTACAATTAGAGAATTGAGATGCCCTTTAAGATGGCTGAGTTCAATCGGTTTCCGGGTCATGGGCTGGAGGACGGAGGAGGGAAAAAAAATAGAAAGCATCAATTAGAGTATTGAGAAGTACCCATTGAGTCCTTGTGGCTTCCATATCTGATCTGTGTAGTAAAGCTGTCTTGAAAGTAAACAGAAAGCGAGCTTATGGATTGTTCCATTCCTGGATGCTGATTGGTCAATACAGCACTCCAACCATGCTTATATAGTCACACGACAGAAGGGGTTGTAAATACTGTGACTACAGCATATTAGCACAGCATTTGTGGCATATAATGTTGATAACCAAAATATAAATCATTCAGATTCATCCATCAAAAGCCTGAGATATGAAATTAATTAATATTCAGAAAAATCTTTTATTTTGAAATGGAACTGTTTACTGAACATCTAGACAAAACATGAAACAAAATATATCTAAAACGAAACAGTGTGCATGTGTTTTGTTTTATCCTTTGATTCCTTAAAAGCCTGATGTATCATTTCTGATACATTTTAATATGATTTTTCAAGTAATCAAGTAAAAGTTGCTTTGGGTGAGTAAATATTCATCTTGAAATATTACTAACAATATAAAAGTGATTATATGTACCACAACCCAAAGGTGGACAATTTTAGAATGATACTAAAAGGCTTTTTTCTTGCTAAAATGTATGAACTATAAACCAGATGGCAGAAGGTATGTAGTAGATTGTGTGCAACAGGATTTCAGCAAAGTTTTGTTCATGTTGATAATTTAGACACTTTAAAGATTCATGTACCAAATGAAGGCCTTATAGGGTTAAGAAAAGTAAAATGGTGCTACTTTTTAGAGAATTTAAAAGCAAAAATGTTAATCATATCATTTTTATATACAGTATATATTTGCATGTATATATATATGTATGTATGTATGTATGTATATATATATATACAGTGGGTACGGAAAGTATTCAGACCCCCTTAAATTTTTCACTCATTGTTATATTGCAGCCATTTGCTAAAATCATTTAAGTTCATTTTTTTTCCTCATTAATGTACACACAGCACCCCATATTGACAGAAAAACACAGAATTGTTGACATTTTTGCAGATTTATTAAAAAAGAAAAACTGAAATATCACATGGTCCTAAGTATTCAGACCCTTTGCTCAGTATTTAGTAGAAGCACCCTTTTGATCTAATACAGCCATGAGTCTTTTTGGGAAAGATGCAACAAGTTTTTCACACCTGGATTTGGGGATCCTCTGCCATTCCTCCTTGCAGATCCTCTCCAGTTCTGTCAGGTTGGATGGTAAACGTTGGTGGACAGCCATTTTTAGGTCTCTCCAGAGATGCTCAATTGGGTTTAAGTCAGGGCTCTGGCTGGGCCATTCAAGAACAGTCACGGAGTTGTTGTGAAGCCACTCCTTCGTTATTTTAGCTGTGTGCTTAGGGTCATTGTCTTGTTGGAAGGTAAACCTTCGGCCCAGTCTGAGGTCCTGAGCACTCTGGAGAAGGTTTTCGTCCAGGATATCCCTGTACTTGGCCACATTCATCTTTCCCTCGATTGCAACCAGTCGTCCTGTCCCTGCAGCTGAAAAACACCCCCACAGCATGATGCTGCCACCACCATGCTTCATGGTATTGGACAGGTGATGAGCAGTGCCTGGTTTTCTCCAAACATACCGCTTAGAATTAAGGCCAAAAAGTTCTATCTTGGTCTCATCAGACCAGAGAATCTTATTTCTCACCATCTTGGCAAACTCCATGCAGGCTTTCATGTGTCGCACTGAGGAGAGGCTTCCGTCGGGCCACTCTGCCATAAAGCCCCGACTGGTGGAGGGCTGCAGTGATGGTTGACTTTCTACAACTTTCTCCCATCTCCCGACTGCATCTCTGGAGCTCAGCCACAGTGATCTTTGGGTTCTTCTTTACCTCTCTCACCAAGGCTCTTCTCCCCCCAGCCAGCTCTAGGAAGGGTTCTGGTCGTCCCAAACGTCTTCCATTTAAGGATTATGGAGGCCACTGTGCTCTTAGGAACCATAAGTGCAGCAGAAATGTTTTTGTAACCTTGGCCAGATCTGTGCCTTGCCACAATTCTGTCTCTGAGCTCTTCAGGCAGTTCTTTTGACCTCATGATTCTCATTTGCTCTGACATGCACTGTGAGCTTTAAGGTCTTATATAGACAGGTGTGTGGCTTTCCTAATCAAGTCCAATCAGTATAATCAAACACAGCTGGACTCAAATGAAGGTGTAGAACCATCTCAAGGATGATCAGAAGAAATGGACAGCACCTGAGTTAAATATATGAGTGTCACAGCAGAGGGTCTGAATACTTAGGACCATGTGATATTTCAGTTTTTCTTTTTTAATAAATGGCTGCAATATAACAAAGAGTGAAAAATTTAAGGGGGTCTGAATACTTTCCGTACCCACTGTATATATTTATTTATTATCTTCTATTAAAACGTGTGTATTATTTTCCATTTAAATCATTTTACACTTGTTCTAGGGTTTATGGTGTTGCATAGTCACAATGACGAAGTTGTACATTTGAATATATCTTAACACAGAAGTTAGTAAGCATTTTTTCACACTACAATAATGTAAGCATGCATTTTGCTTATCTCATCTGGCTATACTATTAAAACTGTGAGTATTTTAAAGTCGGCATGAAATGAAAATTTAATTTACCTTATCCATTTCCTAAATGCATGCTATTGAGCGATTCGAACATGTATGCGTTTTCTTCCGTTTCTTTCACAGTACTCATAAAAGAGTAGTGGAAGAAAAGATCTTTCACTACTTCTATTTCATCATGGCTTTAATGTTTAGGGATTGGCCCCATTCACATTCAAGTCCTTCACTGTAACAGATTTTTGCTTCTTTTTCTTTTCTTTTTTTTTAAAGAAATAGAGGGACAAGTGGTTGTCATTTGAGCTTAACTTGTACTGAAGCCTCTATATTTCTGTAATTAAAAAAAAAAAACACTAGTGCTTTAGAACCTCAGCACACCATTCTGCATGTTAAACAGAGTATATATGCATGGCATCTCAAAGCATGTGTCTGCTCATGTAGCCCAGCCATGCAACATTGTAGCAGCCTTCGTTCAAGCTCAATTTAGCTGCCTAAGGTGTTGATAACCTCAGAAACTCGCTGCCTACTCTACCCAGATCTCAGCCTGGGGAGGACGGGCATCACTGAACCGGCTGTCGTTAATCATTGTTGACATCAGCGGGCGTGGCTTCCTGCTGTCCGCACGGAGGACGGTGAGAAAGCGGCACACCGGCTGACACTAGGAGACAGGTGCGCCGATGAGGCAGAGAGTCATCGCGGCAGACAGCGACAGGAGACCACTTAATGGAAGAGAGCGTTCATGCAATACTTCACTTCACTACAATAATCAGAGAGAAGGAGAGGGAGAAAATGAGAATGTGTTTGAGAACTCTCATGGATTACTTGCCAACGTTTGTTACGACAAGCCAGAAGCCTCCCTCGGCGCACGCACCAGGGCCACTCCATCACATGCTGCCAACAGCTCTTACTCACACCAATAATAAGCTTTCATATTGGTCTACGAACGCCCCTGCAGGCCCCTGTCGTGTATGCATAAACATTCCCATCATGCTGAAAAAAGCAGCTGTCGTTGTACCTTGGGTGACTATACTAAAAACATTCATACTGCTTATGCTTATGGCGAGGTATTTTTCAAATATTAAACTTTGACACATTATTGCTGTTACTTTTCTAATCAATCTGACGTACAGTGTTTGCTTGGACCATAAAAAATTAAGCAGGTAAACATCTAGAAATCAGAATATTGTGTATTGGCTCTGATGACCATCTTCCCAAACTTGTAATGAGAAGCACTTATAAACCAGTTCCCTGCAGTTTTCTTCCAGTATAAAAGCTTGATCGTTTAACATTTGACCATAAAGAAATGAAGACAGCTATAAATATTACTATTGTAATTTTAGTTGTACCGTTATATTTTATCAGATTTTTTTTTATTTTACAGTGAAATATTGCAATAGTACACTCTAAAAAAAATGCTGGGTTAAAAACAACCCAAGTTGGGTTTGAAAATGGACAAACCCAGCAATTGGGTTGTTTGAACCTAGCGGTTGGGTTAAATGTTTTCCCAACATGCTGGGTAGTTTTATTTAACTCAACTATTGTTTAAAAATTACTGTATTGCTTGCTTAAAATGAACCCAACATATGCTGGAAATTAACATTTATTAATGTTTAATAATTGAACATTTATTAATATGAATAATGACTAATAATTAAACATTTATTAAATTTCTTATTAATAAATGTTCACCTTTTGATTATTCTTGTTAATTATGTGTCTGATTTTTAATTTACAACCTATTTTTTTGTCTGGTTTAATAAAGCCATATAGTAATCTTTAAACAATAGTTGGGTTAAATAAAACTACCCAGCACGTTGGGCAAACATTTAACCCAACCGCTGGGTTTGTCCATTTTCAACCCAACTTGTATTGTTTTTAACCCAGCATTTTTAGAGTGTAATATTTATTGTTTAATATTTTTATTTAGCAATAATAACAATAATCTATTAATTATTATTAGTCATATAAGCACAAAATGC
>RJVU01019434.1:1005233-1022464 GCA_003731715.1 Anabarilius grahami | reverse complement strand
AATGTTTTAAAAGAAGTATCTTCTGCTCACCAAGCCTGCATTTATTTGATTAAAAACACAAACAAAAACAGTAATATTGTGAAATATTATTCCAATTTGAAAAAGCAGTTTTCTATGTCAATATACAGTAAAGTGTAATTTATTCCTGTGATCAAAGCTGAATTTTCAGCATCATTACTCCAGTCTTCAGTGTCACATGATCCTTCAGAAATCAATCTAATATGATGATTTGATGCTCAAGAAACATTTATGATTATTATCAATGTTGAAAACAGTTATTTACATTTTTATTTCATGATGCTATGATGAATAGAAAGTTCAAAAGAACAGCATTTGTCTGAAATCTAAATCTTTTGTAACATTAAACACTACCGTTCAAAAGTTTGGGGTCAGTAAGAATTTTAATTTTATTTTTGGGGGATAGAAATAAAATTAATCAATACTTTTATTCATCAAGGATGAGTTAAACTGATCAAAAGTTACAGTAAAGACAATTATAATGTTAGAAAATATTCTATTTTAAATAAATGCTGTTCTTTTGAACTTTCTATTCATCGAAGAATTTTGAAAAAAAATTGTACATAACTGTTTTCAACATTGATAATAATAATGAATGTTTCTTGAGCATCAAATCATCATATTAGATTGATTTCTGAAGGATCATGTGACACTGAAGACTGGAGTAATGATGCTGAAAATTCAGCTTTGATCACAGGAATAAATTACACTTTACTGTATATTGACATAGAAAACAGCTGTTTTAAATTGTGATAAAATTTCACAATATTACTGTTATTGTTTGTATTTTTAATCAAATAAATGCAGGCTTGATGAGCAGAAGATACTTCTTTTAAAATATTAAAAAATCTTACTGACCCCAAACTTTTGAACGGTAGTGTATATATATAAATTATACAATATTTTTAAATATATATATATATTTCAATGATTTTATTTTATACGTTATTCATTTCCAATACATTTCAAAAGGAATTTAAGGAGAAACCTATGAGCAAATTAAAATTTCCAATAAATATCACTGGTGTCAAAAGTATTCACATTCATTACTCAGGTAGATGTATAGATACTAGGGTTTAAAAAGACTTCTGTAGAAGTTGAAGTAGCAACTCAAGCGTTTTACTCATGTAAAAGTACTGGTTTCAAAACTACTTAAAGTATAAAAGTAAAAGTAATGTAAGGAAAAAAATGCCATTAAGGACAAAAGCTTAGTCCACGCCACAGGGGCCTATTGTGCACTACCCCACCTCCTCAAAAAAACATTTTTCTAAAGGCCATAATGACTATAATGTTATATTAAAATGTTAATGTTGAAAAATTTGGGACGCACTAGGCTACCTGTATCTACCAACCTCCTCGCTGGTGCTTGTTGGGACATTTAGCTCGAGTTCTCTCCTTGAGTCTCTTGCCACGGACATCTTCGTACTTCGTACGGCTACATACGTCCACTATGTCCAGTGTTGGGGGTAACGACACAATAAGGTGACCAGATTTCTGAAATGGAAACCGGGAACATTTCCTATTTGAGTGGTCAAAATATCACCAAAATCTCCTTTGTTATTATCTATTTATTAAAAAACAGGGACAATGATTTTTGAATGTTTTTGTTTTTAATTGTTGTGGGTTCCTTATATTATTACATTAATAATTATAAGATTTAGTTTGATTATTAGGATTTTTGCTCTGGTTTTAATACAATTCACTAAAAAACTATTACTTGAAAAGCAGTGTAAAAGCAGTTCAAAACATGCTTGTTATAACGTAAGTATGACTTTATAAAATGACTTTACGTTACAAAAATAAAACAACAAATATAAGAAGATAAGACAAAACGGCATTTAACAAATATTAACTTTTTGGATTTAATATTCTAATTTTCACAAGCTGTTTTTGTATACAGAAATTACAACTGTTTTAACTTTTAACTTATTTTAACTACTATTTAGCATTTTAGACTCATTTTAAGCACAAAGTAAGTTGCACGTGTATTATTTATTTTATTTTTTATTCATATCTGAGTGTACCTTCACCTGTTCACCACGTGATATGACGTGTGGAAATTGCTGCGTTCTCTCTATATGGCTCTGGTTTTGACCAAGCGGCAACCTCCCCCAGTTTCTCGTGAAGCCAATACGGAAGTAACTTAAACTGCGATTCATCGACTGGCCGCTAGAGACAGGCTGCAAAAGGGAGCAGAATCTCATTGACCATCATGTTAAATTAGCCAAGTTTACAGCAGAAAAAAGTCTGGTTCTAATTGTGGTTTTGGTCTATACTGCTAATTTTGCCCTTCATGACAACTCTGAGGGGGATGAATTTTTTTATAACTCATTCGTTTAAATTATATTAAGCCTTAAAGTTCTGCATAATTAAGGGCGTGGTCACTTGAGTGACAGGTAGATGCCGCTGCTGTCTGTGAGCCGTGATGTTACCTCAGCAGCTAATTTCAGCCACTTAATTTGGCATCTCAGCCGTATTTGTGCTTTTTTTCTGGATTATTTTATACAATATATGACTTGCTGCATACTCGAGACAGACGTCCGTCTGTGTACATGTGCTCGCGTGCGGAAGATAAACAACACACGTTGTCGGATCGTCGTGGCATTGGCTAAAAGTTTTGTTCCTGAGATTTACTACAATGACAATACCAGGAGGATATACAGCTCCAACAGCACTGCTTGGATATAACTAAAACTGCTGCACTATTTTGAAAAATTATGCTTTGGACACGTGCTCGTTAGTTTGAGAGATATACACATATCTGGTACCTAACGTTATATGTACGTAGTTTTACATTATAAACGATGCTCAGATTGCATCCTTTCTTGAAGAACGATGATG
Organism: Anabarilius grahami; assembly: GCA_003731715.1. NCBI lineage: Eukaryota > Metazoa > Chordata > Actinopteri > Cypriniformes > Xenocyprididae > Anabarilius > Anabarilius grahami. Next base: position 1,019,605 of record RJVU01019434.1, on the reverse strand, counting down.
GAAAGCAAATCATTCCGAAGATATGTAATGCAAACAATGGATAACATATAAATATTTCATGGATTTAACGCTTTCATGGACAAAAAGTACAGTTTTTTGTTTTTTTTTTGGAAATGGACATTACCCAAGTGCCACGGATTGGATTCATCTCGCGATCTCTATTTCATTATAAAGGTATGAAGTCCCATTTGATTTTTTTGTGTTTTTTGCACACCCCACACAAATTATTTAGCCTACTGGTGTTGGAGCATCTATAAAATTATCTTTAGAATCAGAATCAGAAAGAGCTTTATTGCCAGGTATGTTGTTTACACATACTAGGAATTTGTTTTAGTGACAGAAGCTCCACAGTGCAACAGAGTAACAGCGACAAGACACATAATAAAAATAATAAAATAATAATATACAAATTTACAAAACACCGTAGATTGACAGTAAACATTTAGTACTTTCTAATGATATTGTTATCTTTATTAATATTTTAGATAGTATCTAGACGGATAGCTCCTGCTAACATGGTCACGTCGAGCTAGGTGGGCGTGGTTTCAGCAACAAGTCGCCTCTTTGCCCATTTTCAGTTATCCGGGAGTGACGTGCGGTGACGCGCGTTCCTCATGAAGTAGCGGCGCGCGCGCGCGCGACCAAGTGTAGCTGCACAGCTCCCTCTGTTGGCGTATATAATCAAAGACAAGGCTTTGAAACGCCTCTCGGGCATCCTGGGCATAATGCAATCTCTTAGAATGGGGAAACATCAAATTCTCCAAAACTGTCCGCCAACCTTACGATTAAATTTCATATTTGAAATCACCAATGAAATCTAACAACAACCGGCTCATAAATTTAGTTTCTAAACGCTCGAATCATGACAAAAAAACTATTTTTCAGGCTGGATCAAGCTAATGCGCATGCGCAGACCTAAATGCGCGTCTCTTCGGAGGCGCGCGTCTGACTGTTTCTATAGAAACCGGTGATTCTAACGGCCGCTGCAGTGACGCGATGACTTTACCAGTCGGCGATTGGCTCTTATTTAGAAGGCGGGACTTATTCCGCCATCTTGCGCGTTACACTTTCTCCCATTCAAAACAATACGAGTGACACGTCTTGTGTTATTCTATAGTCTTTGATATAATCACTACATGATTGCTCCGACAGGCTGTTGTATGCTGGTCGGGGTTTTTTGCAATGTATTTGCGGGTTGTTTTGAAGTTGCTATAAAACGGGGATAGCTCCAGTCGGGGACAGAACACCAAAAACCGGGACTGTCCCCGGAAAACGGGGACGTCTCGTCACCCTACAATATATACGGTATGATTTTACCTCAAATTCCAACTATTTGACACAAAATGATAACTGCAAATCCATGTTTCTCTGCTGGAGTAGAGTTGTTTCTGTGAATTGCAGCGACCCATTTGCTGCTTTTTTATATATATATACCTCAGGTTTTGTGTCAAAGCTATTTGTACAGTCAATCACAAAGCTCTTTCCCGTTTTGGATGTGTTTTGTGTGTTTTTCGCGGCATTCACGCTGAAAACCAATGCTGCCGCTCAGTCTTCTGCCACTCAGTGGGCGTGACCGCAGTCGTAACGGTCGACGGTGACGTCACGTGCATACCCTTAATCAAATTCACTCTATCCGGATGGCGCGATTTATCTAGATAGTTTTTTTTTTTTTTTTTTTTGAACGATGACAAGCCGGAATGAAATAGGAGTAACGAGGCTATTTTTAAAATGTAAGGAGTAGAAAGTACAGATAATTGCGTGAAAATGTAAGGACTGGAGTAGAAGTAAAAAGTCGGCTGAAAAATAATTACTCCAGTAAAGTATAGATACCCAAAATTTCTACTTAAGTAACTTGACACCTCTGATAAATATAAAATCTTTATTAATTATTTTAAAACAGCTCAAATGATATTTAGTTTGACTTCACACATTACATGGTTAGTACTGCAATATTACTGAAATTATCACTGGAATACCAAATAATACCATGGTACAAGCATTTTCCATACATCAAAGCACAAATATCATCTGACACCATCACTTTACCATGGTACCACCACAGTAGGCAACTAAAACTTACTACACGTTACAAAAAATATAATTCATACCTTGCTAGAAAATAATAATAAACACAAGATAAATACAGCTTCGCCAACGGCTGACAAAGGCCTCAAGTTCAAATCCAAGTAATTTATAAGCCAAACGTATGTCAGTGGTTCTATATTGAGTAGGAGCATTTTATGTTGTGATTTGATTACCTTGACCAGGTCTGTGCAGTACTTTTATCATCCATCCCACATTTTTTGGCTTATGGCAGGTGTAGGAACTATTTAGACCAACTATGAGCGCTTTTGAAACAACTGCTTCTTGAAGTTTTCGTTTTCAGTTTCGTGTCAACTCTGCGGTTCAGCAGCGCTTTCGTGGACATTGCCAAAATCACGTGATTTCAGCAAACGAGTAGCTACAAAAGGGTTTTTCAGCAAAGTTTTGATTACGTTGGTTGATAATTTAGAAGCCTAAATTCATTTATCAAATATACAGTAATGTTAGACCTTATGGGTTAACGTTAATGCAGAAAAGGACAATAATATTTGATTGCTTCTAATTGGCCTAGTTTGCCTAATAACATACAAATCAAGCTCTACACATAAGTAAAAGTACACAATTGGTTTTTAACTGATTTAGAAAAGCTTCCATCACTACTTTTGACACCGACAATGTACTTTTTGTATGCTGCTCAGTACACCTCCCACCTATAGGTGGCGCTGTAACAAAAAACACAAAAAAAACGTCTCGGGCAATTTAAATAAATCAAAATAAAATAACGCTACATTTTGCGTCCAGTAAAACCAATTTTCGCTTTCTAAATTACATATAATCTCCATAAATTTATATTATACCGTTTTATAATATCTTATATGAAGTTTTATAACAGCTTGTGTAATTTTCAGGGAAGGGAGGGGCAGTATCGCTCTCATCCGGTGGAAGAGTCTTTCTATCAGCAGAGTCAAGAACATGGCGGCGCTCCGTGTGGTCGTGTTCTCCGGCACCGGGAGAAGCCTCCTAAACACATCCAAATCCCTTCATACTCCACGGGTATGGACACATCTAGTATTTTCTTTTTTAATTTGCTCTATTCTCACATTCTGGTGTCTAAAGGATGTAAATAATACGCCTTTATTCATTGGCATGTCCCGGCGTCTCTTAGCAAGGTCACAGCAGCTGTGGCTCTTCTTACATTCGCATCATGACATTTGTGCGTTTATGTTAGTCTCGTAACACATTTGGCTTATCTAATAAGGAGCATTATGTGTAAAAAAGCATGTGTAGTTGGATTATAAAGCACTTTGGAGTCTAATAACTGATGCGAGCTGCCATTCCTTGAGTCTGTCCTAGGAGGTGACATCATTGGTCTTTGACACTCAAAGCTTATAATACGTTATTAATCCTCACAGTTTTAACACAACATGTCAACTACTTCTGTCTGTTTGGCAGTATGCTAACAATTTATATCAAATATTTATATGAATGTCATTATGTCTTAGTACTTGTTTTAATGACAGCAGCATTTGAGTTGACATAAACTCCAAATTTGTGTAAGACCAGATAATCCATGAAATCTAGCATTATTTGAGAATGTTACTGATTTGTTGTTGTGTATTTTGTGTAAAGGATTTAACATGGTAAAGTCACAACTTTGCTTATTTGTGACCTAGATGTCATACATATTTCTTAATCATTTTACAATTCTAGATTCTTACATTTGTCGAAATCCTAAAATCTCAGACAAATCATATTTAAAAATCCTCATTTACATGTTTAGATTTTAATGTGGTCCCAGACTTTTTGGGCTCCACCATATTTATGATTCACCCTATTGTTTATAACTGATATGCAATATTTATTAGTACATCATACCATGCAATATGAATCTTATTAGTAACAATAGAATAATTTGTCAATGCTGTTATGTCATTTGTGACTTACGTCTGTGCATGTTGGGATGATGCTGATCGAGTTCGTGCAATAAGCAGCTGCATTTATGTAAAGTTATCCATCAAATCACTGAATGAAAACTAATCCTTGGCAACGTTTGTGTCTTTTGTAGGCCAACATGTCATTCGCTAGCCTGCCGAAGGGGAAGAAGATAGCCCTGACCACGATTGGAGTGCTGACAACAGGAGGAGCAGGTCTTGCTCTTATGCTGCAGCAGTCAGTCAAGGCCTCTGATTTGGAGCTGCACCCACCATCATACCCCTGGAGCCACAACGGCATGCTGTCCTCACTCGACCATGCCAGGTACCACATCCCCATCTTGTGCACTTACCAGAGCACACAAACAGATGTTGTCTAGTGTGTAGTGATGTTATAGCAACAGTACAATAAAGGTGATGTGTGCAATTTCTGCATGACGACTGATGGCTTTTTTAACAAGGTTCCAGAATACTTTGCCTATCATTTTTCAGCCAAACAGGAAATCTCACCTCAAACTCATACCATTGGATACAGAAGTTGTGCTTAAATAATCACCAGTTTTAAAATCGTCAAAGATTGATTATAAATAGTAGTAGTAGATACAGAGTGACATTTTATGTAAGTAGTTTGTTATATTGTCATAACGATATCATTGATTTATATTACAAGCTATCAGAAATTCATCTTTTTTGGCCAAATATATTGAACTCTTTGTTTTTCAGTATTCGTCGTGGGTACCAGGTATATAAGCAGGTGTGCTCGGCCTGTCATAGTATGGAGTATTTGGCCTTCCGTAACTTGGTGGGAGTGTCACACACAGAGGCAGAGGTCAAGACCTTGGCTGAAGAGGTCAGATTTGATGATTGAGCATTAATTTGCCTTATTTTAATCTCATGTTTAGTTTTTACCTAAAACATACCCTGTACAGACACAAATGTGGACATGTCCAAATTTAAGCATTTCATATAGTGGGCTTTAAACAGCTCGCCCTTTTACAGCAGATTTAGTTCACAAACAACTGACATTCATGACTTAAATATGATTAGCATTTACAATAATAAATCCTTAAATTCGGCATTAGTAACTTTTCGCGCCATCGGTTGTGCGCTCACTCAAGCTCCGAGGATCTCATTTTGAGTCAGACTTGTGAATTCAGGGAATTGTTAACTAGAGACTCGCTTTGACCGGATCATTTGAACCAGTGAGTTGTTGACTCGAGAACAGGTGCAGTTAAATTGGTGCAATTCACAAATGAATCACTCGGTGTGAACGGATTTAACAGGTTAATTGAAAAGAATCAGCTCGTTCATGAATCACACACTGCTAAAGTACAGACACTTGAAATATGTAAAAGTACAAAAACTTTGTTACTGCCCACCACTGCGCATAACACAAAAGTTATTGTCAAATTGCACCACTGAATTTATTTGGAATACTTTGTAGTGCTTAAGGCACAGCAATGCAATAAAAACTGCCACATTAGCAACATCCTGGAATTGTGGTGGCAGATTTTGCACAGACAAGCAAGCACCACTATCATTTTCTTTTGGAAAAAAAAGAAGAAAAAAAGTGTCTTAATACGTCCGTCAATTTAATATATTTGACGCACATCTGTAATGTGGTTAACATTCTGTTATGCAGGTTGAAGTTGTGGATGGTCCTGATGACAATGGAGAGATGTTCACCCGACCTGGAAAACCCTCAGATTACTTTCCCAAACCCTACTCGAACCCTGAGGCTGCCCGTGCCGCCAACAACGGCGCTCTGCCCCCTGACCTCAGCTATATTGTCAGTGCCAGGTAACGAATTACTTTTGATCAGGTGCAAAAGTCTCTATTTTACACTTTTGAAAAAGTCAGTAGTTTCTGGCATCTAAACCCTCACAAAAGCATCACTAAAAACCCTTTTTGTGTTCGTGTTTGCTTTGGCATTGAAATTTGTTCTACTACAAGCAATTTTTAACCAAAAAATTTACCTTTTAATGATTGAGAGAGATTAAATTCAATAGATGTATTATCATGCTACTGTTTTGTTTTTACATTTTCTAATGATTTATATTTCTTTCTCTCTCAGGCATGGAGGGGAAGATTACGTGTTCTCTCTCCTAACCGGTTACTGTGAACCTCCAGCTGGTGTGTCTTTGAGAGAGGGGCTTTATTACAACCCGTATTTCCCTGGCCAGGCCATTGGTATGGCACCACCCATCTACAATGAGGTGCTTGAGTTTGAGGATGGTGAGTTTTAGTTTTCTAGTATCATTGCCCCTTTCGAGATCCCCTCAAAATCATATTTATCCTAGGACTGTCAATAGATAATCTTATTATGTCTGTCATTAATACAATTAAAAAATTGTTTTGCTTTTCTAAATATAGTGCATTCATTTTGAATGCATTGAATTCCTTTTGGTGGAAGGGAGGGAATAAAATAAGATTCGTCAGCCCGCTGGTGGCATTCTCATATTAACGGTGTATTTTACTCATGGGTTATATTTCATACTTGATGGGCTTTGATTATAATTAAATTCTGCCATACAAAGACTGCAGATGACTTTCCTGTGTTAAATATCCCTTCTGATTTGATTTCCATATTTTTAATTTTTTTCCCATTTACTGATAAATGAATCCTGTCTACTGGATTAAATACATTATGAGGTAAATAACATATGAAGTATTACATACAGTTTTTTAATAGCTCACTTTTTCTCCATAGGAACCCCTGCCACCATGAGCCAGGTTGCTAAAGATGTCTGTACTTTCCTGAGGTGGGCGGCCGAGCCAGAACATGACCAACGTAAACGTATGGGTTTGAAGGTTTGTGTTTTCCTGTTTCCTTCACCATTAGTTTATTTCTTCAGGCTCAACTGACATCATTAGATATCGATAGAAGAAAACAACTGACCATACAGTATAACAGAAAAGCAAAACATGCATGCTAAATATGAGAATTCATCCCATTTAAAGCGCTACTGCTAAAAACAAATAGTGCTTATTATTTTTCTCTCATTCTCTCTGCAGTTGTTGATGGGCGCCTCCATACTTGTTCCCATGGTCTACTACATGAAGAGGCACAGGTGGTCTGTGCTGAAGAGCAGAAAGATTGCCTACAGGCCTCCCAAATAAAGCCAAACTGCTGCCTTCACCAGGCCTTGACACAACATAACCTGATTCACGATACTCCGATCTTTTTCAGAATGCACAATGCTTCAAGATAAGGTTGCTGTCATCAATAACCACCGGACATCCTATCAGATTGCTCATAAATGACTTGGGGAGTGGGACTTGAGACAACCGTTGTGATGTTTTACTGTAAAATAAATATTATCTCAATTAATTATTTGTGGTTGTTTGCAAGGCGATGTGCTCAGAGGCGAAAATCTAAAATACATTTGCAACCTTCTTGTGCTTTGTGAGATCTGTCCTTTCAGTAGGTTCTCTACACTTTGTTGTGTAAATATTTAATAAAAGCGGTATACCCTAATGACCTCTTATAACAAATCTGTTTGCCATCTGATTCTGTCTGTTTGATCATTTAGATTCATTCATTTGCTGGTGTTTTTTTTTTTTTTTTAATCCAAAGCAAACTAAAATTAGGAAATACTAAAGCCATTCATCAAAATCGACAGTAACAGATTAGATGTACTGCAATGTAGTTTAAGGGGCAGTCGTGGCCTAATGGATAGAGAGTCTGACTTGTAACCCAAAGGTCATGGGTTCGAGTCTCAGGTGAGGGGAGTGAATGTCCAGCGCTCTCCCCACCCTCAATACCACGACTGAGGTGAGACCCTTGAGCAAGGCACCGTACCCCCAACTGCTCCCCGGGCGCCGCAGCAATGGCTGCCCACTGCTCCGGGTGTGTGTGCGCACTAGGATGGGTTAAATGCAGAGCACAAATTCCGAGTATGGGTCACCATACTTGGCCACGTCACTTCACTCACTTAATGTACATTTTATAAGTACAGATAAGAGTAGTTTAGAAGTGTGAATCAACTGTAGACTATCTGTGTTTTCTGGGATTTCCTGAAGGTTGTGCAAGACCAGAATACTAATTTAGCTATGTTTTTATAACTTAATTTTTAGATAATCATGCTCAAGCAAGATCTTCATAACTGCAGGTCTAATCTGCTGTTTTAGATGTGGACTTCAAACTATCATTAATAGTTTGCAATAGAAGACTTGATAAATAACATTTTTTTGCCAGACCTCTCAAGATAATTGTAAATAATACCTGAACTGTTAAAATAAAAATACACTTGAATTTGATAATATAATATGGCAGACACAGATTTTAATAGGGAAAAAACTTATACAAACTTAATATATCCATGTGGTTGCACTATAAAGATGGAACAAAGAATGCAAAACAAGTGAATTAATGAAGATGAGCAGTAAAATGTATTTTATATATTATGTTTCCTAATATATAATAAAATAGAGGGATTACTAATAAGAAAATACCAATATAATTTAAAGTGTCATTTGTTGTGAAATTTAGGTTAACATATAGCATGCTTCTTTGTGTATAGAGAAAATAAAGTTTAATAATCCTAATTAATAATCTTGTTCTCTTTAGTATAGATTCATAAAATATCTTTAAGTGTCAGTCCATAATTGACGTTGGTAACATTAAAACAAAATTACAATATCCGATTAAACTTGCAAAATAAAATAAACTATTTGTTAATATCTATATATTTAGATAAAGCTGAATTGCATGGTTACACGTTGTAACTTTGATTTTACTAATTCAAAGCCTACTTTTTGTCTGTAATTTCCCGTGTACAAAAAGCTGAGTGACTAATATAAGAATAGTATATTAATGTCGGTCTAAAATACATATCAGCGTATAAAACAAATATTTTAATAATACTCTTAAGAAATTATTAAATAAAAAAATAGCTTAAATAATTTTTACAGTGCAGATATTTCAGAAGTCTACCACTAGAGCGTCGACGCTCCAGCTACGCGGTGGAATCTGATTGGCTGGGAGGATTCCATCACTTCCTCGGTGTACCGGAAATGGGTCACTGAAAATAGAAGTGACGGCTAGCTTTACCGCCGGACGAGAGGGAGAATGGATGCGTTAAATAAACTTAAACAATTTGACGCTTATCCGAAAACTCTAGAGGACTTCAGGATCAAAACATGTGGAGGAGCCACGGGTGAGTGATAAAGATCCACCGTGAGCTGTGGAGCTGCTGAGCGCCATTCATACACACAGACTCATGGGGAGAAAGCAGGACTGAACAGGCTAATTAACATAAAGTCTTAAAATATGTACATGTAATTACATATTTAAATGAGACAAAAATGAACATAGCTTGAATGGAAAGTGTCACTGGGGGCTCAGAAATCCAGAACTGTATGAGATAAGAGTCATGCCTAATGTGACTGTGATTTAAATGCCATGTAGATCAGTCTCCAAGAAGTTGTTTCCTAATTCACATGTTCTTTGTTCACTTTATAGTGACCATCATCAGTGGACTTATCATGCTGATTCTGTTCTTCTCTGAGCTGCAGTATTATCTAACAAAGGAGGTGGGTGACTGACTTCATATAAACTTGTGCTTGTAACTCAATCTCATGACATCTGTCAGTCTAGTGGCTGTGAATGTAGAGTTTCTTTTCTTAATAATGCACTGTTCATAAAGTTCTGATTTGTGTTCTGGGTTTGATGTCGTCTCTTTTAGGTCCATCCTGAACTATTTGTAGATACTTCTAGAGGAGACAAACTAAGGATCAACATTGATGTTATATTTCCACATATGCCTTGTGCCTGTAAGCTAGCATTTTGTTCTGTACTGTATGTTTGGGTGGTCAGTGAATAGTTTGTAGATGATTTATTTACTTCAGCTGTTTTAATTATTATTGTTATTATTATTATTATTTACTATTACTGTTATTATATACTAGTTATTTTCTCTGTGCCAGGTGTTATTGAGAGTTTTGTGATTTTGTTTTTGTAGATCTGAGCATTGATGCCATGGATGTAGCTGGGGAGCAGCAGCTAGACGTGGAGCATAACTTGTTTAAACAGAGACTCGACAAAGACGGCCAGCCAGTCACAACAGAGGCTGAAAAACACGGTCAGCATCATCATATTGAGTGCTTGAACAAACTGAAGTTCTTATATTCTGCTATACGTCTGAAAAATTTGCATTGTATTGTTCCTGAAAGCTGCTCATAAAGTGATTTCACATTAACTATAATAACATTAATGCAATTTTCAAGCTAACTTAATAACCCCGTGTTCACACATACTTAAAATATTTAATTAAAGGAGTAGTTCAACCATAAATGAAAGTGAAAAAGGAAAAATACGGCCAATTTTATGATACTGTTACGATGCTTGTTTTGTGCCATTTTAAAAGATTATAATTCTTCAGAAACAAGAACTATATTACATTTACATTTACATTTATGCATTTGGCAGACGCTTTTATCCAAAGCGACTTACATTGCATTATACTATACATTTGTATCGGAGTATGTGGATGCATACTAATGCATTTATCGATCTAACTTTAACCCTATTATTAAAACATACTTAAAATGTTTGATTAAAGAAATAGATCACCCATAAATGAAATAGGAGACATTTTATGATTCTTTAATGGTGCTTTTGTGTTCTTTGTGCACTTTAAAATATTACAATTCTTTAAAAACAAATTGTGCTTATAAATGCAAATTCTAAATAATTGAAGGTATTAAAAGAGGGACATTTTATTACAAACATGGTTTAACAATAAATATCACACATTTTCAGAATATGTGCCTTGATTTGACTTGTCCTTGCTGTTTATTTCTGTGCAGATTTGGGCAAAGAGGAGGAAGGGGTGTTTGACCCCAGTACACTGGATCCTGACCGCTGCGAGAGCTGTTATGGAGCTGAGACTGACGATTTAAAGTGAGTTTCACTTTTTTCACCACCACATTTTCTGAAAAATGGGAAATCTGCTGGCAGAACAGGTCTTTCTACTGGTGTGAAACCGGTTCTGAAAGCTTTAGTTAAGATCTTTGTAGTTGACAGACACTTACATAGTCAAGATAGCAGTTCAAGTTCATAATCACCTGGATGAATGACAGAGGAAGAGAACAATTAGAAGTTTAAAAATCCTACAGGGCATCTGTCTTCACACTTGAGTTCATTTAGCATTTGCAAATGACATTTACAAATAATATTTGTAATGTAAACTCTAAGGTTTCCTGCAAAAGACCTTCACTGGAAATGCATTTGAGACATGTTAATACAAAGTTTATATGGCAATCTGTGATATTGTAGTAATAATTATAGATGAAAATATAATTTATTAATATTTTGAATTAGTTTTTATTGTTATATTTTCAGTTTTCATTTTATTTTAAGTTTTAGTAATTTTGTTATATGCTTTGTTTTGTTTTAGTACTTAAGCAACTAACTGAAATTAAATAAGTTTATCTAAAGGCCCATTCGCACCAAGGACGATAACTATAATGGTAAAGATGTATTTCTAAAAATCGTTCTAAATATAAAAGCATAGTAAAGTCCACACCACAACCATAACGGTAACAGCACAGAAAAACGGTATCATTGGAATCGCTTTCAGAACGACTTTTTTCCAACAGATGAACTGTTTGAGAGCCAATCAGGATCCATTCTGAGCTTGATGTTTTTAAAGTGGTAGATGAAAAACTGCAGTGTTCTTAGTGCTCCGCTAATATATTTATCGTTATTGTTCTTGGTGTAAACGAGTTAATACTTTTTATTGACAATAACAACACTGCTCTTGATCAGAGACTGATGTTAATTCCAGGTGTATATGAGGTCTGTAATAAGTTTGTGATTGTTCTGCAGGTGTTGTAATACCTGTGATGATGTGCGGGAGGCGTATCGGCGGCGGGGCTGGGCGTTTAAGACCCCTGACACCATTGAGCAGTGTAAGAGAGAGGGCTTCAGCCAGAAGATGCAGGAACAGAAGAATGAGGGATGTCAAGTCTATGGCTTTCTGGAGGTCAATAAGGTAACATTCAGCCCATTTGATTTGCTGAATCAATTCCTGCATCCAAAATCAAACACTTCCATTATATATACAGCATGTAATTTTGGACACCGCAAATGTTTTGGGTTCAACTACATGCTTGTATATTAAATAGTGCTGTCAAATTACATTTAATCACATCTAGCATAAAAGTTTGTAAATATATATTATATGCATAAATATAAATATAAATGACTGTTTTCTATTTGAATATATTTTACAAAGTAATTTATTCCTGTGATGGTAAAGTTGAATTTTCAGCATCATTACTCCAGTCTTCAGTGTCACATGATCCTTCAGAAATCATTCTAATATGCTGATTTGCTGCTCAAGAAACATTTCTGATTATTATCAATGTTGAAAACAGTTGTGTACTTTTTTTTTTCAGGATTCCTTGATTAATAAAAAGTTCAAAAGAACAGCATTTATTTGAAATATAATTTTTTGTAACATTATAAATGTCTTTACTGTCACTTTTGAATGATTTAATGCATCCCTGTTGAATTAAAGTATTCATTTTTTTAATTTCTTTTCAAAAAAATTAAAATAAAATTCTTACTGTCCCCAAACTTTTGAACGGTAGTGTATAATGTTACAAAAGCTTTGTATTTCAGATAAATGCTGTTCTTTTGAACTTTTTATTAATCAAGGAATCCTGAAAAAAAAGTACACAACTGTTTTCAACATTGATAATAATCAGAAATGTTTCTTGAGCAGCAAATCAGCATATTAGAATGATTTCTGAAGGATCATGTGACACTGAAGACTGGAGTAATGATGCTGAAAATTCAACTTTACCATCACAGGAATAAATTATTTTGTAAAATATATTCAAATAGAAAAAGAACAGCATTTATTTGAAATAAAATTTTTGTAACATTATAAATGTCTTTTCTGTCACTTTTAAATTATTTAATCCATCCCTGTTGAATAAAAGTATTCATTTCTTTAATTTCTTTTCAAAAAAATTAAAATAAAATTCTTACTGTCCCCAAACTTTTGAACGGTAGTGTATAATGTTACAAAAGCTTTGTATTTCAGATAAATGCTGTTCTTTTGAACTTTTTATTAATCAAGAAATCCTGAAAAAAAAAAAAGTACACAACTGTTTTCAACATTGATAATAATCAGAAATGTTTCTTGAGCAGCAGATCAGCATATTAGAATGATTTCTGAAGAATCGTGTGACATTGAAGACTGGAGTAATGATGCTGAAAATTCAACTTTACCATCACAGGAATAAATTACTTTGTGAAATATATTCAAATAGAAAACAGTTATTTTAAATTGTAATAACATTTCAAAATATTCCTGTTATTACTGTATTTGTAATTAAATAAATGTAGCCTTGGTGAGCAGACGAAACTTCTTTTAAAAACAAAAACCGTACCGATCCCAAACTTTTGAACGGTAGTGTATATATTTAAAAAACATTTTTTTTACAAACTCTTATGTTAGATGCAATTAATCGATTTGACGGCACTAATATTAAAAACATTCTCAACATCTCCCTTATATTTCTCCAGGTGGCAGGAAATTTCCATTTTGCACCTGGAAAGAGCTTCCAGCAGTCTCATGTACATGGTAAAGACTTGCGTTTAGTTATTAAGTATGAATCAAACACAACCCAAAGCTTTAAGGTCTGATGCAGAGGCATGTTTAATAGTTTTAGCCTATTAACCTATTTTAAGACTGGATGCCAAAACCTTGTGTTCTATTAAAAACTGATTATTTTTTTATTTTATTATCAATTTTAAATGGCTTTTGAATAAAGCCTATGAGCCAGTATGCATCAGACCTGAAAGTCTTGCCTGCATGTAGCCAGATGCTTCATGTCGCTTCTCATTTCTTACTATGTAAAGGAGTGCATGGTAAGCCATTAAGATCTGCATTTGTATTTATGTAGAGAAATACACAATGCATGTCTTTTCATTTGCTTTGCTTTCTGCCTGCTTTTTCAAAACTGCTCATCAGTCAAGTATCTTTAGTTTAAATATTAAATATAAAATATTTAGTTTTATATTGACCAGTTGCCAAGTTTCTGGGCTGATGAACAGTTTCTTGTCCTGTTGTTGTGTATGCGAGTGTGCCTTTTAAGATCTTAATATTTCCTATATGCAGTCATTATTTTGTGGTGTTGACCATTGATGCTGTAAATCAAAGCTGTTTTAATAATGAAATGATTTCTGGGAAGTCTGGGTTTTTAACTTTGGGACTAAAAGGTTTCTACGCTTTCCCACCAAAGCTCACAATCTTTCTAAGTAACAAGGTACAGAACTAACACCAGTTTACGCTTGGTCATGCAAAGTCTATTCTTCCAATGGCTTAAGTGCACATCCAATACTTCATTAATAGACCCTGGATTCAAGAGCCAAACAGTATT